>CM062392.1:5802359-6184111 GCA_031304145.1 Cardiospermum halicacabum
CAGATTCGTATATGGATTTATTAGTTTCACTATCATTTGCATTAGCAATATCCTCTATAAGTTCATCTAACCTAAGAATTTGAGTATATACATATAAATAAATAACCAATGTTAAATAAGTAAAACATATAAGGTATTCATTAACATGTAGATTTAAATATAATACCTTAATTTCCATGTATCTAATCAGAAATGTAAATTATAGCCTCCACAACTTCCGATTTAAGTGCACTCTCTGATATTGATCAAGAACTCTTCCTCCTGAACTAAATGTAGATTCAGATGCTACAATTGTCACCGCAATACTCAAAAGATCATGCGCCATTTTTGTAAGATCAAGAAAGCAAATTGAATATACTTTAAAATAACCCACGACATCCAAATTTGTATTACCCTCCTACTTTAGTTCTTCTAAATATGCTTCCAATTGAGTTTTTTTTACAACATATTTTGAATTTTCAGCACTCCTTGCAAAAAATATCTACATGAATAATGAAAAATAATATTAGTTAAATATAAAAATATAAATTTTATAAAATAAATAAATAATGATAAAAACAAACTAATAGTTACCTTTAAAACATCTTCATTAGATTGATCGAAAGAGGTAGCACTAGCATTACCATCAATTGAAGTAGAACTTGACAAAGTGCTTTCTTTGTTGTATTCATAAAAAAAGTTTTAAAAAAAATGTTTTTTCTTTCTAAAATTTTCCAACTGAAATGAATGCTTTTCAAAAACCATATCATAACAAAATGTGATGGCTTCAATTTTACTTTTTAAATTTTGTATATATTTTTTCAGCCATATTTTTCAAGATCAAATCCTTACTTCCCATGTGTTGTTTCAATAATGTATAACTCCTAACAAATTTGGAAAAAATAAGTTCGAAGTAGGATATTTCAACCCCAAGAAAATGCAAGTCAGATCATAAAATGCTTTCAAAAATATTGTAACTATCTGAGCTTTTTCCCATTGACTTGAAGTTGGCCGATGTTGAAAATTTCTATCTATACATGCAAATGAACACAAAACACGCTTATAATAAATAGTACTTTCAAGCATGAGATACGTTAAATTCCACCTTATTGGAACATCTTGCATTAGTCACATACTACAATCAAGACCCACTTCTTTCACACATCTATAAACCTTTGTTTCCTAACTTGTGATTCCTTAACATACTTAACACACTCACAAATTTTTAAAATGACATCATTTATTTTTTTTCAAGCCATCTTGACTATCAAATTAATAATATGAACCGCACACCGAATATACAAAAATTCACCTTCACAAACAAGTGCACCCTTAATGTTCAATTGATCTTTCAAAATATCGATGAATGTTTTATTGGATGATGCATTATCTAATATAATACAAATATCTTGTTCCCAATCTCACAATCACATAATAATTTCATGATCTTATGAGCCAAAGAAGCTCCATCATTTTGTGGTTCCATGTAACAAAAGTTTAAGATCTTTTCTCCAACATCCAATCTTTATTAAAAAAAAAATAATAAAGGGATAGTTTCACTTTTAGTCTTTTTGAAGTTTTAATTAAGTTAATGAGTCTCCAAAGTTTGAATTAGACTTTTAAACTACGCAAAATTTTAGATTTAACAAAATGAGTCTTTATGACTTTTTTGCCCCTCTTCACATAAAAATAAAGGTTCGTCACGAATGTCCTTCACACGTGTAAAGGATTTTTAATAACATGTGAAGGATGTGAAGGCTCATTTTATGAAATCTAAACTTTAAAGGCTCATTAACTTAAATATATAGTTTGATTGGTTCAATTTTTATATTTTTTCCAAAAATTAATAAATAAGCCATGAGACACATTTAACATCAGTAGCTATCAAAGTCCATAAATCATATGCCAAGCAGATTCTACTAGAGCATTCATCCAACAACTTCTTAAATTTTTGTTTCTCGCTAGCATATAACTTCAAAACATCAGCCTTAATGGTATTTCTAGAAACTAATGCACATTTGGGATCTAAAAATTCAATCATCTTCCTAAACCAAGGATACTCAACAAATTGAAAAGGTAAATGACACAAAATAGATGCAACTAAAATATTACAGAATAGCTCAGAATGTTTATTCCTACCAAATTTGAGAGAAATCACACATTTTTCAATGATCATTTGTCAAAGGTCACTATGCTTTAGTTTAAGACATTGATTTTCCAAGTGATGTTTCATATTCTAGTATTATATTGACTATCAGCTTGATAAATTTTTCTATGGTATCTACACTTACTTCTTTCCTTCTTATCTCCTATTCTTAGTAAATTTTCAAAGAGATCCTATAGATTTGATGTAGAACTAGTAAATAGGTCGCGGGCAGACTCGTTTAACCCACATGCATTTTGGGTTAGGCCAATGATATTTTGACCCGTCATGTAAATGAGATCGTTTAATCCGATCCGTTTAACTCGAGAGTTTAAACGAGTTGGTCGCTTACTCCCACATTAAAAAAAATATTTATATTTTGTATAATTAAATATATAATATTAAAAATTATTTTTATGTGTATAAATTTTTATTAAATAATCTTTTCACGGAATAATTTACACCATTAAAAATTAACTATTAAAGTATTAATTTAACTATAAATCACCAAAATAATAAAATTAAATTATTAAACTTTAATATAATGATGAAATGAATTTAAACCGTATTAATATAAAATTATTTATTATATAATACATATTATTATTATTTTTAAAATAATGATAAGTTGGTCGGCTCGTTTAACCCGTAACCTGTGCGTGTCAGATACGCATTAGCCAAAAATTAGCCCGCTTCGTAAAAAAAAAAAAAAAAATTAATTTGTTTAACCTACAACCCATCACAGGTCAGGTTCTGTCAGGCCAACCTGACCCATTTATCAGTTCTAATCTAATGTCTCATTTCTTTAGTATGAAAGCTTTTTTTTTTATGGCATAACCATCTTTCCTTTGTTACGAGCTTCATGTTTTTTTTTATAATTTATCTTCATCCTCACCAAAATTTTCATCTTCTGTTCCCAATTCTCAATCATCAATAATAATCTCTTTATCCATAAATTAATCTTGTAGAAATTAAAAGGACACATATAAGCAAATAATTATTAATCACATGATCATTGTCTACCGTGAAGGTCATTATTCAAATTATATTGAATAAAAAAATAATATCGAATATTAAATATATAACACCCTAGAAAATACACTAAAAATTCTAAGAAAACCTTTCTTACTGGTTTATTTTTTTCAAATGCCTCTCCTTGTGATAAGTTGTTCTCTGGATTCCTAAAGCAAGCAACCATTAGCAACTTAGTAAAACAAATATAAGGAAATTTGATTAAAAATTTAAAATATTTTTTACAAAATAATAGATCACAAAATCTTATTAGTAAGATGTCACGCATTACAACACCAATGACTTGGTTCAAATAAAAAACAAAAAAAGAAGCAAGAATTAAGATTAAAGATATCTAGTTATGTAAATAATCCTCCTTGTAATGAAATTTACTTAAAATGTTTTCAAACAAGAATAAATCATGATCAATTTAAGTTAATATGCATTTAAGACACATCGGACACTATAGAATTATCCCTCCATAAAATACATCTCGAGAAGATTTCATGTGTAAAGCGAGCTTAAGTAGGAACATAGGTCAATACTTGATTCAGTAATAACCCCCACTGAACAAACAAATTCTATGACTAACCACCCTTCCTATGTGAAATAATAAGTTCAGAAAACCATTTATCCAAGTCTCTTATGATAATTAATTAATTTAAGTTCAAGAAGAGAAAAATATTTTGTTAGGTCTTCTCCAACCCAAAATCTTCAAAATCCCACTCTCTCACTCTATTTTCAAATCCCAACAAAATAATCATAAAAAAATATTACCACTTTAATTTTTAAATTACTCCGACCCATATACTCTAAATTTTAAAGTATAAATTATTTTATAAATACAAAATTTTATATTCTAATTTAATCAAATAAATTTTAAAACTATATTTATTTCTACATACATATACATATTCTCTAATATATATATATATATATATATACCAACATAATAGATTATATTTTTAATTTGATATAAAAAAATGTCATAATATTTTTAAACTTTTATTTTAAAAAAATACATAAATGTAGTGGTTACAATTAGACCATCTCCAATGGGATGCCCAAGGCAGATGCCTAGAGGAGAGAGAATGAGATGCTCATGGGTGCCACTGTTGGAGATAGGTGTCTAGACCAGATGCTCACCGAAGAGAGAGAATGAAAGATGCTAGAATGAGCATCGATGCTTCAAATTGAAAGTGGTGTATATTTTATTTTTTCCTTTCTTGATCCAATAATAATATGACATGTGTTAGTTTGAGCATCTAAATAAGATGCTAACATTGAAAGATACGGATGTTAGGAGAGATGTTGGGATAGCATTATTGATATGGGGTCCACAGTTGAGCATCTAATATGATATGCTACCACTGTGTATGCTCTTATTCAGCATAATTGTCATATTGTTACCACAAATGTTTAATTAATGCATTACAAAGTTCAAAGTGTGCTTCTCTATTTCTTATTTGTCTATGTTGAGCAAGAAATTGTTGAAATCGATCAGTATGGTTGGTTACAAACTCAACATCAGCAGTTGATGGTTCTCCTAAATCAACAATATCTGTATTTAAATCATGTTTGTTCTCAATACTCATATTATGCAATATGATGCATGTAGTTATTATATCATGCAAAACTCATCCTTTGACTATGGCAAACCGTGACTGAAGAACACCAAATGCATGTTCAACATCCTTCCTACATGCCTCTTGTTCCATTGCAAATAACCTTCTTTTGGGACCTCGAGATTCGTGAATAGTGTGTACAAGAATTGACCATTTAGGATATACACCATCAGCTAAATAATAACCAGTATTATACTCTTTACCTTGGATTATGTAGTGAGCTTCTGGAGCCACTTCTAAAGCAAGATTTGCAAATAACTTAGATGACTCCAACACATTAATGTCATTGTTGGAGCCTGGAAACCCAAAATAAGCATGTCATATCCAAAGATCATAATCAGCTACAACTTCAAGAATAATAGTTGGAGACCCAATACGACCAATATATTGCCCTGCCCAGGCAGTTGGACAATTTTCCATTGCCAATACATACAGTCAAGACTTTCTAACATTCCTAGAAATCCATGACTCTCACCTATTTTAAGCAATCTTGCAACATCATTAGCATTAGGTGATCTTAGATACTCATCGCCAAACACCTCCACAACAGCTCGACAACATCTTTTCATACTTCCAATAGTTGTGGAAACTCCAATTTTAATATACTCATTCGTTGAGTCGGCTAGAACTCCATATGCTTACATTCAAAAAACAGTTGTAATCTTATGTAAAGTAGACAACCCAAGTATGTCGAGACCATCAGTTCATTGTTGGAAAAAATGGTCATGATTTTTTACTACATTAATAATATGAAGAAATAAATTTTTACTCATAGGATATCGTCTATGAAACATCGACTCGTTGTATCGAGGGTTCTCTGAAAAGTAATCATTCCATAAATTACGATCAGCTTCTTCACGATCACAATTTATCACTCTATGACTAGAAATTGAGCCTCTATGGGATGATTTGTTGTTGACTACTTGATTGAAGTAATGATTCATAAGAATGTTGTTGTTTGTAAATAGAGTACTTAAGTGGGATTGTTGTGAAAGAAGCAATTGGTCCTGATCCATAACAATGGAAGTGAAATCAATCACATCTTCTGAATTTGAGGATGAAGATGAAGAAATATCCATTATACAATAAAAGAGTTAACACGAATTGTTGTAATAATAAAGATTGTATATCTCCCTTTTATAGACAAGAGTTGCATTATAATTGTCCAACACTTTTTTTGCAACTTGACAAGATACAACTAGCAACTTGACAAATACAAATATAACTTATACAGACACATGCAAATTGACACAAGTGTAATTGACACATGCAAATTGAAAAATTGCAAATATAACTTATACAGACACATGCAAATTGACACAAGTGGAATTGACACATGCAAATTGACAAGTTGCAAATATTACTTATACAGACACATGTAAATTGACACATGCAAATTGACAAGTTGCAAATATTACTTATACAGACACATGCAAATTGACATAAGTGGAATTGACACATGCAAATTGACAAGTTGCAAATATTACTTATACAGACACATGCAAATTGACAAATTGCAAATATAACTTATACATACACATGCAAATTGTCACGAGTGAAATTGACACATGCAACTTTGACAAATTGCAAATATAACTTACATAGACACATACAGACAATGATGGTAGTTTGAAAAACTGGTAACATGCATAAGTTATATAGACACAAACATCCACTTCAAACACAAGTGGAGTAACATGCATCAACTTAGAGTATGGTCAAATTAGAGTGTAGTAAGTTAATTATATGGTCCCATGCATCAACTCAGAGTGTTGTCAAATTAAACACATGTTAATTGAATTGTAGGGTCACATCAAGTGCAATAGATTCCAACAACACCACCAACATGATTAATTATATAACTTACACTACATTTACTGACAATTTTTTAACTTATGCATGTGTAGTCAAATCGAGTGCAATATAAGTTATAGCTGGATGGATTATCTTATCAACAACTTGAATTGCTTTTTCAATAAGTATGGCAGTATACTTGATTGATATTTAACAATAGCATAAACAATTGTAAAAGTTTTCCTATAAATTGAGACGATAGCAAATTGTCTACATATAACTCTCCCTTTTATTAACTTATCATGTAGTAAAAAAAATGTCTTCACATTTTAATCAATCTAGAAGCGCCGGATATTCAATCCCAAAAGATATAGCTTTATGCCAGTCATATTTACACATATCACAAAATCCAATTGTTAGGATAAACTAGTTTAGTGAAACTTTTTGGTTTCACATCGAGATCGAATACCACAAATTATTGTCGAATCCATCAATGGTTGTTCGATCCCAAAGATCTCTATAGTCCAGATGGCAAGTAATTAATACAACTATTTCCAAATTTAAAGGTTGTATTCGACAAGTAGAAAATTTGAACCCAAGTGGTGCTTCTGAATAAGACAGTGTAAGTGTTATTCATTATATTCTATATTATTTATTTTTCAATTTTAATTTAATTAATTCTGAAATTGTCATTTTTTATTTATTTATGTAGTTAATTCAGGCTAAAGCATTGATGGAAGAAGATGCTAAATATAAGAATGGTTTTAAATTCGATCACGTGTGGTCCATTCTCAAGGATATGGAAAAATATTGTGATCATACTCCGACTTCAAGAAAGCGAATTAATCACTTGGAATCAGGGCAATTAGTTGCCGGTGTTACATATTCACTAGGTATTTCATCATTTTCAGTTGACTTGAATGAAGATTTTGAAACTGAAGAGCAAATTAATTACACTAATGATTCTTCTGAGAGAGCTGCTAGGAGAAATAAAGAAAAAATGAAAAAGAGTCAAAATGATGATATGTTTGAATTTTTTAACTCTATGATAGAACAAAATAAACAAATTATGAATATTGTTCAAGATAATAGTTCTCGTATCGCACAAAAAAGAAGCTTTCTCCAAGAAGACATAAAACTCCGAGGAAAACAATTGAAGTTCAAAAGAAAACGTGAAGAAAACCAAAAAAAAAGTGAAGAAAATTAAATATTAGCTAGAGATGTTGAAGCCATTATAGATCCATTTTTACGTGAATATATTCGAAAATAGCAATACGAAATTATAATGAAGAGGACCAAGGTGATGTCCAATGATTAGATTTTACTCAGAATTTTGATCATTTGGCGGGAAATGGAGATAATTCTTCAAGATTTTAAATAGATTATGTTTGTTATTTTGAAAGTTTTATTTGCTATTATGATTATGGCTGTGTTTGGCCACATCAGCGTGTTTGATAGCGTTTAGCGTTTTTGATAGCGTTTAGCGTTTTTAATAGAGTTTAGCATTTTTTTAAATAGTGTTTAGCGTTTAAATTTTTAGTTAGTGTTTTTAATAAATAATGTTTGGTAAACTAGCGTTTTAATTATCTAATAAAGTTTAAATGACGTAAAAAGACATGTAAGAATGTTAATTAATTTAAAATTTAAAATATGATTTTAGAATAAATTAATTAATTATTTTTCAATAAATAACAAAAAGTGAATAATATATTTATAAAAATCAATTTTTTTTCTGTGTCTTTAAAAAAATTATTTAATTTATTAAAACCAAAATTAAAATAATAAGTTAAGAAATAATTATTACAAAAAATTTGATAAAGAGATTAATTTTAGGTGGATAAGGATAATTTTGGAAAAATAATTTCAAACGCTTTGATTGAAACTCTAAACGTTGCTCAGTTCAACGTTTCAAACGCTTTGATTGATTTTAAATACTTCTATAGTTTTGACTGAGTCAAAACACTATACTCTGTCAAAAACTCTCCTACCAAACACAGCCTATGTATTTGTATTATTTCCATGTTTTATTTATTAAGCATTTTTATTATTATAAATTAGTTTTAGATGAATAATAAATATTGTATATAAAATAAATTTAAAATATAATAGATCTAATTAATGTAAAATGAAAGATATTAATAATTAAATTAATAAAATATTTATATTATGTAATTAAATCTATAATATATATATATATATACTCTATATATATAAGATTAACCAAGTACAGTACAATATAAATTTACAAAATTATAACTAAAATAATAAAAATAAAAAATTTAAATAAAAAAAAACCATAACAATTTATTAAAATAAATTTAAAAAGTAAAAGTAGAGTGACAAAAGTTGTACTGGACTTTTGGCAATTAACTATACATATGAAATGTTAAATTTATTGTCCACGTACATATTCCTTTAGGACATGTGCAAATAGCAAATAGCGTTATTGGTTGGAGTTGGCCTTAACCAGTAAAACATTAAAAATGGACACCATTAGACATCCTAGTATTTCGAACAACACCATTAACATAACTAGTCATTCTATCACAATCCATCTGTTTAACAAGTTCGTAGTCCCATCGTCTCACCAAACTCAAACATTAAACACTACAAGCAACTAATCCATAATAAGACCGTAAATTAGTCTGATATAATGATCCCCTATTTTTACATGATACCCTTTCCACTAGAATGCTCTTCTTCTAGACTTCAATTAATATCAACTCCTTCAAACATGATCACCGTCAATGAGTTATAAAAAATCGGTCAACACTCATATAGAGAACTTCTAACATTTTTCACTCAAACACTCAATTGATAAATCTCTAATTAGTATACCTGCTATTAATTTACAATAAAGACTCTGTTGGATATTAGAAGTGCAAATCACATCTATTGAACACGGCAGTAATGTGTTTATTCAATAAACAAGGAGAAAAAGAAAAACCGATACAATAGATATCAGTAATCTAGAGCCTTTATAGGCTTACAAACATTACTGGAATCCTAAAATGTAGGAAACGAAACAAACTACTTCTTATTCTGAATAACAAAATCTTATTTAATAATAACTGAATCCTGATATAATTGATCCCCTGCATTCTAGACTTTGAATTATTCTTCAACATCCTCCCTTAATTCAAAGTCGCCAACACCAAGCAGTTTTCTAAAATAACAGAACTTTTCCTTGGATAAGGACTTTGTCAGGATGTCTGCTATCTGATTGTGAGTACTGCACTGCTTCACATTTATTTCTTCTCTGGCAACCAACTCTCTTATATGGTGATAACGAATATCAATGTGTTTCGTTCTGCCTTTCAACGCTTGATTCTTTGTCATGAAAATGGTTGATCTATTGTCACAAAAGATATCAATTGCTTCTGCTTGCTTGTGTTGTAATTCCTCTAGAATTCTTCTCAGCCAAATGGCTTGGCATGCTGCTACACTAACTGCCACATACTCTGCTTCGGTTGTCGATAATGCCGTAGTTGATTGCTTTTTAGAACTCCACGTGATTACACCAGAACCTAATGTAAACACATTGGCCGAAATACTCTTCCTATCATCCATAGCACTTGCCCAGTCACTATCCGAATAACCATACAACTTCATTTGTGGTGATCTTGTATACCAAATTCCATATCCAGCAGTTCCAGCAACATACCTTAGTATCCTTTTAGCTGCTCCAAAATGGACTTTTGAAGGCTTCTGCATGAATCTGGAGATGACACCGACTGAATAGGCTATATCTGGCCTGGTATGTACAAGGTAGAGTAACCCTCCAACTAAACTTCTGAACTTGCTGGCACAAGTTAATTCTTCACCATCATCATGCTGCAACTTTTCATTCACATTCATGGGAGTTATGGCAGCTTTGCAGTTGAGCATTCCAAACTTCTTCTACATATCTTGAGCATATTTTGCTTGTGATATGAAGACTCCATCTTCTACTTGTTTCACTTCGAGTCCAAGAAAGTATCTTAATTTCCCCAGATCAGTCATTTCAAACTCACTTTGCATTTGAGATTGAAATTCTACAATCATGTGAGCACAAGAACTAGTGTATATAATATCATCAACATAAAGGCAAATGATGATGTAATCATGGTTACCTTTCATTTTCACATACAAGGTTGGTTCACTTTCACTTCGCTGATATCCCTGATGTTGAAAATAACCATCGATCCTGCTATACCAAGCTCGTGGAGCTTGTTTAAGCCCGTACAATGCCTTTCTCAGTTTGTAAACTTTCATCTCCTTCCCTTGAATGACAAATCCCTCTGGTTGAGAAACATATACCTCTTCTTGCAAATCACCATTCAAGAATGCTGATTTCACATCAAATTGATATATACACCATCCTTTGTGAGCAGCTAATGCAAGAACAACTCTAACCGTTTCAAATCTAACCACTGGTGAGTATGTTTCTTCAAAGTCTACACCATGTTGTTGTGCATAGCCCTTAGCCACCAGTCTCGCCTTATGCTTTTGGATACTCCCATCTGCTCCATACTTAGTTTTAAAAATCCATTTCAAACCAATCACATTCTTACCTTTTGGCAGATCTTGTAAATGCCAAGTTCCATTTTTCTCAATTGCAGTGATTTCTTCTATCATTGCACACTTCCATTCATCCTTCTCGATTGCTTCTTTATAGGTGATAGGATCAGAGACAGTTAGAACAAATTGAGCTTGTTCATATATTTCTCTGAGAGATCTTACTTTGGCACGTTGAGGTTCACTGGAGAATACTTCGTGAGGAGAAACATGTTGCCCTTGTGACGAGATTGGAGAAGCTGATGTTGGTGTCGTGTCTGGTGATGTTGCTACATGATGAATGTCTGATGAAATTTCCCCTATAACAGCATCAGAAGAAAGAACATTTGGCTCTGAATCTGTATTGATGTAGACTTTGTCCTTCACTTTTTCATTTTCTGTCCAACTTGCATTTTCATTAAATACTACATCTCTTCGAGTCAGTATTTTATCGGTGACAGGGCTATATAATCTATATGCTTTAGATTGTATGCAGTAGCCAATAAAAATGCATTTTTCAGATTTCTGATCTAATTTCTGTCGTGCCTGAGTATGGACTAATGCATATGCAACAGAACCAAATACCTTAAGATGACTAACCGATGGCCTCTTTCCACACCATGCTTGATATGGTGTCTGATTCCACACCGCTTTTGTTGGGGATAAGTTTAAAATGTACACAGCGGTTGCCACAGCTTCTGCCCAAAATTTATTTGACAGATCTTTTGCCTTCATCATACTTCGTGCCATCTCTACAACGGTTCTGTTCTTCCGTTCGGCTACACCATTTTGTTCAGGGGTGTGAGGAGCAGTTAATTCTCTACTGATTCCATTCTCTTCACAGAAAGTATTGAATTCCTTGGATAGAAATTCGCCACCACGATCTGTTCTCAATGCCTTGATATAATCCCCCTTCTGCTTTTCCACCTTAGCTTTGAAATATTTGAACCTGTCAAAGCTTTCAGATTTATTTTGTAAAAAATAAACCCATGACATTCTACTGTAATCATCAGTAAAGAGAAGAAAATAATAGCTTCCTCCAAGCGATCTAGTTTGCATTGGTCCACACAAATCGGCATAGATCAATTCAAGGCAATGTGATGCTCTCCAAGACCTACCAACTGGAAATGACTGCCGAGTTTGTTTGCCATATATACATCATTCACAAATTTCAATTGGTTTAATCTTAGGCAAACCGAAAACCATACCTTTTTCTTCTAACAACCTTAAGCCATTGACGTTCAGATGACCGAATCGCAAATGCCAAAGCATGGAATCATCTTTGTTAACCGTTGCAAGCGCAAAACCTCCTATATTTGACACATCTAGAGGAAACATTTTATTCTGTGTCATTCCAATTTTCACCATTGTCTCATCTGTTTTCTTGTCTTTGATAATGCAGGTTCCATTATCAAATAACACTATGTATCCTCCCGCCATAAGTTGTCCAACAGATAAAAGATTGTATCCCAAGTCAGGTACATACTGAACATCATACAAAGATCGTTTACCTTGACTAGTCTCAATCTTCACAACTCCTTTTCCCTCAACCTGTATCTCTTTGCCATTTCCAAGAAGTACATGTACTTTCTGTGTTTCATCCAAATATGTAAACATCTCTTTTGCACCTGTCATGTGGTTAGAACAACCACTGTCAACAAACCAAATGCTGCTTGTGCGGTGCTGTGCATCTTCTTGTGTCATGAAGAGCTTGAAATCATCCTCATTGTCATAATCTTCAGTTTCTGCTGTGAAGTTGGCTTGCTGCTCATTGTACCAGCAATCTGCCTTCATGTGGCCGTACCTGTGACAGTTGAAGCATTGAACATTACTTAACTGCCAAGGTTCATTAATTCTGTCTCGTCCTCTACCACGTCCCCTGCCTCTAGCTCGTCCCCTGAAGTTTCCTCGTCCACGACCTCTTGATGGTGATGAGTGTTTGTCTGCATCTTTGAAGGTTTCTTTGACTTGAAATGCTTTCTCCTCATTAGTCTCTGTCGAACGATTGATCCGAGCCTCATGAGCCTGCAGTGATCCCATTAACTCATCAAAAGAGAACTGAGTCAAATCTTTTGACTCTTCAATGGCAGCAACGACGTGATCAAACTTAGAAGTTAGGCTTCTTAAAACTTTCTCCACTATGGTTTGGTCTGTAATCTGCTCACCATATGTTTTCATCTGACTGATGATTGTCATTGTTCTGGAGAGAAAATCTGCTACTGCTTCTCCATTCTTCATCATTAGAGTCTCAAATTCACGTCTAAGAGACTGTAACTTAACCACCTTCACTTTTGAATCCCCTTGATACTCTGACTTCAGAACTGACCATGCCTGCTTTGAGGTGGATGCTGCTGCAATTCTGGAGAAGATTGTATCATGTACTGCTTGCTGGATTATTGCTAATGCTTTAGCATCTCTTTTCCGCATCTCCTTTAGCTTGGTTGCCTCATCTGCTGTTAACTTGGCTATGTCATCAGCTTCTTCATACCCTTGATCGGTCAAATCCCATAGATCTTGAGATTTGAGCAGCGTCTTAACACGTATGCTCCAAAACTCATAGTTTTCTCCTTTAAATATAGGAATCAGAGGTTGTGCAGTGCCTGAGGCTGAAGCTGCTCTAGTAATTGTATTCATATCAACACTCAACTCACGTGTTTGCACTCAACTCAATTGATGTGTTTGCTCTCAACTCAACTGATGTGTTTGCTCTCAACTCACTAGTTTGCTCTGTGTTTGCTCTGAACTTGCAACCAGGCTCTGATACCAATTTTGTTGGATATTAGAAGTGCAAATCACATATATTGAACACTGCAGTAATGTGTTTATTCAATAAACAAGGAGAAAAAGAAAAACCGATACAATAGATATCAGTAATCTAGAGCCTTTATAGGCTTACAAACATTACTGGAATCCTAAAATGTAGGAAACGAAACAAACTACTTCTTATTCTGAATAACAAAATCTTATTTAATAATAACTGAATCCTGATATAATTGATCCCCTGCATTCTAGACTTTGAATTATTCTTCAACAGACTCGACTCAAATAATATATAATTATGCACACTTAGAGTTTTTCCCTATATTGCAAAATTGATATGAACCTCAACTCAAATAGAACTCACCAAGTTAAAGCTTGAAGATAGTTCAATAATACTTCAGAACTCTACAACAAGCAATAATTAAAGCAAAGAATTCAGACATATTTCATCTGCAAGTAAAGTACTACCATGTGACACAAATATCAACAATTAGAGGAACTGAAGATAAATAAATAAGAATTAAAATAAGAAAGGAGATTCTTACCTTTGTTTTCTACGATTGTTGGAGTCAATGTGGGAAATGAATCTTTGTTTCCTCCAAATGTTTGAGTCGATGGGGAAGTGAGCTTACTCGCCTTTGAGTTAGAGTTTTAACGATGTAGTAGGGTCTGTCTATTAAAGTCTACTCTGACATGACAGAAGTAACATGTTTGTCATCGATTGGAAAAAGGAATACAAACACTACAATGGAGAAGTTTTTACCAGAGAAAGTTATTTGAAACAAGCAAGACCATCGACCAAGGATGAGATGGTTGTGGAGTGGGATGAATAGATTCGTCGATGGTCATGGATGAAGAAGAGGTGTATGTAGATGGATTCAAATTTTAGGGTTAGGGTAAAGAATAAACATGATGTACCTATATTATCGTTAAAATTACTTTCATGCCCCTCTTAGGGTTGACCCGTGACCCGTGAACCCTAACCCAAACATGACTCGTATAATAAATAGGTTACGTGGGTTGACCTGCTTATGACCCAGCCCATTTATGCCAAATCCAAACCCGCATAATTGTGTTAATGTCATGTCGACCATCGGGTTGAAACCCAAATTGCCACATCTAACGATTATATATGAGTTGAGTCGATTTCGTTAACAAGTTAATGTGTCAACTTGTTTAACCTATTTAACTTAACTCAAAAAATTATTTGTGTATATTGAAGATGAAACTTATAAATTTATAATATATATTTAACTAGATAAATATTAATATCATCTTATAAAGAACTTTTTCTATAAAAATAATAATTTGTATATTTATTAAAGTGTATCTTGTTCGAATTATTTAATATTATCTTTCTTGTATATGAATAATTAATTAGGATTTGATACGATGGGTTGACAGGTTCAAAAAGAACTCGATAAAAAATTGGTAGGTTAAGGTGGGTTGATACAATTATAACACAAAACCACTAGTTTATTTATAAACGAAAAGGGTTTGGTTTGGTCTTACACAAACCATTAATATGTTTTGATACCCCTACAACTTATAAGTTAATTGTGTCTTATACAGTAATGTTAGATGAGTTGAGTTTATATCTATAAAAAAAAAAAAAACAAACAGAAAGGAAACAAGTATTATTATTTAATTCCATTTCATAATGTAATAGACTTTTAGACCAAAAATTTATAAAATCTTTATAACTTTTATTAATTTATCCATGCAGTTTTTATCTGATACAAAATGACAACAAACTTAATTCAAGCAATAAGCACATACCAAGGATAAATTAAATTACTAAAAAAACATGTTTAAATAAACCATAAAAAAAAGAATAATAGTTAGAATGAATTCCTTGGAGTATTTGGTAGCATTAGCCACACTCATATATTGAGGATTAGTAAATTTACTTTTCTAGTACCTATATTGAAGTGTACTAACTTTAAAAGATGACCTATTTCATATGTAGCCACCTACTATTCGACCATCCATTCCTCATCATTGTCGAAATGTACAAGTTCGAGTAGGAAAGGAAAAACATAATCCAGTATCCCGCACTTGTCATCAAATGGTGTTATGCCATGGTGTTTATGGGAGACAAATGCAATTAGGATATTTGCACTACTATAAGAGTTGATTTGGATGAACTTCACCTGCATCACCTTTGACTACTGGGTAAAAACACATCTGATCAAAAAATTTAGATATTCCGAAAGTGTGTTCTCTAGTAAGAATTCATAAGTCAACAATCGTTTATTTTTCGATCATTGTTTTATGTTGTACATGAAGCTATAGAGAGAGAATGTCTGAATGTGATAATGACCCAAATTCATGTCTAGATTTTCACATTTAGTCAGTAAATCTGTTGAAGCATTCTTTGGTCAAACTCGTCTATTTGCTCTTAATGATTATTTTTTTTGGTAATTACTTATTACCTATGATGCACAGACACGGACACGGCGACACGGACACGACACAGACACGGACACGGGACACGCCAATCTCTAAAAAATAAGGACACGACACGGGAATGGACACGTTTCCTAAAATTATATCTAAAATAAATCATATTAATATTTTTATATTATAAAACAGATACTATTGCATAAATTCATAAGTTCAGGTTCTGCAAAGTATATAGCTACTAAAAAAACATATAAAATAATAGTTCAATACAAAGTTCATAAAATTTTCAAATTCCAAACATAAGTAATTAAACAAATTCACTACTCGAGAATGTCATATTCTTCATTGGGAACTCCATACACATCATCATCATTGAAGACAACAGCCTCAAGATCTGGCTCATCCAAAGAAAGATCAGCTATTCCTAAAATACCAACATCATCCACAGAATCAAAATTGTCTCCTGCTACATCCCATAACTTTGTCTCCCCTTCAGCATATTCAGGACTTTTTCGTGACAAAAGGCGAAGATTAGAATGAACGAACACCAAATTTTCGGCACGTTGAGGAGTAATCTTATTTCTCTTCATTGATTGAATAAATGAATAGGTACTCCAATTCCTTTCACTACAATAAGAAGAAGATGGTTGACATAGAACCTTTGCAGCAAGTTTTTGAAGTAAAGGAGTACTTCCTCCATGAACTTGCCACCATATTACCGGTTCCATGTGCAACCTATCTACCATGGAGTCATAATCATCAAATGAATCCATACAAGAAAGAAACTTACCAAGCTCTATGTTAACTTGTCTCCTTTCTTCCTCATTAGGAAAAATTCTTCTCAAGCATTGTTTTCTCATTTGAGAAATCTCTAGATCATTTTGAGGTGCTACTCGATGTGGATGTGTAGCTAACCATTCCTTACTTGAATGCCTACAATTATAAAAAATAATAGTTAAAATTTGTTACTAAAGTATACTTGAAAATTTAAAGAAGTAAGTATAAAAAATATACCTTGGATTTAGGGAATGCGCAAGACAATGAAGAGGAGTATTACTCTTGTTCCATCTATCATGAAGAATCTTTTTAATCACTTCCCAAAATGATGAGTCTTCTAATAACTCTTTTTTTTCAAACTTGTAAATGGCAGCCTTCACTTTGCTATCATATCATCCCACATTTCATAGATCAAATGAAGGCAAGATTTATCAGTGTCAGCAACTCTTATCATCTCATAGATTGGTTCAGTGAAGGCAAGGGTATAATCAATTTTATCCCACCACTTATCGTCCAATAATATGTCTTTCACCTTTTGAGCTCTCGAAGAATTATCCTCACGATAACAACTCCATTTCTCATCGATGACCATAAGTTGAAGACCATTCTTGATAACCTTGAACCTTTTTAACATAACAATGATGGAAGCAAAACGAGTGTCCGCAATAGCAAGCATCTTCAACTTTGAAAATTCATTGAACATAGCAATTCTCATAGAATGATTCATGATAAAAAAATTTTATCATCATAGAATCGCTATGTACTTCAGTTATCCAATGACATTCATAGTAAGTTTCCTCATTAGAATCCGTGTTCTTGGCAGCACATATGTTTTTTAAAGCCAAATTAAGTGTATGGACAACACAAGGAGTCCAAAACACTTGAGGGTATGTTTGCTCAACTAACAATCTAGCAGCTCTACACACTGGTGCATTATCAATGATTACTTGAACCATATTTTCTGGTCTAACCTCTACAATAAACTCTTTCATCAATTGAGCAATGAAAAATTTGTCCTTGTATTCGCCTTCACAATTTTTCACTTTCAAAAATATTGGTGCACCATTGCTTACAGCCATGAAGTTAATCAGTGGTCTTCTCTATGGATCAGTCCATCCATCACTCACTATTGAAACACCTTGGTCATTCCATTTATGCTTAAGAGGCTCAAGTATGTTAAAAGGTTGGACTTTTCCTGAAAAAGCAATTTCGTCCTAAGCTTGTTATATCCAGGAGGTACATAGCTGCCTAATTTATGTTCAGCTGCAAATTGAAAAGCCTTCTTATATATGGATTCCTAGCAAAGTTAAAGGATAGCCCTGCAGAGTAAAACATCCTAGCAATTTCAGAATCCAAAATGTCTCTTTGTTGCATGTTAAAGGCTTTCTCTAAAGCAGATGGTTCAGTTCCTAATTTTTTTCTTTTTCTTGCATCTGGGGTGTAACCTGGTTGCCTAAAATTAGTATAACCACAACCTAAAGGACTAGCAGGAACCGAACAAGAAGAACCTCTATTGGAAGAAGAGTTGGGCAATGGAACATTTTGTTTTGAGAGCTCTTAACCCTAAGCTCGGCTTCCTCTTCAACCTTTTTCAACTCTCTTAATTTTTTATCATTTATCTTAGTACATTGCCTAATTCCATACCCAGACATCTTTAACAAATGAGCCTTAACCCGAGAATATGATCCTTTAAAGGTACCTTGACAGTAGTTACACTTAAAGGCCAAATTTCCACCACCAGAAATCTTTTCCAATTTTGTAACAAAATTCCAAAGAGGTTTGTCACTATTATCATTATTTGCTCCAACGTTAGGTTCAACATTACCATCACTATTACTAGAAACACTCATTTTGTCTACATATATAAATACAACAAGTTAATAAAGTATCTTATCATCATTTATATTCACTTTCAACAACATAGTAATAAAAGTTAGAAGTAAAAATCTGATCCATCAATCACATTCAAAACTCAAGTTAACTCTAATAATATAATACTATGAAAGAAAAAGATATACTAATATTGACATATCTTAATTTACATCATGTGATTCACACATAAAATAAAAATATATATATTTAAGAAATAAAATATGAAACA
The DNA here is from genome assembly GCA_031304145.1 of Cardiospermum halicacabum. NCBI lineage: Eukaryota > Viridiplantae > Streptophyta > Magnoliopsida > Sapindales > Sapindaceae > Cardiospermum > Cardiospermum halicacabum. The sequence goes on from CM062392.1 coordinate 5,821,492, forward strand.
TTTATTATTTTCTCTTATTTTCGTAAGACTAAAAATAAAGATTAAATTGAATTGTATATACACGTGATTCAACAACCTATATAATAACAAACAATTGAAATTCAATGATACTATCTTAAATCAAATTCCCTAATTTGCTAGAAAGTCAAATACAAGATGAATATCAATTAAAACAAAAAACTATCATGTGACATCCTATAAAGTAGAGCTCATCAATTCCTAAATTTTATGTAAAATTAAATATTCTTGAAAGTGGTGTTTCTTACAAAATGTATATTCTTCACGCTCTCCAATATAACCTCCTCATAACCTCATTCTCTAAGCTTATTGTTTCCACTTTTTTAGTAATTTATCCTATTTGATGAACAATTTACAATGAGAATAATAAAGAAATTTCATCAATTCAATTAAAAATCTAAACTAGCATGTGAAATTCTATAAAATAGAGCTTAATATGAATATTAATTTCCCTAATTTTAAAATTAAATCAGCAATTCCTAATTTTATTTACCAATGTAAATTAAAAAAAAAAATCTTGGTAAGGATGTTTTTCTTACCCAATATATTTCTTCACGCTCTCCAATATGATCTTCTCCTCTAATCTTATGGTCTCCACTTTTTAAGTAATATAACCTATTTGATTAATAATTTATCATAAGAATCATAAACAGAATCAATCAATTCGTAAATAAAATAAAGAAAACTTACTTGAATCAAACCAATATTCAATTGGAATCAAGTGGAAGATGAAATTCACGAATGGAGGTGAAAAGGACGGGTCATCTGCTCTTCTTCAATCGCAAATCGCACCGAAAAATAAAAAAAAAACCCTAATATTTGGGGCTTTTGAATATTAAATTAAGTCACAACAACTCATAAGTTATTTGACACGTGAAGGACACGCTGAGGTGGCGTGTCCGACACGGTGTCCAATTTTTTTTTAAATTTTTTTATTTAAGTAAATATTGGACACGATTTGGACACCGTGTCGGGCACGTGTCGGTGCAGTGTCCGTGTCCAAGCCGTGTCCGACACTTTATAACTTAAAATCTAGGAGTGTCCGTGCAACCTAGCTTATTACAACCTTTAAAAGGTGGTAAAAAATATTCGTGCAAATATATGACATGTATCCAAAATTAACATTTTCAAACGGGTATGCATATGCTTGCCCGCCTATGCTTGTAAAAGGTCCATGATTTCATGGTCATCAATATAATGATTGTATACGCACGGTCACGGGCCGCCCACGAGAATTTACACTAATTTATCCATGCCTTCCTATGACTGCTTGTGCCCACAAAAGCCCTTGGTTTAATGGTCATCAATATGATGACCATGCCCACACAATCACGGGCCCATTTTTTTACACTATTATCCAAAATCATAAAAATATCTCTTTACTTCTGCCAAACCACTTATTGAAGAAGTCCAAGAGCTAAAATTTTAAATAATTTTTTTTAATGAAAATGATGATGTGTTTAATAAAAATGAGCCCATATTGGAGAGGTTAAGCAAATTAGGATAACTACTACAATAAAATAGTAGTTGTCGTACATGTTTAAAAAAGTTGAAAAGAAATTAGAGTGATTAAGTAATAAATGAATATTCAGCTTGGTTACGTTAGATTGATAATGCTATTCAACTTATTTATATACTGAAGACTAGTTTTAATCATTTAAAGAATAATATCTATCATATTTATGTTATTGGTGTTGGGAATTTATGAACAAAATAATCAAATTATTGATGCATCAAATTTAGAATTTTCAAAAATTCCTAATAAAACCAACGATCACTTATTCATTATATGATTTTATTAACATAAACTAAAGAATTAAAGAATTTGATTATTTAGTTGCATAGGTGACTCCAACATGTTTCGTATTACGATCCGAATTGGGATCCTTCACGTTCCATCTAAGCAATCTAAACTAATAACACCACCCATTCAAGTTGTGCCTTTATCGATATCGACACAGAGTTTGGAAACTCAGAAACTAAATTATTTGATAATAACTTTTATTTGGATTATTTGTGCTAGCACATCAAATCTGAATAATTTGATTGAAAAAGATAATTAAGTCAAAAAATAAAAAGACGGTTTTCTCATTTTAAAATGGTGTAACAGTACACTTTTGAAATCGTAACAACTTCCTAAGAGTAGAACAATTGCTTGAGACTAGAAGAATTGATTGTTGATTGAAAAAATTCAGTTGAAAACACAAGCACCAAGTTTTTAATTATCTTCACACAACACTGCTCTTTTTACAAAAATAAAACTTTCTTTTATTTATATATATATATATATATATATATATATATATTGAATTGAAAATCTAAATTCTAATCTCATCAAAATTCTATATGTATTTATTTTTATTCATAAATAAACTCTTTATTATTTAAATTTTAAAACTAGTTGCTCCATCCACCCCTAATTAATTCTTACAGATGTGAATTTGTAAGGTAGTGTGATAAATTATGAATTGCCAAATTTTCCCTTAAAAAATAAATAAATTACAATTCAATGCAAAATGAAATAGACCTACTAACCCCACAAAAAGCAAATAAAGTGGTATTTTAAATTGGTTGGTAGAGTTAACCCCACAAAAAGCAAATAAAGTGGTATTTTAAATTGGTTGGTAGAGTTAAGCGTTGGAATAAATAGTATATTTATATTGGTTAGTAGGGTTGAGTGGGTTGAAAAATTTTAGGGTAATATTGTCTTTTCGGGTACAAAAATTTACTAAACACGGAAATGTAAGAATTAATTAGGGACATCAATTTTTAGTAAGTGTAAGAATTAATTATGGACGGAGAGAGTATATATATTAATAAATGTTACACTATTTAATATTTATATTATACATATATATATATATATGGGTTACTTAACTAACAAGTTTATCAAATATAAACTTATTAAATTTGACCCACCATATTTTATCCAATCTTATAGGACAGTCCAACCCTTTAGATTACTTTTAAAATTAATCTCATTAAAATATCAAGTTTCTAACTTCTTCTTTTCAATCCCCGTAATATTCAATGTTATCAAATTGAATCATATTCAATAGCTATTTTACTTTGAGTACCAAATTTGTTATTTTGTGTGGCCCATAAGGTATCAGAATATGTTGGCAGTATAATTCAAATTATTAATTTTCAAATTAATTTATTCTCACCATACAGATTAAGATTGACAACTAGCAATACGTCAGGACCCTTAATTATTCTGAGTAATTTGTGTTTCAGAAAATACCTTTTCGTAGTTAGGACTTGTGAAACATATTCGTTTCATCATACTATATCTCATTTAGATTTGTTAAGTAGTTGTTAAGTAGTCAAATAATAAGTATCTAATTTGATGTTGGGTTTTGAGATCAAGTTAGTCAAACAGAAATAAATGATCTTTTATATTAAGTAGACGAAATAGTCAAGTTAATACTTTGTGAAAGATCAAACGTGAGTTAGAAGTAAACCACACTTCAAACCAAGAGAATGCTGGAATTAAAATGAAAACTAAAAGTTATTGTTAGGCTAGTTCACCTATAGTAACAAATAGTTACGTTTTCCTTTATGATGAGACCTCATAAGGTTTAGTATAAGCCATTAGTTAACAAGAATATAGTTAGAGAAAGAACTCAAGTGTAAACGAGATGATTGCAATCATGAAGTTGCTAGATAGAGAAAATTATTTGGAATTATGGAATCAATTTATTCCTAAAAGAGATACTCATATGAAAGAGTTATAGGTTGTAAGTTTGTTTGAGACATTGGAGCATGTATGAGCAATAGTCTCTAGTCTAGTCATGCTCATACATTAGCTTTGATGTGTTATGGTATCTACAAAAGTTTGGAGAAGTATACAATTAATTTTGATAATGTACTAGACTATGGACAACAAAACTTGACCATGAATAGTCTCATAAGATCCTCTAGTCTGGTTATAAAAGATGTATGTAATCCATCTTATAAAGCACCGTAAAGACTAGAACGAGTGTAATATAAGCCATCATCTAAAAGTGTCAACTTGGAAGCATGTGTTGGGCGTATAGTTATTACTAGAGTTTATTTAGATGACAAAATTTCCTTAAGAGCGGAAGATTGTAATGACCCGAAAATTTATTTTCCATAAGTCATTTTTATTTTTATTTTATTATATTACTAGAATAATATAATATAATATATGAAATGAAATTGGTTAAGATATATACAGTTGAAGTTGGGCTTAAGAGGAACTAAAGATGTATAACAGTCTTAAGTTAAATTGGCAAGCCCACTACATTTTAGTAAGATGTTAAAGATATAAAATGGTTAGATATTATAAGAGAGTATTTCTTTAGAAGAGTTCTCAAAATCGGTATCCAACAAAAGAAAATCAGAAGAGAAAAATTAGAAAGACAATAAGAGAAAAATCAGAGACAAGAAAGAGAAAACATTGACAAGAAAGAGAAAACATTGACAATCTAGTGAAAAGCAACTCGTCCAAATTTTGAATTTTGTTCATCATAGAACTTGTAACCACTAGACCGTCTTAAAATTTAGAGGTAATATGTTTGGCATATTGATCTAGATACTCTCATTGTGATTGTCATTCTGATATTGTAGTTGAGAGAAATCTAATATATTTAAAGACTGATCAGAATCATATGTCTTCTTTGTGCGATAAATTTAAAAGTAATTTTCTATCTTTTAAACCATTGGGTAAACTTGAAAATTCGAGGTAAAATACTCAACATCTTTGTCTAGATACTCACTATTGTGATTGTCATTTTGATGTTCTGGTTGAGAGAAATCTATTAAGTTGCAAGGCTGGTCAGAATTAGAGGCCTCCTCTGCATAATAAGTTTAAAATTAGATTTCCTATTAATTTACTGTTGGATCATCTTGGATTTTGAATATGTTTTCATAAGATATATTTTATTAGATGTTGAATAATCGAGATTTGATTTAGTTGTCTCTAAGTGGAGCAACCAAAACTAGAGTCTTGTTGTTTGTAACTTAATTGTTGAATCACATAGAGATATTTAAAGGAGCGCGGGTATTTTCTCTACACATCTAAGATCAATAGTAGATCTTTTATTACATTCTTTCAAGTAAGTATTCTAATGCATATTGAGTCTTTAGAATTGTTTAAATCTTACATTATTTTGTTTAGACTATTTGAGATATAAAGTATAATTTCTTGTAAGTTGTGAAGCAACATTAAAGCTTTTAGATAAATTGTAAATAACAATAGTAAATGTGTACATATTGTGTTATAGTAATAGAATGATCGGCATCTAGAATTGTCGCAGGTATTATTTGTGTTCTAACTGCAAGTGTTGGTAAGCATCCAGTGTTACCAAAGTGTCATACGCCCTAAGTAACTAAAAATTAAATAGTTATGGATCCTAAAAGCATCCTAAGTTTTATATCAGCTAAGTTATGTTATTATTATGTACCAATAGAAAGACTCTTAGTTTTTTTTCATGTTTTAGGTAAAGCTATCGAGAAGAATTGACATAAGTGGATAGCGGAGTAAATTGACTTTGGTGATAGAATAGGATATTGTCTATTTTTTTGTTTAGATTTTATTCGTTAGTCAACATAATAATAAATGTAGTACTAATTTTGAGTTTTATATATTTAAAGATGTTATCTTATATATGTTTGATTTACTTGACATTTGATATTATATAAAGTTTTCGCATTTTAATATGAATATCGTATGTTAAGTGTAAACTTCATATGAAACATTTATGATTAATAGATAACTAATAGTAGGGGTGAGTGGGACCGGTTTTGGTACCGGTTCCTTGAAGAAACCGGTACCAGAACCGAATTACCGATTCTTTATTTTTAAGGAATCGATACCGGTACCGTTAGTATTTAGAACCAGTACCGGTTCCAGTGCAATTTCGGTTCGGTTCCGTTACCGGTTCCGGTTCCAATGATACCGATTATTCAGATATGGTTCTAGTATCGGTTCAGGAAAAATAATCAAACTTTTCACTGTTAATCCAATTATTAAAAAACTTTTGTGAAATCACTGTTTGTCAAATTTATATTTACAAAATAATAATTCCAAAACCAATATAATAAAACAAACCTATACATATGAGAAAGTTTATTATGTTTTCAATTACCATAATCAATTTATTAAATTGGTTCTCAAATTGCATACTGACAAACTTCAAAAGCTTCACTAATAAAGTTAAATTTGATATTTAGACAAAAAAAATAAGTTTAAAAAATCCATAACCTTACAAATAAATTGTGCATAATTTTAAATAATAATAATAATAAAGTTTCAAATGTTCTGCACGCTTGAGTCTAAACCGCATAGCCCTCTGTATTCTACATTTTAATTTTAAAAAAAAATTAATTAGTTAACATACACATAGTAATTTAACATAATTTAGTTGTAATATAAAATATAATTAAAAGATTAAATTAATATTCCAGGTAGATTGTTCAAGTGAACACATCTATCACTCCACTTCAGTTCTTGAAACAATATTTTTTAAAACTTCAGGATTATTTCTAATTTTTAAATATATTTGAAATAATTCGATGATGCAGAAACTAAAAAATATATATATTAGATTAAAAATATATATTTTTGAATTATTTATATAAAAATTACAAACCGCGATATACAATTTGAAAATAAAAAAGAAATTATGAGAGAAGAGAACAATATTTTTTTTACGTACAAAGAAATTCGCCTAAAACAACTATATTTTATTTTATTTTATTAGAAAAACTGGTTCCTTCACCGGTTCCAATTCGGTTCCGGTTCTTGTCCGGTTCCGGTTCGGTTCCAATCAAGGATTCGGAACCAGTATTGAAATATATACTTTTCAGTACCGATTCCGGAACGGTTCCAAATAATCGGTTCTTTTTTATTTCCAATATCGATTCCGGTCCGGTTTCCGATTTTGGAGCGGTTCCAGAAGGAACCATTCACAACCCTAACTAATAGTTGATTGTATTTTTAGGAGCCCTAGAATAATGGTTTATTACACATTTAAGGGAAATTGTCAAAAAACCTCCTAAGGTTTAGGTTTTTAGTCATTTTACCACCCACGTTTGATAATTATCTAAAAAATCTTCTCGGTTAGATTTTGGATGGAAAAATGTAAAACGACTATAATATCCTTATTATATGTTTTTTTAAAAATGATAAAAAAAAAAAAAAAAAAAAACCTCCTAAGGTTGATTTTTTCTCCAATTTACCTCCTGTATTTGAAATTCACTTATTTTAACTCATATTAAACGAGTTCAACTATTTAAAGATTAGTTTAGACCAAAATATATTTATTTTAAAAATTATTAAACTAACACTACCTAAATTTTTGAGCGGGTTGATTTCACCTATCTGATTCGCTCTATGTCTCTAAAAATCTAACTAGTTTAAAAAATATTTATTATTTTATATATATTACTCTATAAATAAAAGTAACTAAAATACAAACAATTTTATATATTTACTTATTATATTGATTGAATTTAATTATACAATAGAATTAATATTATATAATTTAATTATATATATAATTTATTAGGCGTAAAAAATTAAATAATTAAATATAATACTTGTTAATTTAATATGTATCATACAACATATATATAAAACTATTTTATTTTTAAAAAAATAAATCATCAGTCCGGACCGCGGTCATCTCTATCTTTTAAAGTTATGGTTAATTTCATTTAATAGGAATTTTTTTAGTTAATTTTAAAAGGTTAAGGAGGTAGAGAATATATTTTTCAAATATAGGTGGTGAAATAGTGAAATAATCAAACCTTAGGAAGTTTTTTTAATACCTTTTCTTTTATTTATTTAAAATTACTAAATTACTCCTATAGTCAAACCGGTCAACCGTTTAAAGTAATGGTTTCCATCCACGAGGAGGTTTTTTAGTTAATTTTGTAAAGTTAAGGAGGTATTTTGGATAATTTTGGAACGTAGGTGGTAAATTGGCAAAAAACATAAACCTTAGGAGGTATTTTAGCAATTTCCCCACATTTAATTCCACAACTTAAAATAATGGTGTCTTAACTTTATTTCCAATCAAAATTCAACCAAAAAAAATTAAAAATCTATTTTAAAAAAAAAAAACACAAAACAGATAAGAAGAAGGAGAAAGAAGTTTTGCCGCAAGATAATAAGGAGGAGAGGAGAAATTAGTAGTGGTGGAGGAGAAAGTGATAGCAACTGTTGATAAATATGGAGCCTGAATTGTTGAGACTATTGAAGAGACAATCATTCCCATCAGTGCCGCCGCAACTACAAATGGGCTTCGAGATAGCAATTCTGGTCACGGAAAGTGAACAGGTAGTTATAACAAAGGCAAAACCAAAAGCGGTAAAATTGACGTCTTCACTTGAAGAAGTATTCATGTTCATAATCCTTCTCCTCGCAGACGACGTAAGTGATACAATTTTCTTAAAATTCTTGAGAGTGATAGAATTCAAAATGAAGGAACTTTCACGATAATTAGGAATACAATGATCAAAATGGAGGATTCAGCTCTTGGAGGAGAGCACTAGGAAGCTCGATTTCATTTCTAGTAGAATCTGTATAACTATGCAAGTTAATGATCTAAAGAACAGTCTTAGGCCCAGCAAGAGAAAGTTTAGAGTCAAAGTCCAACAAAATTGAAAAGACAAAATTGCCCTTCTTGAATTTAGAAAAAAAAATATTTAGATAAAAAAATATTGAGATGACGCTACATGATATTGACTGACCGTAAAGTAATATAATGAGGAAAAACATAAATATGGCAGTTTTTGGAAAAATTGTAAAACCCTCGTGAGTTTTTTTTTTTTTGTTTTTTTTTTATTTTATTACATCCCTTGACTTTTCATTATTTCTATGTTCCGTGGATTTCAAAATTAAAAAATTTTTAACGTCAAACTTATGTAAAAGTTGAAATCTTTTCATAATGGTGCGTATTTGCTTATATTTTCTTTTTTCATTTTCAATATCCTTTTTAAACACTTCATTTTCAATTGTTCATTTACTTATTATTTTATTAATTTTGGTAGATTTTACGACACAAGAGTTGAGAATAAATAATAACACATATCGTTGATTTTCTAAATACACTATAACAATAATAATCACTTCAAGCTATTTCACAAATTGATTACTTATGTTATGAGTCAATTTTTTTATAATTCTAAAATAAATCAAGTAAAAAGATATAAAAATTTATACACTATTGCATAATTGAATTTCGATATTTGTTCAATAATTCCTTTTTAATATTGTGTATTTAAATAAATAATTAATAGTTATATTTAGAAAAAAGGTGACTTGCAGTTTAAAAAAATATGTATTTATTGTATGAGGTCACATACAATAAATATTATTTATCGTTATTATTTGTTAGGTGGAAGAGAGAAAAAAAAAAATGAACCAAAATTTATTTGGAAGAGAGAAATTCAAATAACATGCTCATATCATATTTTTATTGATATGATTAGTATAATCATAAGAGCGTGTTTAATACATTAAAAATTTTGAAAAGACACGCCCCTAAAAAAATTGGGGGAATCTATCTGCATGGTACAAATGCCAACATTTTTATATTTAAAATAGTTAAATAATTTAAATAATATACAATAACACCAATTTTGTTGAGTAATTGTATCACTTCAATTTAAAAAATATGTTAGAGATATTTTTAGGTGACAGGTCCAAAAACCCCTTACCAAAAATTAGGGGTGTTCATTCAGGTTGTTTCAAACCAAACCATACCAAATTTTCGGTATTTCGGTATTCGAAACCAAAAAAAATTAAATCTGAATACCTTACCGAAATTTTGAATTCTGTTCGGTACGGTATGGGTTTGTTCGGGACGATTCAGTAACTTTACCGAATCCCGAATTATTACCTTAAGTAGCCAAACATGATAAAGTGTCTTCACAAAACACATGTTTCAAAATCTGTGTTTCGAATTTTTTGGGTAAAGCAAAATCCCTAACCCTAAATCGCCTCCGCCAATCCTCTTTCAATTTCCCGTTAATCTCTCTGTTCCAGTCACTTACCGTCCTACCTCAAGTCAAACGTAAATAAACTCCTTCATCTTCCCTTGTCTCTCGTCTCGTCTATGTTTTATTTTCATTTTGTAATGGCCTGAGATACATACAGTGACAATTGCTGCTACTCCTGATCTTTTGATCTTGAATTTTGTACTATCCATTTGAAACTCTGCTGCCTGTGTATTGCTGGTCTTTGTCTCCGCCTATTGTTGTTTGGTGTATGTCAATGTTTCATTGACACACTCTGCTACTTTGTAGACTCGTCTGGTGGTTGTTGTTCGCTATTTTACTTTTTATAATTATTGTCTATATTAATCCATGTTAATCAATGTTAAATTATAGTACTTGTTCATAAAACATAAAATGTTTATTGGAGGTTAAGTTTATGTTTATTAGATTTGAAATGTTCATTTGTGAAGTTATACTTGTATCAAGTTGTATTAAGTTGTGACAGGTTATTAAAAACAAACTTGAAACTAAAAAAATTGAAGCAGTTCATTGAATTTCGGTAATTCGGGACGGTCCCGAAAATTCGGTTTTGTCCCGTACCATCCCATATACCGAATAACCCCAATCTGCATAACTGAATAGCGACCCTAATAACAAATATTCGATTCGGACCGTATCGAAATTTCGGTATTCGATTTGGTTTTCGAGACGTCCCGAACCGTGCACACTCCTACCAAAAATGCTATTATTATACATGTCTTAAAACGTGAGTTTGTTCCTCATATTTATTTAACTCATAATTTAACTTAGTTTTATAATACATCAAGTGTCTGCGCGACTTTATTCCTTAATTTAATTGTAATTTTCAATTCATTTAATATAAGTAAAAAAGAATTAAAAAACTATATTTTTTTATAAATTTAGTGTAAAAATTATAAATAAAAAATATATACATAAAAGATATTTTTTAATTAATATTAGCACTTACTCAGTTTTCTTCCTAACTCAATCCACTATAGGACCAATATTATTATGAATGTTTACATCTTCTCAATATACAACTAAATGAATATGTGAAACTATTTGGAACACAATGTTATAAACCAAACCTTATCAATATCAAATAAATTAATTGGGATATAGTTGGTAGTAGTTTTCATATTTCTTTATCTAAATTTATTGTGCTGTCCACAGAGACATAAATTGACCTATTTATTTGCATCACCCTTAATAAATAGACCTATCTCCCAACTTCAAACTTTTTTGGAGGAAATAAAAAATCTGGTTGCATGCATTAATTCTTTGTATTTCACAAGCAAGTCACACATGTCAGATGACCTTTCACAGATATGATCAATGGATTTTTTTTTTTTTTTTTTTTTTTTTTTAACATTTCAAAGTCAATGGATAGATGGTGTTTGGTCAACTTATTCATGGCTGGTAACATAATAGTCGGTTTTTATATTTTAAATTAAAATTTAAAACAAAATAAAATTACTTTTTATAATTTATTTTAAATAAATTATCTTTTATTTTAAATTTGTATTTTATATTAAATATTTTTAATTTTAATATTAAATTTTATTTATATATTTTTCAATATTAGATGAAATATTTTTTATTTAAATATTTTTTTACCTTTTGAATTTAATTATATTTTAAAAAATAAATCTCTTCTGGACCTCCTTAGTGAAATTGGAAGGGGGCATATTCAAGTTTATTACGGTCATAATGAATAAGTAGGTAGGGCCAGTAGCGGAGCCAGCCCAAATTTTAAAGGAGAGCTGGTGACCGATAACTAATAAACGTGCAAATTTTTATATATATAAAAATACAACTAATTTTTAGGTGGTAATAAATTTCTACGAGTTTTCATATTCTGAAAATGAGTTAAAATAGCTTCATTCTCAATTTTCAGATATACGTAAGTGGGTAGGGTTTTTGAGACCCTACCCTTACCCAACTCAAAAAGGGTAGGGTAAGACCATACCCATTTAATTAAAAACACCTATATAATCGGGTTTAGAAAAAAATCCACCTATATAACCTAGGGTCCACATTTTACCCTATTTAGACCCTTACATTCTAAATGCAATTTTAACCTATCTAAACCCTTACATTTTAAATGCAATATTTCTTATCCAAACCACAATAATTCTTATCCAAACCACAATAAGGTTCTATTTATTTATTTTATCTATTAAATCTTTTTAGATTTTATTGGTAGTTCTAACACACAAAAAATAAATAAATAAATAAATAAATATTTTTATTTAAATTATGCTTATTTTATTTTATTTTTATAAATAATAAATCTATTATAAATATATTGTATTTACTATTTATTCTTTTTTATCCAATTTAATAAAATTAGTTTAATATATTAATTTATGTTTCTCTCTTGAATTAATAAATTTTTTTATTATATATTATTTTATTAATCTTACTATTTAATATATATATATATATTAAGGGAAAATTTTTTTTATAGGCCATAAAAAATTTACTATATAATTATAGGCCACTTTTGAAAAGTTTGCAAAATTAAAGTTTGATTTTCACTCCATAGGCCATTCACAGACTGTGAATTGTAAAGTTTTCAGGGGTATTTTGGGAAACTTGGCCTATGGAGCGAAAACTAAACTTTTAAAAGTCTGTTTTTGTAAAAAAATCCATTTAAAAGAATTTTCACTATAATAGACAAAATTTATAATTACTTTTAAAAAATTTAAAAGAATTTAAAAATAAACAAACAAATTTAATAATTATGCATTGACAAATAAAAAAATGAGTAAAAATATAATTAATAAATGCATTTAAAATGAATTTGTTTATTGTAAAATATTGCATTTTCAATACAATAAATAATTAATGCATTAAAAAATAAGAAGAAACAATTAATGCATGTTATTTTTTAAAATAAAAAAATACTAATTTGTTTAAATTCCTATATTTTTTTCTTTACAATATTATTCTTTTAATTTGATAATAAGTGTATTATTGTTTTATTTTAAAAATAATATTAATTTGAAATAAATTTTTATCTATTAAAATGGTAAATATAATTTAAAATACAAGAATACATGTTATTAATGTTTAAAAGAAAAAATAAAGGAGTATATAGGTAAATGCATTAATTGTTCATTGGGAATTTAAGATGTGAGTAAAAATGTAATTAATATACTAAAAATTTGCATTTAAAATACCACTTTTTAAATTCTCAATGAACAATTAATGCACTTCTTAAAAAATTACAAAATTAATACTTATTATAATTGTTTTAAAACAAATTACCTCTAATTTTTTTAAAATGTTATTATTTAATTTGATAATAAGTATATTATTTTTAAAAAATAATTTAAAATATTAAATAACTTTTATCCATTAAAATTATAAATATAATTTAAGATGCATAAATTTTTTTTAAAAAAATTAAAATAAAATAGGATAACTTTCATCCATTAAATCATAATGTTTTTCTTTTTCCTAATTATTTGATTGTAAGTAATCATAATAATATATTTTAAATTCCATTTAATTGATTTCATCTATTTTATAACTTAAATCAAATAAAATTAAAAATAATTTAATTTTAACATGTTTAACTCAAACCAATATTAAAATTTAAATCAAATTAATTTGATATTCTTAAATGAAACTTTTATCGATTTGATTCTATTAATAGTATTTTAAATAAATGATTAGTTTTTTTTTTTATGTTGCATTTACTAAGATGTAAATATATTATGTTTAAACTAAATATACAAATTTGAAAACATAAATAAACTATTGAAAATAAAATATCTAAATAACAAAAATAAAATAAATAAATAAATATTATTTAATGAATTTTTAAATTTTGAAATAAAATAAATTTCTCCATATATAATAATCTTAATAAAAATACCAAATTATAAAAGGTTTTACTAAGGGTAAGAGTCTACCCTTTCATTTTGAGAATAAGGGTCTACTCATTCTAGAAAGGGTAAGGGTAGGATTTAGACCCTCAAAAATTTTGAGGGTCTAATAAGGGTTTGGGTAAGGGTAGACCCAAACCCTTACTTTTGCCAAGCTTAGATATACGTCTTTCTCGATATAACAAATCTTACAATCATTAAGTAACTCATCTCCCATTTTGTTTCGCAAACCCATCTTAATGTTCTTCATCGCTGAAAATGATCTTTCAACGCTAGTCGTTGCAACCGGTAAAAGTAAAGCCAACTTGACAAGTCGGAATACCAAACGAAAGACCCGATGAAGACCAAACTAAACCATCTTCCTTGCAAGAGCACCAATATCATCAAGATGACGAAAATTCTCATTTCGTTTCATTTCAATAATATATATTTTGAGTTGCTCTTTAAGTTCTATTATATCAGTAGAAGAAAAATCAAACGGATATAACTCAGCAAGTCGGAGTAGCTTTGATCCATCAAAATTAGAAAATGAGTTTTTGGGATCTAGACAAGATATGCACAGTAATAACTCGTTATTTGCCTCAGTGAAACGATTGTCCATCTCTGAAGCAATACGATCAATGACCTAACATATTTAAAAAATAATTAATGCTTATCATTCTACACCAAAAATATAAATAGTAATTTAAATCAAAATTAATTTAAATAGTTTGAACCTGACAAAAAACTCCAACACGAAAGTGGTGGTAGAATGTACATTGCTTGTAGCGAACACGAGTAGGCATATTAGCTTCCATGTTAAGGATAAAAATACCATGTTTAAAACAAAAATAATTAATTTCTTCAAGTAACTGCTCCCAACCATTATCCCTCAATTGTTGTAACATCAATTTTGTTGTATGAATTAAACCAACGACAACTACAATGTCTTAATCTTTCTGTTGGAGAGGAGATGATAAGCTAGAAGTCATCGCTAAAATACTCTTCATTAAATGAGCAATGAACACAAATTCATAGGTATCAATTTTTTCAATCAAACCATCCACAACTCCACGAAGTTTTTTATCTGTCTCATCTTCACATATATTTTGTAGCACTTCAAACACAGCCTCCCACATATCTATCAGTCGCACAATGGTTCTAAAGTGGGAATCCCAACGAGTAGTACTTGGTCGAGCTAAACTTGTTTCTTGATTCATTCCAGTTCTAGTTGAAATTTCATTTCTTTGAATATGTTTACATACTTGATCATGTTGTTTTTGTTGAAGAGCATCTCGTCTTTTGCAAAAAGCACCAACGTGGTTCACAATCATGGAAACATAATCAAAGAATGGACTCGCACTTTGGAGTTCCTCTGCAACACCCATAATAACTAATTGTAGTTGGTGAGCAAAACAATGAATATACCAAGCACATGGATTCTCATTCAAAATGAGTGTCTTCAATCCATTAAGCTCTCCTTGCATGTTTGATGCGCCATCATATCCTTGCCCTCTAACTTTCGACATTGATAATCAATATTGTGTCAAAAAGCTATCAACTGCATTTTTCAAGGTATGAGAAGAAGTGTCGCTAACATGAACAACTTTAATAAATCGCTCCTCCACTTCTCCGTGTTTGTTTACATACCTTAAAACAAAAGTCATTTGCTCCTTCACTGAACTATCTTGAGCCTCATCTATCAATATCGAAAAAAAAAGGATCTCCAATATCATTTATAATGGTTAATCTTGTTTCTTCTGCACACACATTAACAAGATCACGTTGAATGTCGAGGGAAGTGAGCTGATTGTTTTTCAGAGCATTTTTTAAAATTTCCTTTCCAACACCTGGACAATGCTCACCATACCATTCGAGAGTTTCCAAGAAATTACCCCTATATAGTGAACCCTCAGACTCATCATGTCCACAGAAAGGCTGTCCATTTTGAAGAAGCAACCGAACAACATCCAAACTCGCTGTAAGTCGAATGCGATAGGAATCATCTATTTTACTTCTTGCATTAAAAATGTTATGTGAAATACTTTGTCTTTGGTCCTTATAAGCAAAATCTTGTGTTTGAGCATCATTGTGAGAACTCCCAACCTCACCTGCATGCTCTCGAAATTTTTCCAATGCATTCTTCCAATTGCAAAATCCTTTTTTTTTGTATTTGTATACACTTCATCTCCATATTTTTTTCCTTTATCTCCTCTAAAAAGATAACAGTAAAAGTAAAACACAACATCGTTAGACATACTATACTCCAACCATGGAAAATCATTATACCAATGCGGTTGAAATTTTCTATTTGTTTTTCTGAATTGGGTTGTCGGAAAATCATGTGCTCGTGGTTTACCAGGACCATGAAGAACATATTTTCTTCTAATTTCATCTCTAATATGAGGATCATACTTATGTATAGGCTTCAGTCAGGCATAAATGATTAATTAGGGAAGAATTGAATGATTGGATGTTAGGATTCAAATATTCCTTATTTTAAAATTTTTATATTTTTGTATCCAACATCTAAAATGTTAAAATGAATTTTTATACTCATTTGAATTTTAGTTTTTGATAAATAGCTATATATATAAAATAATTTTAGAATGAAAATTTTCAGGTTTTGGGCTGGTTCAGACCTAGTATTGGACTTGGACCTCCTAAGAGTCCAAATCTAATAACTTAGGCCCAAACAGCCAATAAGCCCAAAAAATAAACTCACCCATTACACTTTCACCCTCATTTTCTCTCCTTACAATTGTTTTCAACAAAACAACCGACATCTTCGTTTAACTCTTCAATCACTTGCATGTATCCAAAATCTCATCTCACCTTAATTTCAAGTGAAGAATATCTCTCAAATCTCTTTCATTTCCACTTCTTTACTTAATTGATCGAAAAAGGATTTACGGGACTGTCTTCAAATTCTTCGATTTTTCCAAACTATCCATGTCCATTAAGGTAAGAATTGTTTGATAACTATCCTAATTTGAACTTCATTCTTGGATTATATTAAATTGTCATTTGCTTTCTTAGGGTTTACTCCATTAAGCTAATCATCCATTTGGGTTAAGCGGTTTCTCAGTTTTAAACTGCCATAACTTGAGGTAATTTCAAAATCTTAACTGCTAGTTGTAATTCGTAATTTAAAGTAGTGTTTACCTGATTGCGTTGCTGAGCTTTTGTGAGCTTCCAAAGGTGTGGATTTAGTCCAATTATATATTTTTCCCTAATCAATTAGATTGTCCTGTGTTATTATTTTGAAAGAGTCAAATGGTGTTTATTATTATTATTATTATTTATTTTTCCCGAAAGGGTTTAATCTTTTGTGTGTATATCGGTAATCGTTTAAAGATTGATTAAGGGACATGGATTTTATAAAAACAAATTTAGATTTCTTTTGGTTTAAACAAATACGTAACTTTAAACTGTATTTTAAGAGAGAAACTAGATAATACCCGTGCGCAATGCGCACTTAGATTTAATAAAAATATTTAAATTAAAAACTATCATAAATACATATGTAAATATAAAAAAATTAGATAAGAATTTGATAAATAATAATAAAGAAAAAATTGTTTAACTAAAAATTATAAAAATAAAAATATATATGATTTTATGACATAGTAAATAATGTAAAAAATAAATAAATAAATCTAATATATATTGCAAATTTGGTACAGGTTTGATACGTATATATTTTTATTTGTTTCTAATAAGTTCAGACGGATCAATATTTTCTTTAAAGATAAATTTTAAAAAAAAAAAAACTTAAATCGAATTGGTTAAAATTAAACTCGCAGATGGAAGTTCCTCGAGTAAAAGTAGAATTTACACATCTGTACAACAAATAAATATAAAAGAAAAAAAAATCTAAATAATTAACAATCATAATTTGATAAAAAAAAAACTATTTGTAAAAATTTATTTAAAATTTAAATTTAAAAAATTAAAATAACTTATCATTTATCTTCTTAATATGCTTATGTGTTTTCAATGTAATATCAATTAAGAAATATAATATCAATTTTATTCTTAACTAAAAAAAATATATTTTATACCTTGTCTTATAATTTTTTTAAAAGAAATCGTAACTTGACTAAATTGGAGCCTAGTTTAAATATTAAATTAATAAATTTATTTTTTATTTCCTATTTTCTTCCCTATTTTGGATAAATATTTAGTCAATTTTACTATAATGGATTTAATTTAATTTAAGTATCAAATTTAATTTGAAAAATTAAAAGTAATTTATTAATTTAAAAATTAAGTTGGATTCTTTTCTACCAATATCATGTTTTCAATTTTAAAATAATATCATTCTTATTTTTAAAAAGTTAATTTGATTTTATTTTAAATATTGATTCATATGTGAAATATTGATTTATTTTTTATTTTAATATTTTTTCTATATAATTGTGGATTTAATAAAAAAATTCTTAATATCTTTAAATTAATTAATAAATATAATATATATTTTTATTTTAATCTTATTAAAACTTATTATATAGATCTTTATAATTTATTTATCTTTGATTTAGTTAGTAAATTTTATTAATATTAATTTATTTAAATATATTTTATTTTTCTTAACTCTATCATTCTTATTCAAATATGTTAAATACTAAATGTGACACTTCTTCCAAATTTGATCTTCCCATCATTGTACTTTATCCAAATTCAATTTCCATCACAGTGAATATATGTAATCACTTAAAAAGTAATTGATAAAAAATTTCAATAAAAAAAAACTAAACTACGTATAATTTATATAATATATATAATTTTTAAATAAAAGTTAAGAATAGATCTTATTTAATTTTTAAATAAAAAGTAATTGATAAAAATGTTCAATAAAAAAAACTAAACTTCGTATAATTTATGTAGTATATATATATATATATAATTTATAACTTTTAAATAAAAATTAAGAACAAATCTTATTTGAACAATCAAAATAATTAATTTTTCAAAAAAAAAAAAACTAAAACTAATAATTATTTTAGTGTTAATGAAAAAAGATTGTTCAATACTCGTTAGCCTAATTTGAGCTCATTTGTTAATAGTAATAAACATAATGATATTAAATTATTTTTCAGTATATATTATATAGATTAATTATTTTTAATTTTATATTTATCACTAAGTTGGTGTAGATTGATTTAATTTTAAAAAATATATAAATATAATTGCATAATTATCTTTAGATTTATAAAAGAATATAAAGATAAATATAAATTTATTACATTAAATTTAAAGATAATTACATTAACTAATAATAAAATTAATGTCTTGGAGGATTATTATTCTAAACTATTATATATATATATAATTTAATAAAATATTAATTTTAAATTTATACTGATGTTATTATCCATCAAAGTAATATATAAAATTATAATATCTTTATTCTAGTTTAAAACTATTTTTTAAAAAAAAAAATCACTACTCAAATAATATTATTTAGTAAATAATATAAATTATATATATTATATATAAACACATGAATATAAATAAATGAGAATATAATTATTTACTTACAATTACATGACTTGAACAATTAAATTATAGTTTTGTTTAAAAAGAGACTTGAATTCGCATAAAAGAAAAGAATATATATATATATATTAAATTATAAAGTAGAGAAAATATATCAAAAAATATTAAAGTAGGTTACGTAATGAATTATTGTAGTAGTTGTAGTTGAATAAGAATTACATTTAATTATTAAAAAAAATAATTATCTAATATTATTATGGTTTAAGAAAAATAAATAAAACAATAAAGATGAATATGGAGAACTACCACCCATGAAAGACAGTTGGTGAAGAATTTAGTTAATATATAATTTTGATTTGTAAGTGATGTCATCATTAGAATTGCGGTTATCATCTACTATAATACCCATTATTGATATTTTAGTTAACATATGACTTTGATTTTCGGTATTATATATATGTATATATAAATATTTAAATATTATATAATTAATAAAAAAATAGTATTTTAAATTTATTTTTGGTTTAAATTGAAATAATTTATAATATATTATTTTTTTAATATAAATAAAAGATTTTCTAATATAATTAATTTTTTATTTTATAATTTTTGAATTTTTATTTATATGTTAAAGATTAAACCAACAAATATTAGTAAAGGTATAAAGATTAATATAAAATTCAACTCTAATACATAATTGAATATAATGGATTTTTTTTTTCAATTTTATCAATTTGGATATTTGGATATAAAATGAAGTAAATAAATTTATATTTGAAGTGTAATAAACTTAAAATTTATCTCGATATATTAAAAGTTTTAAGATATGAATATTGTTTAGTAGTTAAAATTTATATATATAATTTTATTATAAAATTCTTAAAAAAAAAAAGATTAATTAATGATTATTTAATTTTGTATTTACTATAAAGTTGTTGGGTGAGTTTAGAATTATTTATATTACTAATTAATAGAATAAATATAATAATATTATAATATTTTGCGGTCATATTATATATATATATATAATATTTTTATTTATCAAAAAATTATTTTTTTATTGAGTTGATTGTGGTGCCGAATAAACCACAGCCAAATATTAAGCTAAGATTGCTTGAATGCAGTAGTTAAACAGCTTACAGATATGATCTCACACAGTTTAGTTCTAATGAATCAAAAATCGGATCCTTTACAATTGTCTATACCCCCTATTTATAGGGGTTATCAATCTCCTTTCTAGAAGGACTAGAACTTTTCTTTCCCTTAGGACTTGGTCTCCTTCTTTCAATGAGGTAGGTCTTCCTTTATCAATCGGGTTTTAGGAGTCATTGATCCAGTGAGATAGGTTTTCCTTTATCAATCGGGCTTTAGGAGTCCTTGATCTAGTGAGATAGGTTTTCATTTATCAATCGGGCTTTAGGAGTCCCTGATCTAGTGAAATAGGTTTTCCTCTGTCAATCAGGTTTCAGGAATCCGTGTTTGGTTTGGTCACAGTTCATTGGATTGGTATACTTTGTTTTGGGCTTTGCTGGGCTCGACCGAGTTAGGCTGTCTTTGGGTATTTGGCCATCTCGATCGAGCCTAATCTCCGGGTGTTATTCGGGTCTTTAGCCCTTTTGGCCGAGTAGAGCGATTGGATCCATTTTCGGTCGAGCTTGGTTATGGGCTCTGATTTCCTTTGCTTATTTTGACTTTCACCTATGATGCCTTATGCTTATTTTTCCACCACAATAATCCCCCATTGCCATGGCTTGAATCTTTCGAGCATGGCAATATATGATGTTATTTCGGTCGAGTTTGGGCTGCGTATGATCTTCGTTTTCGGCCGAGATTTCTTAAGTTTCTTTGGTAGGCCACGTCAGCCCTGCCTGTCTTGTCTTAGGTAGATTTGGCGGTTCCTCGACTGCCGTGCCCAAGATTTGTCATCATTGCGGCTGGCCTATATAAGGGTTGGTGACTCTTTCTCTCTCTTCACTTTCAAATTCCCAGATCCTCTCTCTTTGTCTTAAGCTTCTCTGAACTGTTTGCCTTCCTCGTCGGTTTCTTCAACTTTCCGGTGAAGTTTCGAAGTCCTTTCTCTCCATGTTAAGCCAAGGTTGGTCCTTGTTGGTTGTTGTTGGTTTATTTCACTTGCATTTTCGATTCCCGATGAGTTTTCTGGGTTTGAGTTCGTGTTTGTGTTCGTGTTCTTCAACCTGTTCATCTGACCTGCTGGGTTTCGTTTTTTTTGCTTTGATCTTCTTTGCTTACCTTCGTCTTTTATTCTTTTGTTTATGCTGACCTCAGTCGGAGACCACTAACCTTCTACTTTATTCTCGATCGATTGTAGATATCTACTGATTCTATGGGCACGTCTTCTTTCGGTGGTCTGACTTCAGAGTTCTCGACCACAAAAGACGCGGGCGAGGAGTGTTCGTCAGTTCGTAATTCACCGGCCGAGTCTAGTCCTCAGGGCATTGTGCCTCCTTTCTTTAACATTAGGAGTACCATGACCATGGATGAGTTGGAGTCGGCTTTTTTTGCTTACAAATTCCCTAGTTGGGTTCGAGCTAGGTTGCCCAAGCCTGAAGAAAAGATTGATGATATGTTGGCCGATGGCTGGGAGCCCTTCTACCTTCGTCACTTTAAAATAGGGCTTAGGTTTCCAATCATGGGATTAGTTGAGGAGTTGTGTACTTGGTGCCAGATTCATCCAAGTCAGTTGACTCCTATGGCTATCAGGCTTCTCCTGTGTGTCGACCGTTTGAAGGAGAAGTATAACTTAGAGTTTTCTGTCGAGGATTTCTTTTATTCGTACTTCATGAAATGCGAGAATCCCGAATTTGGGCGATATGTGCTGAATGCTCGGTCGAACGCCCAGCTCTTAGTTTTGGGTTTTTCTTCCAACGAGACTAAGTGGAAAGACAAGTACTTTTTTGTTAAAGAGACGACCCGTTTGTCGAAGGGGTTGAGTTATCCTCCGTATTGGCGGGATTCTTGTAGGCTTTTCCTTCTTCTTTTTTTTGTGTTTTTGGTTTACTTGGTTTCGATCGAGTTTGTTTTTGTTCTGACGCGCTTGTTTCCTTTTCCTCGGGCGCGCGCCAGAAGCGAGGCTATTTTTGCTTTACCGGCCGAGTCCCGCGACTACAAGACGCTCTTGGGTGAGCTGCCTGTCAGCCGTCTCTGGGCTTTCACTAGGACAAGTGAGTTGTGATTGTTTTGTGTGTTAAGTTTTTTCAACCGAGTTCGCCAATGTTTGCCTTTTTCAGAACTTTCTGATTATGTGATGTCTAAGCCCGAGGGTCAAAGATCGTTGGCAATGCGGGCCATCATGCGCCAGATCCAGGCTAAGAGCAGGAGAAAGCTCATGCATCTGGTTCCGCTGGGGAGGGGGGGCCGGCCGAAGGGCGGACCGAGGCTGCGGCTGGCCCTGTTCGTCCTCCAAGTCCTATTCCTTCGGAAGCTGCTGAGGCTACTCGTCCAGTTGCTCCTGAGGCGGCCCCAAAGCCTTCCCGTTCTTCGGTCGCGAAGGAGAAGCAGCCGATGGAGGGTGGCGTGACTTCGGCCAAGAAGCGTACCAAACATATCGGTCAGAAGCCCTGTGGCGAGGGTGAGGGCCGTCATGTGATCGCTTTTCCTGGTAATTCATCCACCAAGGAAGTCTCGCCCGAGATGATTTCGGCCGCGGAGGGCTTTTTCTTCCCTGAGGACGAGGAGTGGCTGCAGTCCTTGTCCTTCACCAAGTTTTACGAGATGACTATCTCGAGTCTTTACAAGGTGCATCTGTTGTTGTTACTTTCTTTTATGTGAATTGTTTTCTTTACCCTTTAATTGGTTTTCAGGGCCTTAAAGGTTCGGTTGGCATGCGCAAGCACTTCATGCCTGTTCTGTGGGAGAGCCGGTCCTTTGAGGCAAAGTTCAAGTCTGCCTCGGCCGAGTTGAAAGTGGCTCGGGAAGATTTGGGTAGGACCATTGCTCAATGTGCTGAAGCTGTTAGCCAGGCTGAGAGGGTGGGGGCACACAACGCTAGGCTCGAGTCTTCGATTTCTCTGAATGATGCGGAGCTGAAGCGCCAGGCGGCGGAGCTGGAGGAGTTAAGGGTTGCGAAACAAGCCTCACTCGGTCGAATAGAAGAGCTCGAGGGCCGAGTTGAGAGTCTCACCGTCGAGGCGGTCCAGACCGAGGTTGTGACCAGGTCCTTTGCTTTGGAGCAAGTTATCAAGGAATCTTTGACCCCTGAGTCTGCTCAGAAGGAGTTGAACGCATTGGCTCCCCTTCGTGACGAGAGTTGAGCGAGTGATGTGTATTTTCTCTCTTTGTTTTTTCATGTACTCGCTGTAATTTCCGCCTTGAATCAATGAAGTTTAATCTTTTTGCTGGACTTGTGTTTGTGAGGTTTTAATCCCCCACCGATCGTATTGTTTCTGCTTGGTTTTTCTGATATCTTCGGGATTGTCGGTTTGGCCAAAGCTTGTTTTGTCAGATTTTTCTTTTGCCTAGAAGAGTTTCCTTGACCGAGGCCCTCTAGAGGTTTGCCCTCGGCGGTAGCCTTTGGCAGATTTTCGGGTTGCCCTTTGGGCAGTTTTTGTATTGCTCCTTGAGCAGTTGGGCTTTGCCCGAGATCTTGAGTAGTCGGTCTTCGCCCGAGACCTTCTGGATTTACAAAAGGCTTGCCTTTGGCAAATTTCGGGTTGCCATTTGGGCAGTTTTTGTATTGCTCCTTGAGCAGTCGGTCTTCGCCCGAGACCTTTGGGTTTACCAGAGGCTTGCCTTTGGCAAATTTCGGGTCGCACTTTGGGCAGTTTTTGTATTGCTCCTTGAGCAGTCGGTCTTCGCCCGAGACCTTCTGGGTTTACCAGAGGCTTGCCTTTGACAAATTTCGGGTTGCCCTTTAGGCAGTTTTTGTATTGCTCCTTGAGCAGTCGGTCTTCGCCCGAGACCTTCTGGATTTACCAGAGGCTTGCCTTTGGCAAATTTCGGGTTGCCCTTTGGGCAGTTTTTGTATTGCTCCTTGAGTAGTCGGTCTTCGCCCGAGACCTTCTGGATTTACAAGAGGCTTGCCTTTGGCAAATTTCGGGTTGCCCTTTGGGCAATTTTTGTATTGCTCCTTGAGCAGTCGGTCTTCGCCCGAGACCTTTTGGGTTTACCAGAGGCTTGCATTTGGCAAATTTCGGGTTGCCCTTTGGGCAGTCTTTGTATTGCTCCTTGAGCAGTCGGTCTTCGCCTGACACCTTCTGGATTTACCAGAGGCTTGCCTTTTGTAAATTTCGGGTTGTCGTATTGGCAGTCTTTGTATTTCTCCTTGAGCAGTTGGTCCTCTCCCGAGACCTTCTGGGTTTACCAGAGGCTTGCCTTTGGCAAATTTCGGATTGCCCTTTGGGCTATTGGTGCTTGGGTTGCGAGCGATTGAGAGAAATGAGTTATTTTATTGCTTTAAGATGGGGCCTCGTCAAAAATCCTGCTTGGGGAAAAGTGTGCCCGTTATTACAGATAATATGTTACACTAGAATTGATACCTCTTCAGGTGGTGGATGTTCCAGTTGTGTTCCACCTCCTTCCCTTCTTTGGTGAGCAATTTGTAGGATCCTTTCCCAGATGTGCGCTTTTTTGGTATGGCATTTCCCAGCTTTCGGCCAATTTGCCATGGCTTTGATTCTTTGTGTTCTGGAAGACTTTTCTCAGTACCCTGTCCCCGGGTTGGAATGCTCGGGCTTTGACTTTTTTATTGTATCGCCGTGCTATCCCCATTTGATATTCTGCAATTCTTTGTCGCGCGCTTTCCCTCTTCTCGTCTGAAGTATCCCTTTCGTAGACTAATACTTGATGGTTGGCTTGGCCTATTAGCCTTTCTTGTGGCGATTGGATCTCGGTTGGAAGTACTGCTTCTGTCCCGTAGACCATTGAAAACGGGGTTTGTAATGTTGATATCCTAGGGGTTGTTCGGAACGCCCAGAGGACTTCGGGTAAGGCTTCGGGCCATAGTCCCTTGGCTCATTCTAACTTTTTCTTGAGTGAGTCAACCACGCTTTATTGGATGCTTCTGCTTGCCCGTTGGCCTGAGGGTACCTTGGGGTTAAGTACGTGAGTTTGATGTTCATTTATTGACAGAAATCTTTCAGCGTTTGTGCTATGAATTGAGGCCCGTTGTCCGTGATTATTTCCCGCGGTACGCCAAATCTGAAGATGATATATTTCCAGATAAACTTTTGCACTTCTTGTTCTCTGACTCTTTCTAGTGCTTCGGCTTCGACCCATTTCATGAAATAATCGGTCACCATTAGGATGTATCTTTTCCTGCCGTGGTTAGACATTGGGAAGGGTCCTATGATGTCCATCCCCCATTTGTCGAACGACCATGGAGAAGTTATGCTGTGTAAGGTTCCTGTAAAGAGGTTGGAGTAGTTGGCGTGTCTTTGGCATTTGTTGCACTTTTTAACCAGCTCTGCCGCGTCCGTTTTCATGGTTGGCCAGTAATATCCGGCTCTGTGTGTTCTGAACGCCAGGCTTCTTCCTCCGGAGTGGTTTCCGGCCGGTTCTTCATGGAGCTATTTTAGCACCGACTTTGTTTCCAAGGTGGAGATGCAGTTTAGGAAGAGGCTGGCTATGGATCTTTTGAAGAGGATTCCCCCAATGATGCAGAATCTTGCGGCTTGGGCTCGCAGTTTTCTGGCTTCAGCTTTGTCTTCAGGGACCTGTCCGTGATTGATATAGGCAAGGATGGGTGTTCTCCAGTCGCTTTGCTCTAGAACCATGGTCTCTTCGTATTCGATGGCCATTTTCAGAAAGAAAGCGTACACGATGGGCCCGGTTGGTTCGTTTTTGTGCATTGATGCTCCGAGATTTGCCATTGCATCTGCCCTCTCATTTTCCTCTCTTGGGATTTGCTTTATTTCGATCATTTGAAAGCGCTTCATGAGATCTTTGGCTATTTTGAGGTACTTAGCCATTTTTTCATTTCTGGCTTGATATGTGCCTTTGATCTGGTTGACCACCAGTTGGGAGTCGCATCTGATAGTGAGATTGTGCGCTCCACTTTCTTTCGCTACCCTTAGTCCTGTGGTTAGGGGTTCATATTCGGCTTCATTATTGGTGGCAGGGAATTCGCACCGGATGGCCTGGAGAATCGGAGGTAGGTTTGGAGGTCTGAGATATACGCCTAGGCCGCTGCCACTCTGTCTGCTGGCCCCATCTACTTCTAGTACCCATTCTTCTGTTGAGGGTGTTATCAGCTGGTTGATGTCGACCGAGGCTGTTTCGGCCGGCGGAGTTTCTTCGAAGTCGGCCATGAAATCTGCCAGAGCTTGAGATTTGATCGCCTTCTTTCCCTCAAAGGATATGTGCTCGCTGAGTTCTAGGGCCCATTTCATTAGACTTCCGGATTTGTCTGGGGAATGGATTGCGCTTCGAAGGGGTAGCGCGGTTATGGCTTTTGAAAGTATGCTCGAAGTTTCCTTGCTGCAAATATAAGACTCAGGATGGCTTTTTCCAGTGTTGGATATCTGGTTTCGGCCGATGTCAGAGTTTTGCTTGCGAAGTACACTGGTTGCTGCTTTCCCCCGATTTCTTTGACCAGAACAGCGCACACTGCAATCTCCAAATGCGCCAGGTACAGGTAGAGTTTTTCGCCATCTTCTGGCTTTGTAAGAGTGGAGGGCTGGTCAAGAAATTCTTGATATCTGCCAGGGCTTTGCTGCATTTCTCGGTCCACTCGAATTCTTTGGATTTTTTGAGGGCTTCGAAGAAAGGCTGAAATTTTTCTAAAGCCTTAGGAATGAATCGTGTTAGCGCGGCAAGCCTCCCTGTGAGCTTTTGTACGTCCTTCTTACTTCGAGGTTCCGCTACATTTAGGATGGGTCTGATCTGATCTGGGATGGCCTCGATTCCTCTCTTTGTGACTAGATACCCCAAGAATTTCCCTACTTTGACCCCGAATTGACATTTGGTGGGGTTGAGCTTCATGTTGTATTCTCGGAGTGTCTCGAACGTCTGGCTCAAATGATGCACGTGGTGACTCGCTTCCTCGGATTTAACTAGCATGTTGTCAATATAGACTTCCATGGTTTTCCCTAGTTTATTGGCGAACATTTTGTTCATGAGTCTTTGGTATGTGGAGCCTGCATTTTTCATGCCGAAGGGCATTACTTTGTAGCAGTAAATCCCCCTCTCCGTGATGAAGGTGGTCTTTTCTTGATCACTGGGATGCATCAATATTTGGTTGTAGCCTGAGTAGGCGTCCATAAAGCTTAACATCTCGTAGCCCGCGGTTGCGTCGATGGTGAGGTCAATGTGGGGTAGCGGGAAGGGGTCTTTCGGACATGACTTGTTTAAATCTGTGAAGTCAATGCAGACCCTCTATTTCCCATTCTTCTTTTTAACGACCACTACATTAGCGAGCCAGTCTGGGTACTGGACTTCTCTGATGGATCCGTTCGCGAGGAGTTTTTCGACCTCTTCGTTGATGATTTTGTTTCTTTCGGGGGCGAACCTTCTGTGCTTCTATTTGACTGGTTTCGCACCCTCTTTTATATTCAGCTTGTGGGTTATGATTTTCGGGTCGATTCAAGTCATATCCTAGTGTGACAAGGCAAAACAGTCCTGGTTGGCTTTGAGGAAGCTTATTAGTTTTTCATGTTCTAAGCCCTCTATCGCGGCTCCAATCTGCACCATTTTCGCCCCTTCTTGATCTAGGGGGATTTCGTCTATTTCGTCTTCGGCCGGGCTTCGGGGTGTCTTCGGCCGAGACAATGATTGCTATTCTTCGGCCCCCTTCTGCTTTAAGCAGTTAGCGTAGCATTCCTTGGAGGAGCTTTGCTCACCCTTTATTTGTTTGATCCCTCGCGGGGTTGGGAACTTGATGAGTTGGTGATACGTGGATGGGATTACTTTCATATCATGTATCCAGGGTCTTCCGAGTATCACATTGTATGCAGACCTCGAGCTTATCACTAGGAAGGTCATGTGCAGGTTGATCCCTTCTATGAATACTGGCAGTTCGATCTCCCCAATGGTTGAGGTGGTCTTTCCATCGAAGCCAATAAGGGAGATGGCCTTCCTGCGCATCATTCTCTCGTCCAGCTGCATATTCTTCAATGTTTCAAGGAATAGTATGTTGGTCGAGCTTCCGTTATCCACCAGTAATCTCTTCACAGTTAGATTTGCTATTGATATCTTGATCACTAACGCGTCATGGTGTGGCGCGTTGATCCCCCTGGCCTCTTCTTCTGTGAAGGTGATAGAGTAGTTATCAGTTGCGGGACAGTTTTCGATACTGTAGATACTGAGAGAATCTCTCAGCTTTCTTTTTTCCGCCGAGCTGGTCAGTCTGCACATCTCGGATCCCTCTGCGATCATGTTGATCACTCTCTCTTCTTCCGCGTTTGCAACTGGGACCGCTTTCGGCGATCGTCAATTTTTGTCGGCCTCGGCTGCGATTTCACGCCCCTTTTCAAACAGGTATTCCCGTAAGTAACCTGCCTTTATTAATTCGGCGACTTCTCTCTTAAGAGTCCAACAGTCGTCGGTGTTGTGGCTGTGGTCCCCGTGTAACTGGCAATATCGAGACTTATCTTTCCAAGTTCCTGCGGGGTTCAATGGTTTGTCGGGCCATCTGACTCTGTCTCCCATTCCTTTGAGGATTGCAAGGGTTTCCTTAGTGGGAATGGTGAAAGGGTAAGGTATCAGCTCTTTCCGCCGTCGACCGTGGTCGGAGTAATCCGGCCTTGACGAGTTATTGTGGCCGGTGTAATCTGGCTTTAATGGACTGTTATGGTTGGTTTCTTTCAGGTTATTTCTCGGTCCTTCATATCGACCAACGTTGCTGGCAGTATTTCGGCCTCTCGAGCTCGATGCATTCTGAGAGCTTTTATAATTTATTGGTTGAAGCTCCTCTTCGTACTCCATCGCGTCGTCGACCCCCTCCAAGACGTCTTCGAAAGTTCAAGGTTTGATCAGTTTCAAACTTTCATAGAATTTTGAAGTTTTTTTTAGCGGCGCTCTTGTCTCGGCAGCCTGGGATGGCCATCTTGGTTTCTTTGAACCTCCTAATATATTGCCTGAGGCTCTTATTACTGCCTTGTTTTAGATCGTATAGGTCATCTACATCTTTTTCTTTTCTCCTACTGTCTGAGAAGTGGTTCACGAATTTGGTGACCAAGGAGGAGTATGACCTGATGCTTTTCTCCGGTAAGGCCGAATACCACCTTTGGGCCGTCCCTATCAAGGTAGAGCCGAAGCTCTTACACATAATTGCTTCCATATCTTCTTCTGGGATATTGCAGGTTCCCATTCAGTTTTTGTATCCGGCGATATGATCTTCAGGATCTGTGGTCCCGTCGTAAGGCTTCATGTTAGGAATTGAGAACCTCTTGGGCATCTTCGTTTCTAGGATCCACGATACGAAGGGCATGTCAGAGTATCGCATTGTTGACGACCTCATCATGATCTTCTTCCCCGAAGTTTTTTGTATCAGGTCTTTGAGCTCTCCGATTTCCCGATCACGGCGCCTCTCGCGGTCTCTACGAGTTGATTTAGGACCTTTCGCCCCTTCATCGGAACTGCTTGAATCACGGCGGTCAATTTTTCTGCGGCTTTCCGTTGACCCATCACTTTCTTCTGACGTTTCTCTACCGGAGACTTCAAAGTTGAGCTTGCGCTTCCGGATGGGAGAATATTTCCGGCTTGATTGCCGGGCTTTCTCTTTGGTGAGGATCGTGGACCTCTTTCTTGATTCTGCCTCTCTCCTCCACTACTCTTTTTCTTCTTCAGCTTTCTTTAACATCTCTATCAAGATCGCCAGTTGTTCCTCTGGTGTCTTTGGGACTTGATCTTCTACGTTGACGGTATTGGGATTTATCGGGGCCATGACTGACGAGAATTTAGACGCAGAACGTGTGAAGACAGTTGGAGATGGGATTTGATATTTCAAGAAACCTTAACCTTGTGTGTGAGGTTCGTAGCCCCACGGTGGGTGCCAAACTGTGTCCCAAATAAACCACAGCCAAATATTAGGCTAAGATTGCTTGAATGCAGTAGCTAAACAGCTTACAGATATGATCTCACAGAGTTTAGTTCTAACGAATCAAAAATCGGATCCTTTACAATTGTCTCTACCCCCTATTTATAGGGGTTATCAATCTCCTTTCTAGAAGGACTAGGACTTTTCTTTCCCTTAGGACTTGGTCTCCTTTTTTCAATGAGGTAGGTATTCCTTTATCAATCGGGCTTTAGGAGTCATTGATCCAATGAGATAGATTTTCCTTTATCAATCGGGCTTTAGGAGTCCTCGGGCTTTAGGAGTCCTTGATCCAGTGAGATAGGTTTTCCTTTATCAATCGGGCTTTAGGAGTCCTTGATCCAGTGAGATAGGTTTTCCTCTGTCAATCAGGTTTCAGGAATCCGTGTTTGATTTGGTCACAGTTCATTGGATTGGTATACTTTGGTTTGGGCTTTGTTGGGCTCGACCGAGTTAGGCTGTCTTTAGGTCTTTGGCCATCTCGATCGAGCATGATCTCCGGGTGTTATTCGGGTCTTTAGCCCTTTCGGCCGAGTAAAGCGATTGGATCCATTTTCGGTCGAGCTTGGTTATGGGCTCTGATTTCCTTTGCTTATTTTGTCCTTCACCTATGATGTCTTATGGTTATTTTCCCACCACATTGATAATATTAATTATATATAATTATTTTTAATCTAAAAATATATGAAGATAAATATAGAATCATAATTATATTTATCAAAATAGGGATGCAGATTACAAGGCCGACTCTGAGGGGCGGCGGGAGGGGCGACCGCCGGGGCCCTCAGAGCCGGAGGTGAATTGAGAAATTTTTTTATTTTTTTATTATTTTTTTATTTTTAATAAAATAATGTTGTGTGGCGTCATTTTTTTTTAATTTAAAATTAATCACAATGGTATTAAATACTTAGTGTGTGTTTGGTAGGTAGATTTTTAAGTAGCGATTAGATTTTTCATTAGCGGTTTGTCAATTTAACCGTTTGGGAGAAGCTTTTTGATTAGAGATTAGATTTTTAATTAGCGATTTTCAGAACGCTACTTCAAGTAGCTTTCCACGAATCGCTTATAAAAAAACTCCCATTTTACCCTTATCAATTTATGAGAATTACTAAACTACCCTTAATAATATTTAAAGCTTCTATTTGTACTAAATTAGATTAATTTTAATAATTTTATTTATTAAATATGATTAAAAATAATTAAATATATTTTTTTAGTTACTCTATATTTTATTTATTTATTAATTAGTTGATAACTAAAAGATGGTTCGTTTTAAATTAAAAATCATGAAAGAAAAAATTATTTAAAAAAGGATACTAACGCTAATAATTATATTGTTAGGTAAAAATAATATACTGTACTGTTTACGTAATTTTAGATCTAACAGCTAGTTCAACGTCTAATTGTTATTACCAAACACTTATACCAAATCGCTATTTCAACATCTATTTTAACAGCTAACAGCTAATCACTACTTCAACAGCTAACTCAACATCTAATATAACATCTAGC
Organism: Cardiospermum halicacabum; assembly: GCA_031304145.1. Classification (NCBI taxonomy): domain Eukaryota; kingdom Viridiplantae; phylum Streptophyta; class Magnoliopsida; order Sapindales; family Sapindaceae; genus Cardiospermum; species Cardiospermum halicacabum. The sequence goes on from CM062392.1 coordinate 5,853,379, forward strand.
GCAAACATACACTTAGTACTCATCTCTACTCTATTAATTGATGTTAAAAAAAAAAGGAAAAAGAAAAAAAAAGTAGTTAAAGGGGCCCACCGTATTACATTTACCGGTCCATTATATCACATTTGCCGGGGGCCTCCAAAAATATAGAGACGGTACCGGCAGATCACCAATCAAATACAGTTGGTGGAGAATTTTAGTTAATATATAACTTTAATTTGGTAGAGAATTTTAGTTAATGTAGATAAGTCATCACATTATTAGAATTGTCGTTATCATCTATTGTAATACCCATTACTGATATTTTAGTTGATGTAGGATTTTAATTTATGATGTTATAATTATAATAGGTATCATAATTATTTAAATATTATATAATTTATAAAAATGTGATGTTTTAAATTTATTTTCATTTAAATTGCAATGGTTTATATTATATCATTTTCTAATATAAATATAATTTCGAATATAATTAACTTTATATTTTATAATTTTTGAAATTGTATTTATATAAAATCTAAATTTATGAGATTAAAGATTAAATCAAATGTATAAAGGTTGATGTAAAATCAAACTCTATTACATAATGAGATAAATTTGAATATAAAAGATTTTATTTTATTTTTTCAATTTAATCGATTTGAATATTTAGATATAAAAATAAGTAAACAAATTTACATTTGCATTATAATCAAATTTAAAATTGATCTCGATATATTAAAATTTTTAAGAGATAGATTAATTAGTGTTTATTTTATTTTTATAATTTGCTTGATTAAAGTTGGAGCAAAATAAGTAATTAAAGAATTAAAAGAGATAGTCATGATAGTCATAGTTTGTATAACAGACTAAGTTTGTAAGAAAGAAATTGTATTCTAAATAAATATATATAGTAAATACATTACAAAATAGAACAATACATTAATGAAATAGCGCTGTCAGCCATCCAAACAATGTCTTAATATTTATTTACATTATTTATCATATTTGAAAAAAAAATTAAAATACAACTTTCACACCCACAATGAAAATATAATTATATAATAGTATTCCAATAAGAGTAAAGTAAAACAACATATGCGAAAAATCGCGTACAATCACCAATTAACTAACTTTTCAGGTACTCCATTGTAACGAATAGCACCATCGTTATTAGTGGGAGTAGAATCATCACGATGATCTTGTTAGAGAGAGTAGAATCACGAAGGCGATCTTGTTAGAAAGAGTAGAACCACGAACACCTAATTTTCCTTCGATTATGAAAAAAAAAAAAAGTAAGTTCCTGCAATTATGAGAAAGAAAAAAGAAAAAAATTTATTACGATTATGAGATTATGAGAAAAAAAGAATGAGGAGATTAATTGAGATGAATGACCATATATATATATATATATATATATATAGAGAGAGAGAGAGAGTTGGAAGAAAATTGATTTGGAATGGAATATAATATAGATAAATATGAATTTATGTATTTATCTTTATAATTTAAATTTATTTTGAAATTTATCCATGTGACTTTTAATTTTTGAAAATTTATCTATTTATTATTTATCTTAATTTTAATTTATAAAATAATATAAGATTTAAATATAATATATTAAAAGTTTACAGACAATTATTGTCTAATTAAAACAAAATTATTGTCTCAACTGATATTGTCTTGAGACTTTTCTACTTTTATATATATATAGATTGGAATTGTTTTGGTCTAGGTGACCAAGCTGTAGGAGTACAGCTTTAATCAAGCTTATTTAGTTTTTGGAATAGCGAATCAAGGTTGGTAAATCCGTTTTTGGCCCTCTACATTATGTTTCTTATTGATTGTTTATATTGTGATAATGAAGACTTAATATTGATGTTTTGGCTTAGGAAATAGAATCTAATATTGTGATTGTTGAGTAGCTAGATAAGTATGAATATTTCATTAGAAGTAAGCTCCTTCACTATTGAATTTGTGTGTGTGATTCGGATGTTGTTTGAGTTGATTTATGATTGTGTTATAATACGCGATTTAAATTGGATTAATTGAAAAGTGAAACAAATATAGCCCTTATTAGCTGTTGGATCAATAGGTGATAGAAAGACGCCTTAAGGGTTAAGAAGTGCTTCGAACACCTAGATGGTGGATGTTGCGAGAGGTAATGCCACGGACGTATGTCCATAGTGGGACTTCGGTCCATAGTGGGACTTCGGTCTAGAGTTGGAACTTCGGTTCAGAGTTGGGACTTCGGTCCAGAGTTATTCCCGTTTCACCTAGAGTTGTAGGCTATGTTGGGCGAGAATTGATAATTAATTAACTAAGGATGATCATGTTAATTTACACTTATGAATTGATGTTGGCAAATTATGCCTTAAGTGTGTGTTTGATTGATTTTAGTGGTCGCCGGAATCGGTTTCCGAGTAGGCTGTCATGTAATGTTGTGAGACCGTCTATTAAGTTGTGCTCGGATAGTAGGGATTGTGTTACGGTCATATTTAGGTTCATACTTACATATTAAAATAAAAATGAAATTGTATGGTCAATTAATGAAGCAACATTGGTATGTCGCTCTATAAATCTGAGTTAATAGGCTGAAATACTGGTTGATCAATGTGGCCTTTTGTGCAGTTCTAAAGTATTGATAAATAAAATTACTTGCATTTGTTTATGACTTGTTATTATGGTATAACATCCTGTGTATGTAGATGATTAATAGATGAACTTAAAATGTTATCCATGTTTATTTTGAGAACTGGTAAATATGGCTTGGAGTCAATAACTGGACTAATATATTGTTATGCTGAAAAACTAGTTTTATAGGCATTTTGTAAGATTTTTAAATATGATATATTTAACTATTTGGCTAGAGATTACTGCTTAAAATTATAAACTGATATCTTATGTGGGTAATAAAAAATATTTCCATCAAGTTATGACTTATGGATAGTTTGTTTTGAACTAGGAAATATGGTTTGTTAATATGTTTGAGCTGTTAAAAATCTGTCAAAGTAAACTGATTTTATTGGGTCATTATTCAGTATTAAATTCATAAGTAATAGAGTTGTTGACATGTGATTAATATTTATAGTTGTTATTTAATATGTTGTGATCATTTATATATATTTAAAATGATTTTTATGCTGACCGAATAATTAAATTAAAATGTGGGAGATAGCTAAAAAGCCATAGTTGATTTTGCTGCAAATATGCTGATTTTCTGGTGTCATTGAGCAGTGTTGAATTCATAAGTAATGAAGTCTGTGTTATGTTATTTATATTTACTACTATTGTTTATTATCTTGTGATGATGTATATATGTTTATAATGATATGTAGGCTGACGAAATAATTAAATTAAAATATGGAAGTTAGCTAAAAAGTCGTAGTTGATGCTACTGCAGATTAAAAGTTGATTTTATTAAGTACTTGTGTAGTTTTAAAATCACATGAAATGAAACATTTGCATAGATCACGCCGACCTACGCACCCCGTGTGTGGGTTCCCAGTTCATCTCCCCTTTTTTCTCATGTATTTAGTGTGATGATTAATATTTAACAACTTAGAATGGAGAATGAGTGTTTGAATTAAATCATATGCTTATGAGTCGACGTTTTTGAGCTAGATAAGTTAGCTTGTTGTCGTGTTGTGGCCTGTTGTGTTGAGTCTGAAAATATGAAAACAAATAAATTGTCATGCTTAGGCAAGAACTAGAAGTTTACTTATCATAAATTTGTAGTCTAAAATTAATATTTTTATTTATTATCTTCAAATGGTGTCTTTCAGTTATGAAATTATGTGTCTTGACCATAATGCCCTTACCCTACATCCTAGTGACTATACCGAGCATAACTTATTGTGACCTGACTTACGAAAAAAAATTGAATGGTGTTACTTATAGGATAAGTAACCTATGATTGCACATTTTATCATATGATTTAAGTGAACTTAACAAACAAATGTATTATTGCATATCATATTTTTATTATCCTTCAAGTTCGATTATGTAATTGATTGATTAAGGGTGTATGATCGATGCCTTCTATGGAATTAGGAAGTCTTAGCGTTGCTTCTTAGTTGCATATGTGTGCTCATTTAATAGTTTGATCGAATAAGGCATTAACGTGTGATTATTTTGGGATATGGATTACCAACTAAGCTTTGTAGCTTACACTTTTATTTTATTTTCTTGTGTTTTTCCTTTTCTTTAAATGATTTGTGACGGGTGATCGAGCAAGCTGTAGTCGGGCTTTGGTATAGCCATAATGAAGCATTTCATTTGCATTTTGGGTCACTAGTTTCATTTTTTTTTTTGAAAAAAGATCTTTATATAGATGTTAGTGTTTGAAGATGGGATATTTTGGCCAAATCTTTAAATGTAAATTTTTGGGTTATAAGTGATTTTCTATTCTATAAATTGTAAATTTCAAAGTTATGTGTATAATGATTTCCTACCATTTTTGAATATAGTGTGCATACTTCCACCTACGGAAAAATTTTGAGTTGTAAGTGAAAGTTGTCCATGTTTGTTTTTATAATTTTTTTTCTTTTTTGTACATCTATTTTGAGATATTATAATTGAACAGGTTATATATATATATATTGAACAGGTTTATTATGACTTTGTATTAATTTAATGAGTGGTTAGTCGTAGTTGTGACTCCCCGCTCTCGGTTCGGTTCCAGCCAGGCCGGGGGTTGGGCGTTACAAACTCATTTTCTAATTTTGATGGATCAAAGCTACTCCGACTTGCTGAGTTATATCCGTTGAATTTTTCTTCTGCTGATAGAATATAACTTATAAAGCAACTTAAAATATATATTGTTGAAATGAAACGAAATGAGAATTTTCGTCATCTTGATGATGTTGGTGCTCTTGCAAGGAAGATGGTTCAGTTTGGTCTTCATCGAGTCTTTCGTTTGGTATTCCGACTTGTCGAGTTGGCTTTACTTTTACCGGTTGAAACGACTAGCGTTGAAAGAGTATTTTCAGCGATGAAGAACATTAAGAAGGATTTGCGAAACAAGATGGGAGATGAGTTACTTAATGATTGTATGATTTGTTATATCGAGAAAGATGTATATCTGAAAATTGAGAATGAAGCTATTTTAACTCGTTTTTAGAATATGAAAACTCGTAGAAATTTATTACCACCTAAAAACTAGTTGTATTTTTATTTATATATAAATAACTATTTTTTATATATATATTTGCACGTTTATTAGTTATCGGTCACCAGCCCTCCTTTAAAGTTTGGGCTGGCTCCGCCACTGATTACATGTGAAGTTGTACTTTTATATTTTTCAATATTTGTGCAACCACCATTAACCTTTCAAACTCTTTTCTTTCCAATTCGCAATCCATTATTCTAACCGTGCGTCAAGATGTCGTCAAAATTCGACCCATCTTAGGTTGTTGGTGTCTTCGTTCGCATCATCGGTGGTGGTGAGATTGGATCCGTAAATTCTTTTACTTTTAAAATTGATTCTCTCAATTTTTCTCCGAAGAGATAGGAAAAGACAATCGTATTTAAAACTGAATTTGTAGGAGTTGGGAGAAAAAATGTGAGAGAAAATTGGATGAGTATAATCTCTATTTATATAATCAATGAGAAGAAGAGAAAGAAGAATAGATGTGTGAATCGAATGGATAGATATATGGAAGGTTATTCAAAGAGAGACGTCTAGTAGTACTCAATTTTCATTTAATAGTATTCAATTTTGATTATAAGGAATCATTGATTTTTATTACATATTTTTAATAAAAAAATTAAATATATGGGCCATAAATTATTTTCATTATAATCACTCATTGATTTTGAGGAGTATTATTTATATTAAATGTGGGTCATTAGTCATTAAATGAGGAGGAGAGAAATTTAAAAGAATATATATTAAAAAAATTAAAAAAGACAAAATCTCGAAAAAAAATTATATTCTTCTCAAAATATTGTCAAAATATCATGAGATTGAAAAATAACCAAAAATGATTATTTTTCTACTCAATGAAGAACTCTCAACGCGCCATATCAGCTTCGCGGGACCCGCTAAAAGTTCTACTTTATAATATATATAGATTTCAATTGAGTAATGCTGCACAGTCTACTCCTGGTGCCTACTTTCGTTGCCTACTCTTACGTGTCAATAAATGATTGGATATAAATTGTATAATAATCAATTCATTAATTATTATTAAAGTTTTTCACCCAATCAGCACTTGTCATGTAAGAGTAGGCAAGAAAAGTTGTTACAACAAGTAGGCTATCAATAATTACTTAGCTATAGAAATGTAATTATGCTTCTAGTCTGTAGTCTCAACTAAAAAAAGGGTTCTAAAAACCATTTTGAGTCAAACTATAGAGTAAAGAATTAGTTTTTAATTTCAATATTGTTCAATGCTTAATTATGTTGTCATTGGTATTGCTATCAGGAAACCAAGGTATTTGAGAGCACCTACCCAAGAAGAATTAGCTTTGCTATCTTCGAAGGAGAGGTTAGGACTTTTGTTTTATGTTCTGCAGATTGTTTGATGGTTGTTTTGTATTTGATTATTTTAAATTGCTTGTTGACACCCTTAATATGACATAAAATGGTTATGAAGTGAAATGGTGTTGGCTAGTTTTGGTTTCTTGTTTAATTAATAAAAATTATGACAATTGGAACAAATTGTTGATTTTATATCATATGGTGCTAAATATGATGAAAGCATGTTTTATGGATGGCATATGACTATATGAATATTGATATGTGTTTTTTACTATACGAGACTTGAATGGTACCTTATGGCTTATAAGAGTTTAATGGCAATGTAGTGTTCAATTTCTACATCACATTTAACTATCCTTATTTCTTCTGTATTCGAAAACTGAACATGTGATCGAGCAACCTAAGAAACCAAGTCCATAGTATGTTCATGTAAATCTAGCATGGATATTATCTGGTACTTTTATATATAAACTTCATATGCTTTGTTTGGAATAATTGTAAAACCATAACTTTTGGAAAACCTATGTATTTCGGTACTAGTGATGTTGAGCTTTTGAAATCAAATATTTTATGTACTTTGAACTAGAAATTATGTTATAACTTATAAGTTACTTGAATTATGAATTATCGAATGAGTAGACATTGAATTCATGTGGTTTTTTTATAAATAGTTATTGATACGTCACTTATAGTATATGTACATGTATGTATGTTGATGTAGTGTCTCCGTCTCCACGCCTCGGGTTCTCAGGGGTTGGGAATCAGATGGTACATGCATTTTGAGTTTTCATGTTGACAATAATCTTATAGGGTTCTAAAGAAAATTATTTATTTTTATTAATTCAATGTCAAAATACTTGAGCAAACTAAAAGAGTACTTTAGGTATTTTGAAACTAAACTAAGGTGATTGAAGTTGAAAAAAGTTTTTTTCTTTCTTTTTTTTAGTGAGCTAAATTGATTTTGGATATATATATATATACATAAATATTTATTGTGAGTAGTTCTTTTGCGCACTTTTGTCAGTGGAAATTATGGGTGCGTTAAAATAATTTTATAGTAATTGTTTTGGGTACGTGAAAATGTAATTGATTTACATTATGGAGTAGATATCTACTGCCTCCGCTCCATATTATATGTCCATATTGTATTGGATACAAGAACCAAAAAGAATATTTAATGTTATGTGTTGTTACTATATTACCCATTATTAATGTATGATTTGAAAATATTTTAAGTTCAATTAATTTCAGATAATGTATTAAATGAAGGGCAACAATGGAAGAAATGTAATAAAGGCTCATTGAAAAACAAAATTGACACTTAAAATAGAATTTTAATATTCTTCAAAATTGACACTTATTTTAAACCGGAGGTAGTATATATTATATAAAGTAGCAACTTTCAGCGAGCCCACCAAGCTGATATGGAGGGAGCTTTTAGTGGAAAAACATCAAAAATAAAAAATTTTAAAATTTGAAAATACTTTGCCAATAATATCATTAATGTATCGTTGAATTCAAAAAATGTCAAATTAATATTTTAATTTCTTTTTTTATTTTTTATGATAGACATCTTCAAATATGATTACAAATATTTTAAAATAAATAAAATCTTTATTACATATCAGTTTTATGCATTAAATTGATATTAAACATATTAAAAACATGCTTTTATATATAGAGACATTTAAATATATTTAACAACTTTTCATATATCGAGATATTAAAATACTTTTAACATGTAAATTATGCATAACCTCTAAGTATAATTAGATATTTTTATTAAATAATTTATTTATTCATTATATTGTAATATATATATATATATATTTATTGTATGATATTCTTTCTTATTGATTTTTCGTCTTCAATTTTTATATGTATATATATAGATTATAAGGAAAATTTCTTGGCGGCCCCACGAAATTCACATGAATGCTGTGAATTCAACCTTAACAAAAAGTCAATTTGAACTGTTTTTGAATTTCGTTCATATATTTCAAATTAAAATATTATTTTAAATTAAAATATTTTATGCGTCTGCTTACCTTACCTTCTCAATTAATATAACTTCTTCTTCTATTCATCTTTCTTTATCAGTTATTATTTTTATTTTCAATATTGAATTTTTAATTAAAAATTAATACAAAGTCGCAATAACATTTCAGAAGATTTTATCAGTTTACTCACTTTTAATCCTCTATTCAAGTACATTTCTCATTGTGTTTTCTCGATTTTAAAAATTTAGAGATATAGAGTGAGAGAAGCCTCTATGCCTTTAGGGCCTCGAAATGTTCTCATAGTGATGGGTATTTGCACTTTGATGCTTTTTACTTTCGTTACACAACTTTTATCCGAAAGAAAATTTTCAATTAGTTTGGATTGTTGTTGTTTCGCAGTTGTTTTACTAACGACCATGGATGTGGAGAAGATTTTAGACGGTAAAGCAACTATTTCAGTTCACATGACATGCAGCTCACGAGGACGACAACATCGACATCTTTGCAGGTATGACTCTCTCTATTTCCCCCCTTCAAATTTATCGTCGATTGCTTTAAATTTGGTTTGATTTTTCTTTTTTATTTCGGTTAAGTTTCACTATGTGATTCTCGATTGGAAAATCTCTTTTCGTGCGAGATTATAATTTTACTTATGAAATAGTAAAAAGACCGTAATGTGAGTTTTTGTTTTTAGAATTCTCTATATTTGTGTTTGGCTTTGATTTCGATACAAGATGTTTGAATTTGATTATTGTCTGATATTATTTTTTTTAAATATTGTAGTCGTGGATGTCAAACTTTGCCCACAACATACGGTTATTTAAGGTTAGTTTTTAATTTTATTTAATTGTTTTTTAAAATGTTTGGATTTGTGTTTATTTTTTAATTTTTTTTTCAATTGTAGATTCGGTACATTGAATTTGATCTTAATTTATTTTCTCATGATTTGTCCACTTGGTTGTGTTTTCTGATTGGATTTATTTATTCTGTAATTTTCAGGAAAAGTTTGTTTGGTAGAGACAAAATTTGTGGAAATAAACTCAATCACATATATAGACAAAACAAAGAGAGGTAAATATTATTATTGGTTTTTGAATTATTGGTTTCTAGGGGTGATTGTTAAATTTTGTCTTTTTATATTCCATACCCATTATTTCTAAAACAAAGATATGTCACTTGTCATTTGCTCCGATGCTCTTGAATCCACAATCTAAGTGCCCGACTTATTTACTCTGGTATTTAAGGCAGAGAGAAAATGATATGTTTGAGTAATATTCCCAATAATTACTCCTTTTAGTGTCAAATCCATTTAAATGTTTTGATTTTCCTTTGGCGAGTATGAATAGATGTGACCATGACATACATTTTTTGTCTTTGAGTCTGTGAGTAGTAACGAGAGAATTTGATTGAGTCGCTTCGGTAGCGGGATTGATTGAGTTGGTACTCGAAACATCTAAATAAGAATATCTCATAAGTAGCAGTTGGAGAAATCATACTATACTTTATTGAGTCATATATTGGATAACTCTAATACCGTGAAGAAACTTATATCAAGTCTTAATTTTTATTCATCGATTCATAATGAATATTATAAAATTTGTTTTAAATTTATAAGCCGATTTCAAAAAGGTTACAATAATCATTTAAAAAAATAGGTTAGTTGTTGGATTACATTTATTAATTGGGGATCACATAATCACACAAGTGTGACCACGTATCACAGTATACGATTCGACATATTTTTAAAAGATAATGTTACTCAGAGTTTATTTTTAATTTCCTTTTTTAAATCAAAACTTAATTTTATAAAATATTTTACAATTAACTTAGAAAGTTTAAATTAAATTTTATAAAGTTTAAGATATAAGTCAAATAATTGTTACAATATTTTTTTGGGATGATTTTATTTTTAGCCATTTCAAACTTTAAATTAAATTAGTAGACTATTCAAACTTTATTTTAAGTTTTTAAATTTTTGAAAGTTTGAAATTTAGAAAATAAACCAAATTAACCAACGTGCCTTATAGATGTTTCACGACATCACAGCCCGTGAAACGCGCTTCACATGCTAGTGATGCCGTGAAACACATTTTTAAAGGTATATTGGTCAATTTAATTATTTTTTAAATTTTAAACTTTAAAAAATTTATAAATTTAAATAAAATTTGGATAATTTATTTATTTAAAATTAAACTTATATTAATAATTTTTTTCCTTTTTTTATATAATTATTTGAATCATTAACTTTTTTACAAAATAGTCGGTGTAACACTACATAAACAAAATAGCCGAGCATCGTAACTATTCAAATTATAACTTCAACCACAAATTTTATCTGTGGCCGCTGACCACGACCAAAATATTGATCAGGAGGATTGTATGAATTTTTACCCTAAAATTATATAATGAATCGTTTTACCGTGGAAAAAAACGAAACATTATTGAAATAAAATAAACCGACACCTTCTAGAACCGAACCGGAAGAGGTAGATAGCAGGTTCCGGCTGTGACGCCAGCAAGAACATACAAAAAAACACTCTATAATACTGGTGCGTAATATTTAAATATTATTTTATATATTTCAAACCATTTTCTTTTCAGGTGAATAAATCGATTTTCATTTGGAAGGACTATGGAGTGGAGGAAGGCAGAGTAGACGCCGTGGTCGCACGTGCCTCGGAGGTAGGTAGGCGTCTCTTTTGTTGTGTGGTAGATTACACAGTCGTCTGTGTTTTTCGTCTATTTAGCATTCGGTTGATCGCGACAGTGACCAGCAATGGAGCAGGAATTGGAGCGAAGAGTGATCGAGACGGTGAAGAGATGTCAGGAGAGGCAGGACTCTGTTTTCAAATGGGCTTTTGAAATAGGAAAATGCATTTCTTCTGACAAATCTTCTCCCGAGTTGGGACGAGTTTTGGTGAATTACCTCTGCTTCAATAACAATCATCCTTCTCTATGGAAGTTCATAGATTACGCTGTTTGTTCTCAGCTCTTGTGTGCGATTCACATTCTCGCTTTGCTCACTGAACGCTTAGTTCCTCATCGGAGTACACAGCCTCAGGCTTTTCGACTTTATCTTGAACTTCTATCCCGACATTGTCTTTCCTTTTCTAACCTTAGCGCTTTCTCTACCGGGTTAGTGTGTTCGACTTTACTCGGTTGTTGTCGCTTTTGAATGATGGATTGGTTAATTTTAGTTTGTTTTATTTGTAGGAATATAGTGCAGTCGATTGATGATGCTCTTCAGCTTTCTCAAACGTACAAGGTCTCTGTTGTGGAGTTTGGACATGCATTTGTTCTGTCATTCTTTGCAGTTGTGGTTCGGTTGATTGATGCCTTGTTGGAGGATTTAGGATTGGAGTTGTCATCTGCTGTTGATCATCATAGCATGGATGTCGACTCAGTTGGAAATTGTGATGCTGAGAAGAATGAACAAGCTAGGACAATCCCGGTGGTTGAGGTGTTGGCGAAACTCACTGAGAGCACAAAGGCTTTTCTTCTACTTCGCCTTGTTCACTTCAACTTGTATGTCATGCTTATATTTCTTTTGACTTATGCAGCTGGATAGTTAAATCACTTTGGATAACCTCACACCTGTATGTTTGCTTTAAAATCAAATTATTTTAGATTTTTATTTTTACTTGTTTGTTTTTCTTGTGGGCTGTTTGGGATGGTACAAAGTCCGGAATCACCGTGGTAGTCATACTTACTAATTTGTAATTTAATGCAAGCTTGAGTGTGAACTACATCCTTGAAATGGTGGAAACTGTAGCTATCTAGTTTCCATATTTGAACTGTTTATCTGTTGTTGCTCATGCCGAACTGCGTCTCTAGTTTTTGTTATGCGAAAATGTTAGTCATCCAGTTTATCAGACCTTGCCTTTAGCATTGCAAAGGTTCTTGCTTGTCTAGTGATAATAAAATATGCACTTGACTATTTTAGACTGTAACCTGCTTTGGCTCCTCAACTGGGTGATCTCCATTGGGATGAAATCTAGCTCATGCTTAACCTAAAATCTGTTGCTAACTTGAAAGGTCTATCCTTAACGGAAACTCTTTTAGCATCAGTATCTTCTTCTCAAAAGAAAACAATTGGTTTCCATGAAGTATTGGGTTAGATGCTTAAATACTGTTCTCTTTTCTTGTTCTAGACCCGAAAAGTTCAATGGCCTTTTACAGAGGCTGCAGTTGCTTGAAACCAACAAGCTGGCATCATTGAAACTGAAGTCTGCAACCCAGCATCTGGACAGATTGTGTGCTAATATCAAGAAAGTTGTGGCTTATGACTACAAGTTAAACAGGGGCAGGTTCATTGGGATGCTGCTTGATTCTAAATCCTTGAGGCCGGTATCTAGCTGTAATCATGAAGCTGATTGGTCTGCATGTTGGGTTTCATATGATATCTACATGGAGCATGCGATGGATGGAAGGCAGCTTCCTGTGACATCTGCTGTTGTTATCCTCTCACGTAAGTCAACTTGAACAAGTTAGTTATGAAATACTTATTCGGAACTCCTTTTTATATGCAACTTTGAATTTTCACATTAGCTTAGGAAAATGTGTGTGGAAACCAACGTCGTTTCATTGTTGATCTTAAATATGCAGAGTCAATCAGAACTCTTCAACTATTTAATCGGGCAAGCTGGCAAGAAACATTCCTAGCGCTTTGGCTTTCAGCCCTCCGGCTTGTAAAAAGAGTTGAGGCTAATACTTTGTGATAATTTTCTCTCAACGTACAAATATAATGCAAACTGAATCATATTCTTCTTGCTTTTTGCAGGAACGTGACCCTCCTCCAGAAGGCCCTATCCCACACCTTGAGACCCGTCTTTGTGTTCTTCTGTCAATTGTCCCCTTGGCAATCAGTAATGTCTTGGCAGATGACAATCAAGTGAAAGCTCCTTCAGTTCAGGTGGCTACTGACACTGCCAATGGACATGCTATGGATGAAAATTGTCTGGGTCCAAGAAAGAAAGGACTGATTTCTTCTCTTCAGATGCTTGGGCACTTCAATGGGCTCTTATTCCCTCCATCGTCAATTACTGGTGAAGTTAATAGTGCAGCCGCAAAAGCATATAACTTCATTTCTGCATCCATGAATACTAATGACTCTGCTGGCAGTGACAGTCTTGGCAGTGCACCTCTAAGTTCAGGTGATCAGAAAGGTGCAGTTTTTCAGTTTCTTTTTCTACTCTCTATGTGGAACTGACCTTCCTTTTCTGTTGTACTGCTTAGTTTACTCATTATGCTTCACATAATATCATTCCAACTTGTTAATGCTTTCTAGGTGGAAACCTGAGGCACCTCATAGTGGAAGCCTGCATAGCAAGAAATTTAGTGGATACATCTGCTTATTTTTGGCCTGGCTATGTGTCTGCACCGGTAGTTGGACTGGCTGATTTTTCACCGGTCCAGAGATCGCCATGGTCAGAATTCATGGAAGGAGCTGCACTGGATGATTCTCTGATAAACTCGCTTTTAATTACTCCCGCTTCAAGGTGTGGTGATAATTGTTTGATCCAACTCAAAAAATGCATATTTTCTTGATTTCTTTTTCTTTCTTCCATTCAAGTTTAGCGGAGATAGAGAAGATATATCATATTGCATTAAATGGGTCTCAAGGAGAGCGGGTAGCAGCCGCAAAAATTTTGTGTGGTGCATCTCTCAGCCGGGGATGGAATATTCAGGTAGCATATTTGCTGAGACTGTGTTATTGAATATGCTCAAAGTATCTAGTTGAAGGTCTGCTTGTTTATGTGATTTTCTTTTTTGTTAAAAATTAATTTTGAAAAAAAAAAAAAATCTTTATTTCTAGGAAGTAATATCATTCAAGATAAATAACTTCTATATTTTATTGGAGTAGCAATATGAATGTAAATCTGTAGTTTACAGTAACAATATCGAGTCCGTATGCATAACTTCAATGTTCCAACTTTCATTCAAATAGAAAGGTTCTGGTTTTAGATTTAATACAAGTGGACATCTATTTGGTTCTGCGTATCTGAATTTCCTCATATTATCTATTGCTAATAAGATTCTGCTTCTTGCATCTCACAATCTATGTCTCTGCAGGAACATGTAGTGCATTTTGTTCTCAAGCTTCTTTCTCCTTCAGTTCCTCCTGGTTACACTGGATCAAGGAGCCACCTAGTTGATCATATGCCCATGCTAAGTGCCACTCTCTTACCGGCTTCCTCCGTTGATAATGTTCATATAATTTCTTTGCATGGAGCGGTGAGTGGAATTCTTGCATTTGTTATTCACTCTACTATGTTGTTGATTGGAATTCATGCCAATGTGCCTCTAGATATTGCTATAGTTTATTTAACTTCATACTTAACAAAGCACAATCATTATTTTTCTTTATTTTATATGTATAAAATTGGACTATTCAAGGTCTTTTTGATTTTTTGTTGTTAATTTTCTTTGTTTTTAAATTTTATTTTATTTTTTTATTTTATATTAGAAAATGTAGTAAATATAATTTACATAGACGAAGTTTTCCTGAAAAAACATATTGTATTTTTCTTTATTGGTTAACCTTTGTTTCACTGGTCTATTGTTGTATCAATGCTGTAGCTTCAATCATACAATTGATGCAAAGTTTTTGTTATTGCAGGTCCCTGAACTTGCGGCAGCTCTAATGCCACTTTGTGAGACCTTTGGTTCACTTACACCAACATCAAGTGAAAAATCAAGCACGAGTGATGAGCCTTCAGTTTACATGGTTTTTTCAGTTGCATTTCTCCTCCTCCTCCGTTTGTGGAAATTCTATAGACCCCCCCTTGAGCAATGCGTCATTGGACAACCAATGGTAGGGGAGCTTACTCCAGAGTACCTTTTGTTGCTGCGTAATAGTCGTTTAGCAGTGCACGGTTTGTCTAGCCCAGATGAAAAGAACAGCAATTTGTGCCAACTTCAATATACTCCAGACAAGCCTATATACATCGACTATTTCCCAAGATTACGTGCTTGGCATTGTCTAAACAAATCTTGTATTGCTTCTACACCCTCAGGCATTTGTAGTGGCAGCCCTGTTTTCCAAGTTGCTGATAGGATCTTAAATATGATGTACTGTAAAATGACTAAGAGTGGGACCACATCAGGTAATGCCACACCAAACAGCAAAGACTGTGAGTCTACTTCTGGAGATGCTTACATGAGGCCTATGCTTCCTGCATGGGAGGTACTGGAAGCAATCCCTTTTGTCCTTGAGGCAACTTTAAGCGCTTGTGCCTATGGAAGGCTTTCTTCTCGGGACATGACAACAGGTTGGTTCTTTTTCTGAGGTCTTGTCTACTTTTTGCCCTTTCTATTGTTTTATAGCACATGAATATTTATTCAGTCCATTCTTTCTTCTTCCCAGCAAATTTTGTAATTAATTATTGACAATAGTAGCAGTATGTTATTTCATGCCTTTTTCACGCCCTTTAATTTAACTGATATATTGTGACTGCTGCTACTGTTACTAGAAGAAATGAATTAAAAAGAACTTTCATTCATGTAGATTATTTCACTTTAGCTTATTGTTTATAGCATTCTTTCATTCATGTAGATTATTTCACTTTAGCTTATTGTTTATAGCATTTTGACTACTTGCAGGCTTAAGGGACCTTGTGGATTTGTTGCCTGCTTCTCTTGGTGGAATTGTCACTTATTTTGCAGCAGAAGTTACTCGTGGTGTATGGAAACAGGTCCCTATGAATGGTATAGATTGGCCAAGTCCTGCTCCAATCCTTCCTGCAATTGAATCTGAAATGAAAGAAATACTTGCTGCTGCAGGTGTTAATGTTTCACTTGCTTCCGCTGGTACTTCTTGCAAACTCATGTTGTCCTATTAGGTTATCATTGTTAATTTATCCATTTTTCCAATTAGTTCTGGCCACTGTTGTTTTTCATTGCTCTGTCTGTGGACTCTAGTTACCATGTTAACATATTTCAAATTTTAGTCTATTTATTGTTGACATTACTTTCTTGCAGGGTCATCTACCGTAATGCTTCCACTTCCAATTGCAGCACTAGTCAGTTTAACCATTACTTTCAAGCTCAGCAAAAACTTGGAATACATCCATGCTGTTGTTGGACCAGCCTTAGAGAACTGTGCATCAGGATGCCCTTGGCCTAGCATCCCTGTAATTGGTTCTCTCTGGGCCCAAAAGGTTCCACGCTGGCATGACTTCATAGTGGTAGGCTGTTCCCGTGCTGTGTTCAGGGAAAATCGAGAAGCCATTGCACAGCTCCTACGAAGCTGCTTTAACTCATTCATAGGATCTCGTGTTTCGACAGGTTTTTTAACCCATAGAAGCAGTGTTAACAGTCTACTAGGCAGGGTCATTGCAGCCCGTCCCATAGCCCCAGGATTTCTTTACCTTCGGTCTTGCAGGAATATACAGAACGTGCAACATGGAAGGGATGTGATTGTAGGCCTGGTAGCTGAATTTGCTCGGGAAGCAGCCACAAGATGGGCACGTTCAGAATCACCTCGTATAAAGTCCAGTCAAGCATCTCTTTCCCTCGCTGCTTGTAAGGCAAGGGAGGTAGCTGCACTGGGGGCATGCCTTGTCTGTGTGACTGGTGGGCTGCACCAAGTAAAAGAACTATTCCGCGACACAATGCCAACATGGTTATTAGCTTCAAGGAAGGAAAAGGCCGGAGAGGTAAGCTGTGCAGCAAGAATAATAGAAGGGTATGCAATGGCACACATGTTAGTTCATTCAGGTTCGCTAGTGATGGGCGTCGGGAGCAAACCGCCGTTTTGGGCAATGACAAGAAGAGGCCGTATAATCCAAGGCCATTTAGAGTTTCTGGGGAGAGTACTGGACGGTAATGTCTCTCTGGGGTGTCATCCTGTAACATGGAGAGCTTATGTGTCTTGTTTAGTAGGCTTAATTGTTAGCTGTGTCCCTGCATGGATCAAAGGAGTGAAACCAGAAACTTTAAGGAAATTAGCTAATGGTTTGAGAGGCTGGCATGAATGTGAACTTGCTCTGTCTCTTCTTGAAAGAGGTGGCTTTGAATCCATATCATCTGTAGTCGAATTGCTCTATGTAATCTCATAATCAATCAATGTTGATGTATTTTTTTACCAGCGTTTTATCTCTAGCATTACTCTTGTTTAATATTAAGATATTTTCCTTATGTCACCAAATTTATCGGGATAAAAATAATGTAATAAATAATAACAGATTGGGTAAAAATAGATTTTCCAATTAATGGGAAGCAAAAGAGGACTCAAATTTCGAAAGCAGCAGAGTATGTACACAAACACATACTAAAAAGCAATCTAAAATTACAGTGGAAGGAATTCCTTCCCTTCGACGATCAACAAACTGACTGAGTAGGGTTTTGTTAGTTGATTGAGAGCAGAGGAGATGGAAGGAAGGAGGATATCAGCGAACCCAAGGCCATGTAGTGGAAGAAGAGTGTTAGCGAAGAAGAGAGTTCGTTCTGATTCTTACATTAACAGCGTGAAGAAGCTCGTAAGACGTGAGATTTCTTCGAAGAAAGATGCTGCTTTCTCTATCAGCAACGCTCACCACAGATTTCGTAATATGCATTTGGTGGTACCTACCCTATCTCTGTGAATGAATGATTTTTTTCGCTCAATTTGATCAATTATTAGTTTCTAGTTTGAGAAAAATAAGAGTGATTTTTGATTTTGTTGTTAGGAGGAATACGATACTCATGATCCGAAAGGCCATTGCCCTCTTGTTTTGCCCTTTTTGATGAAGAGGACTAAAGTTATTGAAATTGTGGCAGCTCGTGATATTGTTTTTGCTCTTGCTCATTCTGGTGTTTGTGCTGCTTTTAGTAGAGGTACTTATTGCTTATTTTGTCTACACACTGTTTGGTATACCTAGACCTAATCTAATTGAAGTGATTGCAGAGTCCAACAAGAGGATTTGCTTCTTGAATGTTAGTCCTGATGAGGTCATTCGGAGCTTGTTTTATAACAAGAACAATGATTCTCTTATCACGGTTTCTGTTTATGCCTCTGATAATTTCAGCTCTTTGAAATGCAGATCCACTAGAATTGAGTAAGTTAACTGAAGTTTCATTTTCCTTTTTCTCTTTCAAGCGATTTTCATGAACGTGATTTCATGTTTTCTCGTCTTTGTTTATTTGATTTGTCAGATACATACGTCGCGGCAAGCCTGATGCAGGGTTTGCTCTATTTGAATCTGAATCCTTAAAGTGGCCTGGATTTGTTGAGTTTGATGATGTTAATGGAAAGGTCCTAACTTATTCTGCTCAAGATAGGTACTTTCCAACTTCCTTGTGTCTCTTTTCTTTATGTTATATCTATCATCTGATTTTAAATTATGTTTACAGTGTATACAAGGTGTTTGACCTAAAAAACTATACAATGCTGTATTCTATATCGGATAAACATGTACAAGAAATCAAGATAAGGTAACCTTCCTCTCCTGTACTTGTGTTTGTGAGTTTTTGTTGCTTGTCCTTGAGCATGCATGTTGTCTGTCATTGGGCGTGCACTGTTGTGATTATGCTTCAAAATTCTTTTGTTCATATGCTTATTTAATAGTAGGAAGTTGCTTGCCTTCTATATCGAACTTAGGAGTTTTTTTTTTTTTTTTTTTTTTTTTTTTTTTTTTTAAATTTTTAATTTTTTTTTTAATGCAAATATAAGGATTTAATTTCAGTTGAGCTGCATTTGATTATAATTCTATCATTTTTAGGTCTTATTTTCTGGGTTTTCTCTGGTCTTATTATTTTATTCCATGATTTGGTGTTCCTAAATTGTGACGAGAATGATTGAGTTGATCATTCTGCTGTTTTTACTGGATCGTTAAGTATCTAAGTTGATCTTACTCCCTTTTGTCTCGTTTACTTGTAACAGTCCAGGTATCATGCTATTGATTTTCAATAGACTTAGCAGTCATGTGCCTCTTAAAATTCTATCAATAGAAGATGGTACAGTTCTGAAGGCCTTTTACCATCTGCTTCATCGAAATAAAAAGGTGGATTTCATTGAACAGTTCAATGAGAAGCTTCTAGTCAAGCAAGAAAATGAAAATCTGCAGATTCTTGATGTAAGTTAATATACCTTTTCTCTTCTCACTTGTCAAATTTGATTGTATAAAACACCTGAGAATATAAATTGTATTTTGAGCAGGTTCGAAATTCTGAGTTAATGGAAGTTAGCCGAACAGAGTTCATGACTCCATCAGCTTTTATTTTCCTGTATGAGAACCAATTATTTCTAACATTCAGAAACCGTACTGTTGCTGTTTGGAATTTTCGCGGAGAGCTAGTAACTTCATTTGAGGATCATTTGTTATGGCATCCAGACTGCAACACAAACAATATTTATATCACAAGTGATCAGGATCTTATAATTTCTTACTGCAAGGCTGAATCTGAAGACCAATGGATGGAAGGAGGTGGTAAGCTTTTCTTACTTTATGAAATTGATATATTAACATGCTTATGCTTTGCACTAATCTAACTATATCATTCCAATTTAAAAATCTTGTGTCATTTCTGTTTGTAAGTTTGTAATATGTAGTTTATAATGTCAAACCTTTCCACCTAAATACTTAATATTATTTAGGGACGTGTGGACATGTTGCCATACATTAACTTGTTGGTGCATTCTGGTTTGCAACACGGATGATGATGAGTATGGATATATGAGTAATCAAACTTATCTTCAACTCTTTGCAGATTCAGCTGGATCAATTAATATCAGCAATATACTGACCGGAAAATGCCTGGCTAAAATAAATGCATCAAATGGGTATCTAAAGGCTGATGAGTGCAGCAGCAGCAGTTCCAACTCAAAGAATTGCGCCCGGATGAGAAGCACAGTCACAGAGGCTTTAGAAGACATCACCTCGCTCTTTTACGACGAAGAGCGCAATGAGATTTATACAGGAAACAGGCATGGCCTTGTGCATGTTTGGTCTAATTGAAGATCTGAGACTGGCTCAACCATCAGATAGTGTGTACCAATAGTTTGCCATGTCGCTGTCAAAATTGTAGAATGGATTTTTAGATGGTTTGTAGAGTCATTTTGTGTTTGTATAGGTTATACTTATGGTGATGTATTTTTCAACTTATAGCTGTGTTTTTACAAGCGTCCTAATTGCATTTGTTGCATGACCCATCTTGAAATTAAATGGGAACATCGAGTCTAGAATCAAAGAAAACGTCTATTTGTTGTGATGATATAGTCAGAAACCCCGATTTTGCAAATTCAGTCTACCACACCAAAATTGTGAAAGCGGAGCACTGATTTTTACAATTCTATCAAATTTGTTACAAGAAGCTAATATGTGAATGTGAATCACACAAAGTTATGTTGAGCAAGAGCATTTTCTTATGCTTGACATGAAAAATATAAATGATGTATATTGTCTAGTTACAATTTTGATGGTTTGAGAATCTGAAATGAACATAGCAAACTTTGATCCACAGACATGAGAGCACCAGCATTGTTGAACTCTCCACAGTAGTTTGGGGCTGAGAATATGGTAACAAGCTGCCTATCTGCGAAGAATTCATACCCATCTTCAACAACCTGTGTCAATGCGTTTTCAATGAGCTTCAGAATTCAAAATGAACATATAGCAGACAAAAGAAATGAAAAGAAACCTGGTGAGCCCGGCATATGAGATCGAGATCTTGCTTCTTCAAGAACTCGGCGACTTTGTCAGCTCCAAAGGTGAAGGATACACCTCTATCATTCTCTCCCCAGCCTTTGATGTCTCTATCAGGATCAGCCCAAAGAAGGTCACACAAGAGGCCTTGATCAGGCACATCAATTGGCCTTTGTATAGCTCTTATTTGGTCTAAGCTTTCCAACTCTGGTGAAAGTCCACCATGCATGCATAGAATTTTATCATCAACTACAGCAGCCACCGGCAAACAGTTGAAGCAATCTGTAAATACCTTCCATAGACGTACACTGAAACGTCGCTTGCATTCATCATAGAATCCATAGATTCTGTTAATTGAAGCACATTCATGGTTGCCCCGAAGCAGGAAAAAGTTATCCGGGTACTTGATCTTGTAGACAAGGAGAAGACATATAGTCTCTATACTTTGTTTGCCTCTATCCACATAATCTCCCAGAAATAGATAGTTTGCATCTGGTGGAAGTCCCCCATATTCAAACAGTCGTAGAAGGTCAGGATATTGCCCGTGTATGTCACCTGCACACATAATGTATACCAATCATCTTCACAAACATATGTACATACATACAAAAATAAATAAATAAAAACCAAAAAAAAAAAACATATATGAGAAGAAGAGGTACCGCAAATGTTGACAGGAGCTTCTAATTCAAGGAGTACAGGTTGGTTGAGGAAGATTTGCTTAGCAGTAATACAAAGCTGTCGAATTTCAGATTCATTAAGCTGACTTCTTTTGCCTTTGTTGTATCTTGCGTCCAAGAGCCTCTCTAACAGTCCGTCAATTCCTCCCATAACCAAACAAACCCCACCACCACCTGCTCTTTGCTCTGAACTCTAATAATCTCTTCTTTCTCTATCAATCTATCTACTTATTGTTGACATTCTTATTCCCCTATCTTTTGTTTCTAAGGGACAGCAATTTCATTTCCAAAAGAGATTGATAGGAGAGAAGAGAAAAGATAGAAAGAGAAAATAACAAAATATTACACAGATAAGATTTTTGCAAAATAATCGGAAGCGTTAGAGATAAAGAAGGTGAAGATGAGGTTGGTTTTGCTATTTGCCAACCCACCACTTCTCCATTTACTTTATTTAATTGCTGCATATTTATCATTGTTTATCTCCTTCCCACTAATCACATTTTACTAAATAAGAGCATCGGTCGATACTTTTTTTTCTTTTTTAAATTCATTTTTAAAGAAAGATAAACAACAACAATAATACTAGATAGTCAATCATCTCCTGATACTCAGACAAGGAAAATTATAAAAATCTGCAGGTAACAAACACTTTGGTTGTTGATCATATTGAATTGGTCAAGTCAATGAACAAACAAAACAATATGGTTCACAAGTAACAGTATTCACATTATTCAACGGAACAACCTCGCATAACAATATATTTCTGAGAAGGAAACCACATGTCCACGCATGTCTAGATAATCATTAAAACCCAATTAACATGAAACAGGAGATACAATGAAACGTCACATCATATAATAAGGGGTTCAACTAATGGAATCACCAAGGTGATTCACGATGATGGATAACAAACAAACACTTGAAACAAGTTTACTCTCAGATCATACCAGAAGAATAGACACGAGTTGTAACTTTAGTACTGGGACTTATCCAGGCTATCAAAATAAGGATGGTCCATAGCTGCTTTGGCTGAAATTCTGTCTGCTGGATTGTACTTGAGCATGCTCTGCAATATCAATATCAAAATAGCATCACAATCAATACGATTTAATGTACATCAACTTGGATTGATGTGAAACTTGCAAAGTGATAAGCTATTTGATAGAAGAAGAAATGATGGAGAAAAATTACCGAGAGAAGATCGACTCCTTGAGGTGAGAGGGACGGGGCAGCGCGCTTCAAATCTTGAGCCTCCCACTTAGGATATGTATGCCAATCACGCAGAGCAGTAACACCAGGCCACTCTTTCTCCGTCGGAGTTCCTAGCAATCTGAATATGTGAAGCAATTGCTGAAACTCAGAATCACCAGGAAACAAAGCCTGTCTTCTCACCATTTCAGCGAAAATGCAGCCAACGGACCAGATGTCTACAGCAGGAGAGTAGTGAGTAGAGCCAAGCAACACTTCCGGAGCCCTGTACCAGAGAGTCACAATCTCATGCGTGTAGCTCTTTAAAGGAACCGTGAAGGCCCTGCCGAGTCCTAGATCGGCGATCTTGAGAAGTCCCTTTTCCTTATCGAGAAGTAGATTCTGCGGTTTGAGATCTCGGTGAAGAACGCCGTGACTGTGACAGTGAGCAACTCCCTTGCAAAGCTGGTAGAGGAAGCTCTGAATCAAGGAGGGAGGCAGCGGTTTAGGATTAGCTCCCTTGCGATGAGAATCGATGAACTTCTTGAGATCCGTGTCGAGGTATTCAAAAACCAGATAGAGATTGGACTTGTTACCGTCAACGGAACCAGTCAAAGAAGAAGGAGAATTAGAGTCGACAGCGGTGGACTTGAAAGAAGAATCAACATGTTCGACGGAGAGGAGACGAACGACGTAAAGAGATTGAGAGAGCAATTGGAGGAGAGAGACTTCTCTGAGAGCGGTTGGAGGTATACCTTCTTCGTCCATTTCGAGTCTGGTTTTCTTGAGAGCCACCAGTTGTCCAGTCACTTTGTCTTTTGCCTTGTACACCTTCCCATACGTGCCTTCTCCTACCTTCTCTAGTTTCTCGTACTTCTCCATTGACAGAGAGAGAGATTGCTACTGATCAACTGCCACCAGGCAACCCTAGAACTCGGTTTTGTATTTCAAAAACTGAACGCTCAACGGCCCTTGCTTCACACACAGATCTCGTGCGCTCTCTTTCCCTCTTCTTTTTTGAATTTTGAATCCTGTTTGTTCGACACCTGTCCGTGAAATTTATATACTTTTTTTCTTTCTCAATGTTCTTTAATCATATCCTTTTTTATTTTTATTTTCTTTTGCAACAATCCACTACCAAAATTAAGATTTGAATACTTTCAATAACAGCGTGTGATGTTGTTTTGCAATATCAAGAAAAATAAACATATGCAATCATCCATTGCCCAAAAAAGAGGGACGAACTAGAACTAGTAGTACGCGGTAATGACAAAAATATATCGACTGTGTATTGTTTCTGTCTGTATCCAACAGACTGCAATCAAAATATAAGCGCTCAAAGGTAGGGACAGGGTCACAATGCCGATACACAATCCAAATTTAATTATTGTCTAACTTATTAAACCACTCTAGGTTGCGATATTTGATGTTTGGTTCACAAAATTCATCTGCTTCCTCTTCTTAAGAATCAGATACTTCAATCAGAGTTGGCTCGTAATCTTTAGGAGCCTCAAAACCATGGAGATTGATGACAGTTGCTGCAACATTTGCAAGCCCTGCGCCTGGAAGATCCTGCCGGAACTTTATATTTGAAGCCAGTCCTGGACCTCCAATTGCGATAGGAACCTGCACCAGACAACTCAAATACATCAACACTATTGTTCCAGTTATCCATCAAAATGTCATAAGTGTGGCCACATGCCAAAAGTTTGTACCGGTTGAAGAGTGTGAGAAGTGAGAATTTGGATTTGTCCATTCTTGTCAAGAAGAGGCTCCCCAGCCTTGTTTCTCTTCACCATATCCTCAGCATTTCCGTGATCTGCTGTGATGACATATATCCCACCTACTTGCTGTATGGCATCCATGATCATCTGCAATTCAACAAAACAGATAATGAACATTTGCGTAACTAACATGGGCACAGTTGGTCCTATAAAAGACAACTTAAAACAGCATCATACCTTGACAGCAACATCAGCGGCCTTGCAAGCCACCTTGGTTGCCTCAATGTCACCCGTATGCCCAACCATGTCACCATTTGGAAGGTTAACACGAACCTATAGTAGACAGCAAAGCAATTAATTTATTAGTAACTTGAACCTGTTTTTGTGTCTACAATATCACAAGGCAAGCCTATAATTTCACCTGGTCGAATTTGCGGCTTAGTATGGCATCTCTTGCCTTCTCAGCAATCTCCAAAGCTTTCATCTTTGGTTCTTGGTTGAAAGTGATGCCAACATCACTAGGGATTTCCACATATTCCTCTAACTTAGAGTCGAAATAACCAGAGCGATTACCATTCCAGAAGAAGGTCACATGACCAAATTTAACAGTTTCACTGAAAAATAAAAACAAAAAAGATATGCAAATGATTGAACATTCATCCATTCACCCAAAGCTCCTTCTGTTTATATTAAATTCTTAGATTGGTGGTGACTCACCTGCAAGCAAAAGTGCGGACACCATTCTTCACAAGATATTCACCAGATGTTCTATCAATCTCTGGTGGATCTACAAGGTAATGGGCTGGAAGTTTCAATTCACCATCATACTGAAGCATTCCAGCATAACGGATTTTAGGGACTCTAACACGATCAAATTTGTCGAAGTTTTCATACTCCAGCGATTTGGCAATCATGACCATTCGATCTGCTCGGAAATTGAAAGTAACAACTGCATCACCATCCACGATCGGACCTACAGCTTTACCATTATCATCAGTGATAACAAATGGAGGCAAGTACTGGTCATTAGCTTTGGGCTCTGCCCGCAGTTTCTTAACAGCTTCAAGAGCACTCTTAAACTTATGAGGAGCTTCTCCCAGAACTTGGGCGTCCCATCCTCTCTTCACAACCTCCCAGTCATTCTACAAAATATTGAATAATGCCATTAACAGTATGATTTAGTTTAAGTTCAAGGAGCCAAAAACAACTATAAAAATTGCTAAGTAGTTCATCAATCTGCTGATTATCTGCTATAGAAGGTCAATAAGACATTTCTATTCAAGGGAAAGATGATACTCAGAATAAACATACTAATCAAGAAAGATCTAGCAGCATGATAAGTCAGACAGAACAGAGATATAAGAGGCTGTTTATTAAGAATATTCCTACATCTAAGGCAGAAATGAGGAATGCAAATCCATACCTCATAACGATCCATGGTGACATACATGCGACCTCCACCAGATGCAATCCTTGCATCAATACCCTTCTTTTGCAAGTCTTCAAGGTCTTTCTCAAGTGTTTCCACAAAACCCACGCTTGAGCCATCCAAAACATCACGTCCATCCGTAAGAATGTGAACACGAATTCTTTTGGCACCACGTTCACTAGCTCCTTTAAGCAGCAACTGAAGAAAATAAAACCACATGGAAATGGATAAATATATGTTGCCCAGTCAGCATAATCAAAATCCTCCCAGAAAAAGACATACTTGAAGCTGATCAAGTCTGGAGTGAACCCCACCATCACTCAATAACCCAATGAGGTGCAATGTACCAGTCTCAAAACTCTCCTTGATGTACTTGAAACCTGCTCCCTCATATATTTTTCCAGATTCCAGTGCATGATCAACAAGCTTAGCACTACAATCAGATTTCAAAAAACCATTAGTACTCTCACACACACAAATATATACACATGAAGAAAAACAAAATTAGAGTGGTAGTGTAACACCAATTTTCAACTTATAGCCATCTGAAACTATGACCACACTGATATACAGAAATCAGAACAGTATGAGATATCTTACTAATACAAACAGATACACATCCAACATGTTTCATTTCTAATAAAATCAAAGCCGAAGATAATATCTAAGCTACCCACACGGCAGATAATAGCTTAACAAAATATGATTGAATTCTGCAAGCGGTAAGCATAACATTCCAAATAGTTAGCACATATATCAGACTCCTAAGTGAAGGAACAAGACATGATATTCCTTCAACCCCTAGCAACTACCTCTTACTCCACTTACAACAATTATTCTGTCCTATCAACAGCGAAAAATAAGGTAAGGTTATCCAAAACTAATTTAATTTACTAGTAAGGAAACTAATATAAACCCACACGCTAACATATGCACAACTTAGGTCTTGATCTCCAAAACAACAAATGCAAACAAGTAAAATCAGAGAGTCGACATACCCTTGAGCGAAGATCCGTCCAGCTCCAAGGGCATTATGTCCAACCTCACTGTTGCCCATATCATCATCAGTGGGAAGCCCAACAGCATTACCGTGAGCTTTGATCAGCCTCCAATGCTTAGGAGCATGCTAAAATCAAACACAAAGATCCATCTCAGTCAATCAAATAGAAGAAAAAAATCAAACCAGATCTCAAACGAGCAGAGTGCAGATCTCAGAGCAAACAAAGACAAAGTACCTGCTTAAGCGAGTCCATGGTTGGAGTCTCCGCCTCATGGATACAATTGTACGGATCTTCTTTAAACTCACCCCATCCATCCAACACAATCAAACCTATCACTTTACCTTTCTCAATCTTAGCATGATCAGGCAATTTCCAGTCTATGCTTCCCATATTGATTACAACGCAACTATAACAATTAAATTAACAAATCTGTTAATGAAATGATGTTCTGTAAATAATCTGGTGATTAGAGGACAACTGCTACGAACCTTTTCTCTTCGGCGAATCCAAGCAAACAAGGGTATAGATAGCAAAACCCTGGTTATCGTGAGTGCGTATTTATACTAGTGGAGTGAAACCGTTTCTCTCGCCATCTGATTGCGTAATCTGCGTACACGTATCCCTGTTTCTCAAAAACTCCGTGCACTAGCACGTGATTCTCTCTCCTTTTAAGAAAATATCATTTTTAAAAATTTAAAAAAAAAAAAAAAAAATCATCAACCACGAATATCCGTTTTCTCACAAAATGGATCTTCTTTCTTTTTCTTACATATTTCATTTATTGACCGGAGTAAATAAAAGTTGGTTGCTCTGTAGAGTATAAGTTAGGTGTAAACTGTGAGTTTGTCTCTTCAACCGTGCATTTGAGGCTTATTTTTTTTATCTGAGGCTTATTTTTTTTTTTTTCTGTGGGTGGTAGCTTTATGGTGGACTTTTTGTTGGTGACAGGTACATGATGTTTCTAGTATGTTTGACACGAAACATGCTGAAGTCCAATGCCACCTACCTGCAGATTCATAGATTTTCATATTAAGATGTGATGATAGTAGTTTCGTGACCGTAAAGTGCATGCGCGCCTGCCTCCGCCTCCGGAGATATTTTTATATACATCAATTATGAAAATGATTACGTAAAATATGGAATTTTTTTTATTATTATTTTGAGTTCTTTCCTATTATTAATAGAAATTTCACCGATGGTTTACTGTGGAGGAATTTTTTATGTTTTTTAGGTTAAAAAATTAATATTATAATTATATAAAAAAATATTTTAAGATTTATTTGGATACCGGTATGGGGAAGGATTGGAAAGGAAAATTAGTAAATTCTATTATTTGGATATTTAAATTTTACGATTGAATGAGATGGTATCCATTCCATTATATACCATATTTTTATTTCATTTGCTTCCTCTAGGAAGGTATAACATAGAATGAAATATTTGTAATTATAAAATCTCATAATTACTCTTATTTGATTTTCTGGGAGTCGTTTAGGTGGATTTTTTCAGGGGAGAGAGATCGTTTATTTTAACCGCGTTTTGAACCAAAACGTCTTGGTGGCGACAATTTTATTGTGCCTTATAATGGAGTTGCATGAATGGTCTAATGCAAGTTGCATGAATGGCTGCAGAAAGGAGTACTACTTATAATTTGAAAGATGTCTTTTTCTCATTCTAAATAATAGAATGGTCTTTCCATACCATTGCATAGTAAAAATATCCCTCCAAAGAAATATGTATTTTTTCATCCCATTCCATTTCGTCCCATCTCATTTCGTCCCACTCCATCGTATTACTCCCCGCCAATCCAAATACATATACGTTATCCAAAATATAAATATTAACGAAACTAATGATTACATTATAATGTTATTTCTTTACTCTTACACTACCTCCGTCGAATAATAAATATATTTTCTCAAAACACACTAATTAAGAAAATTCATCATTATCTTGCAAACTGATTTGTTTATTATATAATTATAATATTTTATTTATTTGTACAGATTTGATATCCAAAATTAATCATTACTATGTGTTGTTATTCAATATATGACAATGTTGTTATCCAGTTTAAATTATTCATCTTCTTTTTACTTCGCTGTAAATGTTTATATATATATGTAAACTTTTTTTTTTTTTAAGTTTACACTAAAACTACTAGTGTTTTCCAATGGCATGGTGTTCATTTTTATATAATAATAATAATAATAAACTAATTCAAATTAAAATCTACATTAAAAAATTTTAGGGGCAAATTTTCATCCTTCAAAATCTTAGTTTAGAATATTAAACTTTTCACTTCCCACCAAATAAATTCTATAAAAGAAGTGTATAATATTTTCAAAAAAGTAAGAAGTATTTATAACAATCATGGCAAGAGCTCCATTCATGGAATTGGATTTAATTGTACCAGCACAAGAAGCCATAAATTCTTCACGTGAGCACATTTTGTTTGATTTAAATGGCAAAGCAAATACTACGAGTATAGAAAAATTATTTTACTATGGTTTGGATTTAATTGTACCAGCACAAGAAGCCATAAATTCTTCACGTGAGCACATTTTGTTTGATTTAAATGGCAAAGCAAATACTACGAGTATAGAAAAATTATTTTACTATGGTTTGGGGGGCCATAACAAAAACAATATTAGGGTTGAGTGAAATTCGAACCCATTCCCTTTCTATTACCAATAAGAGTGTTAACCATCAAGCCACTTATCAATTTGAAAACTATGGTACAATAATACATATATAACTGATTTTTAAGGAGCTGTGGGCCATGGCACCTACCAACCCCCCCTTGGCTCCGTCCCTGGAGAAGATGATATGCAAATGTGAATACCGGTTAGATAATCCACTTTCTATATATATATATATTATGATTGTAGATTGAAATTTATGTACACTTATAGATATAAATTTTCTACTTTTTTTTTTAATTTATTTTTTTCTTCGGTACATATTGTTTTATAGACTTTTTTCATTTGTACTATCAATATATTTTTATTTGATTTTTTTCACTCCAATTATGTCCAGACTTTTCACTTCTTTTTCCTTTGTACAATTGTAAATTTTTTTAAAAATTATCATATAAATATATTTTTATTTATTTAGACTTTTCATATTTTTTTGTTTTATTGTTATTTTTTTTTTTATGTACTGAACTTTTAATATCATTTATTTAATTATTCTAAGGATAATCCCAAAATACCCATGAACCTTTCATGAAATCTAAAAAAAAAAATCGGCGTTCTTTTGAAAATCTACAATTTACCACATTTCTGTCAAGGTCTGTTATAAATACTGTTCATGCCGTGAGTTAACATTTCCTTCCCAATAATTAGAGGGGTATTTTTGTCATTCCAACTTTAATAATTTTTTTGTTTTTAAAAAATAATAACTAAGAACAAAAGGTGGTGAAATGGTCACGTTGGTCACGTATTTTAATCAGCCTCTCAATTTTTGAGTATTTAAAAAAAAAAAAATTAATGTGAATCATTTTACAATTGGATACTTGTGCTCTGCTTTCAAGAATTATAGTGTCCCTCGTGCACTTTGTTTGTTTGTTTTTTTTTTCTCTGTAATAAGGGGTAAACTTGGAACAATCAATTCATCTTCAATAGTAAAAAAATGTAACCGTCAACTCGTGCAATCAATTCCAACAACAACGAAAAATGTAACTATTAACCCTTACAACCAACACTTGTTCCACTTGCACACTAGTATAAATTCATGCATCAACAATAGTTCATTTCAATTTCAGAAACCAAAAGAATAAGTGCAATCCAAGAAGAAACTATAACACTACAGTTTCAAAACCATCAAATGCAATCCATACAAAGCATAGTCAACGACAATAATACAAGGATTGAGATAATATCGTATATAAAGCTACTAGTATGCTTCAATTTTATCATGTTTGTAATTCTATGTAAATGACATATCTAAAATGCAATGCACTTTTTCCCATTGCAATACTTAACAGCAAGTGATTGTTCCATCCCTACATGCAATAAGTAAATAGTATGCAAAAAAAATTTAGAATCAATTTTAAATGGCTAGATAACCTAATAAGCATCAATATATGAACTACACCAATTTTAGCATAAAGAAATACCATATATATGACAGTACAATATATACTGGCACTTTTGCAAAAAGTGAACCAAAATATATTGTCTACTCTATCATGTCTGTAGTATACATTATATGAAGAAAACATAGTAGTTTTTTATTTTCATTAAGTTATCTAAACCTACACAAAAATATTGCAAAATGTATAGTTAACTTAATACAGTGCTTACTCACTATGAGCAATGTCATTTTGAGTCAAAGTTGAGCCCTGGGTTGAACCTTCTGCAGTTATATGTTGCATTCCACTTGAACAACGTCCAGCTACCTACTTCTTTATCTTTGATTTTCTAGGCTTTGGTGGTATCTGAAATATTATACAATTTTAGAAGATGAATCTAGCCACTTTGCAATTGTAAATGATATATGTAAAATCAAAACTCGACAATATTTTACCTTTTCCTTTCCCTTCCTCGTTTGAGATTGTGTTTCTGAGGAGGCAGCCAGAGAAATTTGTTGTTGCATTGTAGGTTCATTTATAGAGATACCTCTAATTGGGTTCGCTGGTTGGTCAGCATTGTTGGCCTTGGTTCTCATTTGTCTCTGCAAGTAAAACATTCAATTACACAATGAAATGTCAGCTTTCTATATTAAGATTGTAACTAAATTGAGACTTGTAATTATTTTTTTTTCAGTACCTTTTTAGACCTTGAAGTAACTGAATTTTTACAAGTAACTGGAAATAAACACTTGGCATAACTCACGGACTACCTTCTTTGGCCAGTACTTGCTTCTCCTTCTTCCCTAACTCGAATTTTCTTTGGCCTGCCTGCTTTTCTCGTAAATTTAGGTGGCAGTACAACCTCACCAGGGACTTCTTCCCATGTTGATCGATGAGGAATTGGATGGATCATTAAAGAATAGGTTCTGCAATAAGCTTCCTTTGACAACTCAGGATATACATAATCAGATAAATCTAATCTAATTCCCATACGAGCACAGTAGTGATTTGTGCATAGTACTGCGTGAGGGCAAGGTATACCTGCTAACTGCCACTCTTGACAATCACAAGTGAACTTATCAAGGTCAACCATCCATGTCCTTGCCACACCACTTACCTTATATTCTTTGTTGCCAGCATGAAAACATGTATACTTCCTACAATCATCACCATATCTAAGTAGTCTCCCTTTAACATATGGTGTCAAATTGCCTTCCCATTTTGCAGCATCCCTTTGCCTCTTCTGGAGCATGTTCATATTTTGTCTCCTAATTTATTCAAAGAGATCAAGATAGGACTCACATCTGGTTGGCTGTAACATTCTATTGTAACTTTCAGAATAGTTATTGGTGACATGATTATACCTCACAGTTTCTTCAAATCTAAATCGCTGCCAGTCATCATACTCCAGTCTTCCTATCCAATTGTATGCATCTATATTCGCTTCCTTAATTTCATTCATCACCGAAAAGTGGTATGCCCTAGTGTATTATTTTGTTGCTTCCCAGAGCTTGTTCTTCAACCATTGGCCACGATAAAGCTTTCTCATATTAGCATCTAAATGCTTAACACAGCTCCTGTAAATAAAAATATTTCACATTTGTTATAAATCTCCTTTTACATTAAAGATAATAAACCGTTGGAAAGTATAGAACAATCTACACCAACATGGTATCACAACAAAACAAAATTCACTACAAATATGAGGTTCAACTTATGAGGTACATGATGAAATCACAAAAGCTAGATTATAATAGATGAGGTATAGTTAGGAATTCACCATGTAAAAGTGTGAAAATATAGACCAGAACTATAATAGATGAGGTATGGTCAGAAAGTTATTGTAATTGAAATAGTGCAATGAAATTTAAAGCATTTCAATAAACATCATAGCTGCTCAAATATAAAACTCATATCATATATGAAACCATCAAAATTAAATGAGAAAATATTCATATTCTATCAATTATCATCATTGTCTCATACATTCATTAATTAATTTATGACTTTATTTATCACAATACAATAACTCATCTGCTAGTTCACATCTCTTTCCCCTAAACTAAACTGCAATAAAAGATTACATGTGGCCAAAGTCTCTGAAAACAGCCTCCAATGCAGGCAAAATGCCTTTTTGCCTGTCACTCATGAAGCAGATTCTCCTTGACGCATGTATCATAAGGCTACTCCTCATGTGTTGAAGGAACCATTGCCAAGTATCCTTCTTCTCCAAATCTACAATAGCAGCTACTAATGGGAGCACTCCACTATTTGTGTCCAATGTAACAACAGTGAGGAGTACACCTTCGAAAGGACCTTTCAAATGACACCCATCCAGCCCAATGAAACTTCTGCAGTGTACGAAAGCTTCCCCTTGAGCTGCAAAATACACAAACATTATTGAGAACTAGGGATCTTCTCCAACTACACGAACTACAGCCGTTGAACCTGGATTAGTCTTTTGTACCATCACACAGTACTTTTCTAGTAGTTTAAAGCATTCAACATATTCAAAAATCAACTTATTCCTAACTCTTTCTTTCACCTTGTAAAGTTTCTTTCTCCCAACTGTGACCCTATAATCACGCTGCAGTAATTGTGATAGTATTTCTATGTCTATGGAAGGACAGTGTCTGATAAGTCCTGAAACTTCTTCACAATCCATCTAACCCTTGCCTCAGGATTACTACTCAGCTTGTGACATGTGTGTTCTTTGATTTATTCGTACACCCTCATGGCTTTTCCAAATATTGTTTCTCGTGCCTTGATTACCCGTTTACACCCTTCACCCTTACACCTATACAACAATCTATCAGGGTCATTAATAACCCTATCCATCTCAATTCCAACTTGAACAGCATAATCTTTGAGCAATTCTCTTAGAATGTAAACATTGTCAAAAAGCTGATCCTCCTTAAACTCGATAAGTTGTCCTGGATTCACCACATAAGGATCTCCACGCATCATTTCATTAAGCTTCCTCTCAAAGTTAGCAGATCCTTCATCATCATCATCAATCTCTCATTCATCAAACTGATCTAAACCTTCCCATTTAATAGAATCTACATCTCCTGATCCATTTACTCCCCTAACTAAATTGTTGTTTCCTACATTCCCATCAAACAGATCAGGTACCAGAGGACTTTCAAAGTCGCTGAGACCATAGTAAATTCACTTGCATCTTCAAAATTTGAATCACCACTATCATAAGGTATTGATATAGCTGACTCCACCTCAGGTATGTTTAGTTTCAATTCCTCATGTGATGGGATGTCATCACACAATGGACTATTATTCTCAGTTGTCTCTATTGTTGGTTTTGGATTTAGGCAATTAGCAACCTCCACTGGGCTGTGATGCTGGGCAGGAGATATTATTTTGGGACTTTCATTTTGTATATGAACCTCCATGTTGCATTCTGCTACAAATTACAATAATATATGAATTAAAATAAAGAAGGGATGAGCACCATAGCTACAAATTACAAAGCAGTAAGGTTCATTCAATTGAAGACACCAACAATAACCATATACAAAATATAATAATATAAAGTGCTTCCATTGACTACATTATTGAAGAATAGAAAGAGAATGTACAAAATAAAGTTGAATTAGTAAATAAATTAATGGACCAGGTGATTACATTAAAAAACAACAAAAATGTAATAAATTTTTTCATTCCTGCAGCAAAATAAATAAATTTCTTTTAAAGCTGAGAAAGTTTTAGCTAGCTTACTAACACAGATCCCCACAAATATATAAACAGGCCAGTATAACTATTTTAACAGAATATACTAATTCTTTAGAGGTTACTTACAAAGGCTTAATTATCCAAATTTGGCCTGATAAATGATCAAGATGGGAGGTACGACATGGAAATTTCAGATTCTTGAAAATATTTCCTACCACCATTTCACATGCCCATGAAAAGACACTGTCCATTTCCTTACAGAAGAACAAACTTTTGACTGACTTTTTAATAACCAAAAATATATCTCAATTGAAGAGATGCATTGAACAAATATTTTGGTGTATCTACTCTGTTCATAGCCAAACAACTTGTAAACACTATTGGTACACCAACTCTGAACACAACCAAATAGACTCTGACATGCAATACAGAAATCAAACAATCATCAGCGATCATATGCCTATCAAACAAAGAGACCACAACTCATCACTATGCCAAAAGAAAAAGCTTGATGTCATAATCTATCATTCTACCAATATGTAACCCACTCTCATATCTTCAAAACAAGCATCATAACTAACTTCAAGCATAGATAAAATGCACTAAAACACACAAAATCCCTAAATATGCCTGCATATTAGATGGAAAACAGCAAATCAAAATGCACTAAATGATTTAATGATTGGATACACCATTACTAACCTCAATAACACTACTAAAAGACCTAACCTATTTCATATTTTCTGTAGAATTCATTAAACCCTAGCGATAGCCTTAAACAAAATAATTGATAGAGAAATCGAAGCAGAAAATTGATAAAAAGATAATATTATGCAGATGTAAATGGTTACTTCACTTATAAGTAATGTTCTTCTAAACAAACCAGATAACAACCTCCTCATTTTCGCGTTCACACAATCGAAAGACCTATCTGTCACAACTGTAATATCACAAATAAGAAGCTGATTGAAGGAGAAAACTTAAAAGACTAAAACCTCGAGGTTGAAGAGCGACTTACTTGCACTATAAGGGTTGAGATGGATATGGCTTTTGGAGGGAAAATGAAGTAATGGCGAGCTGTGGAGGAATGAAAAGTTTTTGAGTAAACAACACAAACAATTTGGCACTACGTGGTATTTCCTGGGCCTTTCATTATCTTTATAAAAAATTATTAAAGTTGAAATGGCAAAAATACCCCTCTAGTTATTGGAGGGAAATGTTAACTCACCGTATGAACAATAATTGTAACAGACCTTGATGGAAATGTGGTAAATTGTAGATTTTCAGAAAAACGCCGATTTTTTGGGGATTTCGTAAAAGGTTCATGGGTATTTTGGGATTATTTCATTATTCTATATTTTTTTTCTGAACTGAAGATAATTATTCTATATTTTTTTATGAACTGAATATAAGTCTTTTTTTATTTGGATTTGTTTTTCATGTTTTTATTCTCAGTACAAAATTTAACAAGACTTTCTATATATTTTAATCCTTTCAAATTTAAATATAATTAATCTTTTTTTAAGTTTACTTTTAATTTATTCTTTATGGTATCAATAATATTATGATTTTTATACACTAATCAACTTCATTTCATTGTAGAACTGCACCATTCAAGTCAGAGTACAGAACCATCTCATCAACCATCCAAAAAATCAAAAAATTTGTTTAATGATGAAAGAATTGCAATATACCAAACTCTGTTGAAAAAAAGTAAGTATGGAAAATTATGTCATGGTATAATAAATAGGGTGGCAGCTGAATTTTCAACTTCTACTCGAACAGTTGAACGCATTTGGAAAAGCAGAAGAAGTGGCAATGTTTCTCATAAAAGAGTAGGAAACTGTGATCGCAAGAGAGTCCAACTTGACTTAGATCGTATTCGTGAAATTCCATTACATCGACGAACAACAATAAGATCATTAGCACATTCTTTGAATATTCCAAAGTCCACAGTTTGCTAAAGGCTAAAGTTTGGTGAGATACGACGTCACTCAAATGCAATAAAGCCTTCCTAATCGGAACAAAATAAGATAGCGCGTTTGAGATTTTGTATATCGATGCTTGACAAAAATAGCATATCATTTGAACCCACTTTCATTGACATGTATAACATCATTCACATTGATGAGAAGTGGTTCTACTTGACCAAAAAGTGTGAAAACTACTATTTATTGCCAAATGAGGAAGATCCACTACGCACTTGCAAAAGCAAAAATTTTATTGGAAAAGTTATGTTTCTGGCTGCTGTAGCTCGTCCAAGATTTGATTCTCAAGGAAATGAGTTTTTTCAGGAAAAATTGGTATATTTCCTCTAGTTACACAAGAGCCAGCAAAAAGAAGTAGCGTCAATAGAGTTGCTGGAACATTGGAGACAAAACCAATAGCTTTGGTGAATAAATATGTAATAAGGTCATATTTGATTGAAAAAGTTCTACCAACAATTAGAGAAAAATGGCCACAAGAGTAAGCAAGAGGTCCTATATTTATTCAACAAGATAATGCAAGGCCACATGCTGACATTAATGATGTTCAATTTCGTCAAGAAGCTTCAAAAGATGGATTTGATATCCGTCTAATGTGTTAGTCTCCAAACTCCTCGGATTTAAATGTTTCAGATTTGGGATTTTTTGTGCTATCCAATTTTTACCCCAAAAAGAGGTGACGAAGACCATTGGCGATCTTATTGGTGTTGTTGTGAAGTCACGTGAAGGCTACCCAACAGTGAAGTCAAATCATATATTTTTAACTTTACAATCTTGCATGATCGAAGTTATGAAAGTTAAGGGTGGAAACTCTTATAAAATTCCACATTATATGAAACAAACAGTAAAAAAAGAGATTGGTCTTCAAGTACAGAAGAAGTGTGAAGTTGAATTGGTGCAACAAATCATCAATTATTTAGGTTGAGATGGATTTTAATATTGAAATGGAGCCTAATTAGTTGCAACTATTTAATTCAGGTTGTTGTGGATTTATACATTTTTATTTTTATTGCTTTTAATTTTGGTGTTGCTTTGGTTAATACAATAACATGGATAAGAAATATTATTATACAAAAGAAAATTACAAATAAATAATTATATATATATATAACATAATAAAATAGAAGAGAGACAAAAAGAAAAAAAAAATCTTGTATAAGAAAAAAAAATGAAAACACATTATCATGCATTAAAAAACTATTAAGTAGAAAAACAACATAATAATATGGATAAGTTAACATATAAGAGACTAAAAACATGGGTAATTGCCAAAAACCTCCCAAGTTCTGAAACGTTTGATTTTCTGACACCGGTTTTCAAACGTTGTACCAAACCGCCCCCATTTGCAAAACCAAAGCTGTTTTCAGTTATGATTGAATGTTTTCTGTTAATGGGGCGGTTTGACACAAACGTTTGAAAAACGGTGGCGAAAAAAAAACGTTCCAAAACTTGGGATATTTAGTAATACCATTTATTAATTCTCTAAATGGTATTAATTTGAGGACATGTTATGATTTTCAAATACATATATGGTATTGCTTAGGATTTTTTTTCGAATATAAAAATTTAAATAAATTTTTAGAAAAAATATTTAATTAGTTAAATTTCAATTGTTTCACATTTTATTTCATATTTTATTAAACGCAATGGTATTTTTCATCTAAGAATTTCTTCGAATA
The DNA here is from genome assembly GCA_031304145.1 of Cardiospermum halicacabum. Taxonomy (NCBI): domain Eukaryota; kingdom Viridiplantae; phylum Streptophyta; class Magnoliopsida; order Sapindales; family Sapindaceae; genus Cardiospermum; species Cardiospermum halicacabum. The sequence continues at coordinate 5,891,913 of CM062392.1, forward strand.
TTATTTTAGTTCAAGAATAACTTTTTATTTATTTTAAATTTTAAATATTTAAATTATTTTGATTTATTAATCTGTTTATTTCTTTAAATTAGGTCCTTTTAAAAAAGTTATATAAAACTAATGAAATAAAATATAAATATCATAATTACAAGTGATTTGATCATAATTGCATGTGAGCAAAACTATAATTGAAAATTAAGGAGATGTATAATGCGTAATTACCCAGCTTACGTGAAAGAACTTACCATCTTTTTCCGTATTTGAAGATGAAATAGTGTAAATATAATTTTTTTTTTCTTCTATCGACTACGATAATTTCCTTTTTCCTTTTTCTTTTTTTTCATTTTATTAAGTTTAATTTAGTGATAGATTTGTTTAAATCCATTATTCTTTAATAACGTAGATATTTACATATTTTTATAATTATTAGAGTTGTAGTAATAATAATTGAATATTAATTATAAATTATATATTACATCATTCTAATTGGTAATATATTCTGTATACTATCATTTCCAATATTAATTTACATAAGTATATATTATAATTAAAATGCAGAACATTTATTCCTTTATTTTAAAAGCATTTGATATTGTCATGAATTTTTATTCAAATAATTTTAATTTAGCGAATTCTAATATAAAACTAATGGAATAAAATATTAAAAAATAATAATAAGAAGAAAAAAAGATATATAATTTTATTTATCAAAAAAAGGACCTAATTTAAAGAAATAAACAGATTAATAAATCAAAACAATTTAAATATTTAAAATTTAAAATAAATAAAAAGTTATTCTTGACCTAAAATAATATTCGAAGAAATTCTTAGATGGAAAATAGCACTGCGTTTAATAAAATATGAAATAAAATGTGAAACAATTGAAATTTAACTAATTAAATATTTTTTTCTAAAAATTTATTTAAATTTTTATATTCAGAAAAACCCCTAAGCAATACCAGATTTGTATTTGTAAATCATAACATGTCCTCAAATCAATACCATTTAGAGAATTAATAAATGGTAATTACCAAATATCCCCAAGTTTTGAAACGTTTATTTTTTGCCACCGTTTTTCGAAACGTTGTGTCAAATCGCCCCCATTAACAGAAAACATCCAATCATAACAGAAAACAACTTTAGTTTTGTAAATGGGGGCGGTTTGGTACAACGTCTGAAAACTGGTGGCGGAAAATCAAACGTTTCAAAATTTGGGGGGATTTTGGCAATTACCCCTAAAAACATATAACAAATTTAATATAAAAATAAAATACCAACTCATAATCTTTTATATATATATATATATATATATATATATATACTTGTAAGAGAATAAGATGCAATAGAGGAAAAAAAAAGTCTTCTATAAGTTAATAAATAAATAAATAAATAGAAACACAATATAAATAAAAAAAAATTAAAAATAAAATACAATCATATACATATATTTTGTATAAGATTAAAAATAATACAATAAAATAAGATTAAAAATACATATAATGTATAACTAACAATTATATATATAAATAAATAGAATAGAATAGAGTAAGATGCAATAGAGGAAAATAAAATATCTTGTATAAGTTAATAAATTAAATAAAAACACGATATAAATAAGAAAATTAAAAATAAGATACAATTATATATATTGTATAAGATTAAAAAAATAATACAATAATATCAATCAGAGAATGGATTAAAATGAGCTTAGTGAGTCCATCAGGAATTTAAGGGAGTCCAAGAAAATATAAAGAGAAGGGGCAGCTCAAGTCATGGTCAAATCATCTGATTGAAAAGAAAAAGTGAGGTCTAGACAAAGAGTCGTCAATGGAAGCGTAAAAGAAGGAGGTCTCACTCGAGCCCAGAGCCTCGACTTTGATCAGGATCATCGAAGAAGGGGAATTGTTGGAAAAGGAAAAACCATAACTGAAGTATAAGAAAGTATGAATGGAAGTCTAGCCGAACCCATGGAAGAGGTGGAAGAAGTTGCGATTAGTGAAGGAAAGATCAATAAATTAGTCAAAGTGGGAAAGAACCTGACCCCGGCATTAAAAAACGAGTTGGTAACCTTACTAAGGGAGTACAAAGATGTATTTGCGTGGACCCATGAGGAGATGCCGGGAATTGATGATTCAGTGATGACACATAAGCTTTGTGTAGACCCCGTAATAAAACCAGTAAAACAAAAAATGAGAGCTTTTGATCAAGAGCGAAACGAGGCGATTGAACAGGAAGTTAGCAAGTTGATGGAGGTTGGGTTCATAAAGGAAGTAAAGTATCCCGAATGGATTGCGAATGTGGTTCTTGTAAAAAAGAAAAACGAAAAGTGGCGTATGTGTATTGACTTTACTAATCTCAACAAAGCCTGCCCAAAAGATAGCTTCCCACTCCCGAAAATCGATCAATTGGTGGAAGCCACTTCTGGATTCGATTTGTTGAGTTTTATGGATGCTTTTTCTGGATACAATCAGATAAAGATGGATGAAAAAGATCAAGAGAAGACATGCTTTATAACCAACCATGGGTTGTATTGTTACAGAGTAATGCCCTTCAGACTAAAAAACGCCGGTGTCATATATCAACGCCTGGTTGACCACATGTTTAAATCACAGATTGGAAGGACAATGGAAGTGTACGTTGATGATATGATCACCAAATCATTATGTGCAAGAGATCACCCTCGACACCTCAAGGAGACATTTTAAGTGCTAAGGAAATACAAAATGAAATTAAACCCTGAGAAGTGCACATTTGGTGTGAAATCTGGAAAGTTACTCGGATATATCGTACATCAAAGGGGAATTGAGGCAAACCCCGATAAGATCGAGGCGATAATAAAAATGAAGACCCCAGGGAGGTTGAAGGAAATACAAAAATTAATGGGGAGCCTTGCCGCCTTGAACAGGTTCATCTCAAAGGCAACATATAAGTGTCATCCATTCTTCAAAGTGATGAGAAAGGGAAAGTGATTCGAATGGAGTGAATAGTGTGAACAAGCATTTCAAGAACTCAAAATGTATCTGTCATCACCTCCATTGCTGACTCGTCCTAAAGAGGGTGACTTATTGTTTTTGTACCTGACAATATCAAAAGCGGCAGTCAGTTCAACATTAGTGAGGAGTGATGAACAGGGAATACAACACCCGGTTTATTACATAAGTAAGGGACTAACAGAATCTAAGAAGAGGTATACCAAAATGGAGCAACTAATTCACGTGTTGATAATCGCCACACGGAAACTCAGGCCATATTTCTTGGCTCATCGGATTGAAGTAATCACGGATTACTCGTTGATGCAAGTCATGCAAAAACCAGACGCGACCGGAAGAATGATGAAATGGGCCATGGAAATGGGGCAATACGACATTGGGTATAAATCACGCAAAGCAATCAAGGGGCTGGTATTAGCTGATTTTATAGAAGAACTAAGCTATGAAGACAAAGGCAAAAAAGATGACGAGGAAACAAAAGTAAAAAGTAACAAGCGAAAGTTGGAGGGTTTGACGGGGATGGAAAAGTAGATAACGCAAGATGAGAAAAGGTGGGAACTGAATGTGGATGGGTCAAAAAGCCAAAAGGGAAGTGGAGCAGGCATTGTGTTAAAAGATCCATATGGGAATCAAACATCAATAGCACAAAGAATCTACTACGCCACTACTAACAACGAGGCGGAGTATGAAGCGTTTTTGGCAGGATTGAAACTCGCCATAGCATTGAATGCGGAAAACCTGATAGTCAAAAGTGATTCGTAGCTGGTGGTGAACTAGGTAAAAGGGGAGTATCGTGCAAGACAAGAAAATATGGCAAAGTACTTGGAAGAAATAAAGAGATGTGTAAAACAACTAAAAGGGCTTGAGATTCATCAGATCCCTCGAGAAGATAACAAGTTGGCAGATTCAATTGCAAAAGTAGCATCAGACCCTGAAGCCTTGCTACCCCATGGAGTGCAATTACGAACGATGGACATCCCAGGGATAAGTGAAGAAGCCAAGGTAATACACTGTGTAAATATCGGAACGTGTTGGATGACACCTATAAAGAATTATCTAGAAACGGGGAAGGTACCGGAGGATAAAAAAAGGCAATAAAGCTGAGAAGAAAATCTAGTCGATATTGTATGCTGGATGGAAAAATGTACAAGAAAGGATTTTCATCCCTTCTACTCAAATGTGTCCATGAAGAAGAGGCTGAGGCAATATTAAATTAGATCCACCAAGACGAATGTGGGGGACACTCAGGGGCGAGGGTGATAGCTCATAAGGCATTGAGACAGGGATATTATTGGCCAACAATACATCATGATGCCCAAGAATTAGTGACTCATTGTTATCAATGTCAGAAGTTTGGGAGCATAATACACCAGCCACCAACGAATCTCACCACAATATCGGCACCATGGCCTTTTGCATTTTAGGGAATTGATTTGATTGGACCAATGCCAACTGGAAAAGAAGGGGTCAAGTATGCAGTAGTAGCTGTTTATTATTTTACAAAGTGGGCAAAAGCGGAGCCATTGGCGAAGATAATAGAGGCGAGGATCACAGGATTCGTCTGGAGATTGATCATATGCAGATTCGGAATCCCGCACGCCATAATATCGGACAACGGAACCCAATTTGACAACCAACACTTTCGAAGCTTTTGTGAAGGGTACAAAATAAAAAATCGGTACGCTTCAGTGGCGTATCCAAAATCAAACGGGCAGGTGGAAGCTGTTGATAAGATAATCAAGAAGATATTGAAGAAAAAAATGAGTACTCAGAAAGGGGCTTGGGCGGAGAATTTCCAGTGGTATTGTGGGCCTACCAAACGACGGAAAGAACATCAATGGGCGAAACTCCGTTCGCTCTAGCATTTGGGGCTGAAGCAATGGAACTAGCGGAGTTGCTTTGCTTAAACTCCAGATTAGAGGCAATCAATGGGGAAGATAATGACTTGAAGATGGCCAGAGAGCTGGATCTGCTTGTAGAAAAAAGAGAAGTTGCAAGTAGAAGAGTGGAGGCTTACCAACGAAGAATCACCAGGTATTACAATAGTATGGCGAAACCAAGAAAGCTGATAAAGGGAGATTTGGTCTTGAGAAAGGTAACGGCGAACACGAGGATTCCCAGTGATGGAACACTTGGACCAAATTGGGAAGGACCATATCGAGTAGAGGCAGAACTGAGGCCTGGAACTTTCAAATTGAGCAACATGTTAGGGAGGCTGATAAAGCATACCTGTAATGCGGAACATCTTATGAAGTATTATCCGTGAAGAAGGTAGATAGGTTAGGAGGTAGAAACGTAATTTGAATTCTAAGAAGTGTAACGAAACACATGAGCCAAACGATTGTGTGAATTTTGTATTCAAGCTTACTCATAATGAAGTAGCAACACCATTCAAAGGTTTAAAACTCTGTCATCATTACAATAGGTATATACTTATCAATTTGTTAATAACAGAAGGCTGAACAAGAAGCACAAAGGAAACATCAATTAATCAACACAACCAGCCAGAATTGGAAAAGGGAGACCATAAACTGGTCCAAAATGAAAGAAATTATATCTAAAATAAAATGGATCAAACATGATCAAATCACTGAGGGTAGCGACCCAGTGAGTCAATAAATAAATAATTGCAATGTCTTCAAATAAAGATGTCGCAAAAGCCCTGAAAAGTGGCAATGATTCTTTAGTGGTTTAGGGAGACGTCTTTGAACCATAAAGAAAAATAATAACAATAATATGCAAGCTCATCAAAAGAGCATGACAGAGCTACAGACAAAACGTCTGATTAAGTTCCAAAATTCACAATCAAGCGACAACAGCTAATTTTCAACCCAAAGATATAAGTCCAAAATAGGGGCTGAACATAAAGCACCCAAAGATACAAGTCCGAAATAGTGGCTAAACATAAGCACCCAAAGATACAAGTCCAAATTAGGGGCTAAACATAAAGCAGCCAAAGATACAAGTCCAAAATAGGGGCTAAAACATGAAACACCTATCAGATCGCAAATAACTAACACTAACCTACGAAGGAAGCAAATAGAACCATAAAACCACTAAAAGTAAAAAGCAACAATAACCAAGTCCGATAACTTAAAAATAAAATCCGCCCTAAACAGGAAAAACATGAACTAGAAACGTGAAAACAAAATCTTCAAGCTTTCTCATCTTTTGAAGGATCGTCCTCAGCAGCAACCTCAGGAATAGCAGTATCATCACGAAGTGGTGAGAGAACAGCAACGGGAACTGGAGCAATAACATTAGCAGGTGGCACGCTCATCTTAGAAAGATCCAAATTCGGGTACAGACGCATAACCTCTCCTGAGCTATAAAGAAACCACGACACATTAGCAGTGAGGAGTCTGATTCTAGAACCCGATAGCGCTCTGCTTCAACCCTTAGATTCTTATTGATAGAGGCCAGTGACGACTCCAGTGATTTCTTCGAATCACGAAGCAAGTCTAGTTCGTGTCCAAGATCAAAGACTTAAGACATTAATCCACGAACCCTGTCATTCAATCTTTTGTTAGCATCATACAACTTCTTATTGCTATTCTGAAGAAGTTCTGCCAGCTTCTTGGAATGAATGACTAAATAAGAAGCCTGTAGAGGACAGAATGAAACTACGAATATCACCAAACAAATAAGCGATGCGAATTAAAACCTATTCAAAACTTGACAGAAACAAACAACAGCAAGCAAATAACAAACAACCATATATCAAACGAGAGCAATGAGTCCCAATATAAACAAAGATGTATCACAAACCCACGAGCAATAAAATAAGTGTCACAGAATAAAGGAAGTGATGAATGAAGAGTTACCATGCAAGAAACAGCTCTAGAGCAGTCCAACGCGTGGAGAAGTGAGTCAGGAGTCACTTGACGGACATTCTCAATGTTCAAATTTCCCGAAAAGAAATCTATGGCTTCCTTAAACATGTCATCAGGCAAAGGTGCAGGATTGGATCCTTTAGGCCTCTTCGGAGGACGAAAAGAAGCAGGAATAAGAGAAGAAGATGGAGGAGCAAGCGAAGGAACCTTTAAAGAACCATCTAAAGCCAAAATGGAAGAACCAAGTTTGACGATGGACTTGAGAAGCAATGAGCGATGATCAATCACGCCGTTGTCACTTACCACTTTGAGATCATCGTGAAAACTAAGCGCCTCATCCTTGATAATATCCTTCAAAGGTGGGGAGCCAGGTAAATAATCTGAAGCGCGACCCTTAGAGGATGGGGTTGAAGAGGAGTGACCTATCTATGGATAGGAAGCTGATGAAAGTGAAACGTTAGGAACGTCAAACAAAAATAATAATGACCACAATAGTGAAAAGAAAATACTGAGTAACATACCAGAGATGAAATCTCTCAAGGCTTAGAGTTTGGCAGATGGAAGGATGGTCTGGGGGTTCCAGAGATTAACTGCAAAAAAAAAAAGAGTAGCAACATATCAATGTAGCAAAAATAGCAATAAAACTTAAACTGAACATGCAGGGAATGACACCTGAATGACAAATAGCAGTAGGGACGGAATGAAGAACATTGCCCACTGTAACCGAATGTCCCCTGTCCCCTGATACGAAGACCCACTTTGAATCCCATAGCGATGATCAATCACGCCGTTGTCACTTACCACTTTGAGATCATCGTGAAAACTAAGCGCCTCATCCTTGATAATATCCTTCAAAGGTGGGGAGCCAGGTAAATAATCTGAAGCGCGACCCTTAGAGGATGGGGTTGAAGAGGAGTGACCCATCTGAGGATAGGAAGCTGATGAAAGTGAAATGTTAGGAACGCCAAACAAAAATAATAATGACCACAATAGTGAAAAGAAAACACTGAGTAACATACCAGAGACGAAATCTCTCAAGGCTTAGAGTTTGGCAGATGGAAGGATGGTCTGGGGGTTCCAGAGATTAACTGCAAAAAAAAAAAAAGAGTAGCAACATATCAATGTAGCAAAAATAGCAATAAAACTTAAACTGAACATGCAGGGAATGACACCTGAATGACAAATAGCAATAGGGACGGAATGAAGAACATTGCCCACTGTAACCGAATGTCCCCAGTCCCCTGATACGAAGACCCACTTTGAATCCCATTTTTTTAGGAAAAGGATCCAACCGAGTTGGATTGTAACAAACTTGCCAAGACTTTGTTATCACCACTCCACGATTGTCCAAGACAATTTGAAGGACTCCACCATAATCTTCAAAACCCGGTTCACCCCAGCCTTGAGAAATCCAGAAATCCTGGCAGGAAGTGACAAACTTGTAGAAGTTCGGATGAGGATGAATGAGAGTCAAACCCATATGACTAAGGAGTTTACAAATAAAAGTCTGCATGGGAAGTCTTAGGCCCAACCTGAAAGAATGGATGTTAATCGCTACTTCGCCAGAAAGGGGACGCGAGGGCCTTTCAAAGTAACGAGGAATCCTTATGTTGACATTCTTGGGGAACCCTAAGGTGTTAAGAACCATTGCAAGGTCAGATCTGGAAGTCTTGGAAACCAAAGTGTCAAAATAAGGTTTGGCCTACCGCTTAGAAGACTTTGAGCGCTTAGGAGGAGAAGCGGGAGGGGAAACAACTTGGCAAGAAAAAGGAGGATCCGAGGGATTCTCTGGTGACATCTCAGACCCAGGTCCATTGTTTGATTGCGAAGGACTAGGCTTCCTGACACTCTTGGCGACACTTCTAGTAAACGGGCGCTTTCTCAGATAAACTAGTTAACCCTAACTCTCAACGACAATCAGGGAAGATTGACCTCCGAGGCTCTCAGCCCTGTTGCTGAAGGATCGAGGAGATAAGGCAAAGACAAAATCAGCGGGCGGCGAAGCGGAGCAATGTTCACCTCCAGAACCATCATTAGAGTACAAAGAGGAAAACTTGAAGTACATGACAAACTATCAGAGAAGAAGAATGACAAATTTTACCTAATCAGGAGAAAGACGTTGAGCAAGAAGAGAAGAGAGAAGTTTAAAAGGTTAAAAAGGGGAATATGAAGGGAAAGATCTGGAAGGCGTGTGCATGCAAACCAATTTTAAAAAATCCACTCATACTGAAAAGAGGGGCGATATGACGACTAACTGCATAGTCATGATTACCAAGGCGCGAGAAAATCAAAGAGTTGTCATTATAATGGGAAATGGAAACGAATAGTCGAAATCAAACCAAACAGTTGGGTTCAGTTAAAGTTGCGGGCTTCACAAATTGTGTTCTAAAAATTTAACAAAGATTGGGCCATTATGATCAATGGCCTGCAGACTTAACCCACCATTAAAAACCATAAGAAGAATAACAATCCAACACCGTCACGGGTTGTTGACTCGTTCTTAAATCTTGCCCCACTTCCGCTGCCTTCATCGACCAATATTAAGGGCTAAATGATTACTAATGGAATATCAATCAAAGAAGGGATTAAAATGGGCTTAGTGAGCCCATCAAGAATCTAAGGGAGTCTAAGAAAATATAAAGAGAAGGGCAAAGACCCAGCCCAAGTCATGGTCATATTATCTTATCGAAAAGAAAAAGTGAGGTCTAGACAAAGAGCCGTCAACGGAAACGTAAAAGAAGGAGGTCTCACTCGAGCCTAGGGCCTCGACTTTGATCAGGATTATCGAAGATGGGAAATTGTTGGAAAAGGAAAAACCATAACTGAAGCATAAGAAAGTATGAACGGAAGTCTAGCCACATAAGGAAGAGGAAGAAGAGAGTCAATGGAGAAGTTGATAAAGACATGATGACTTGGGGAGAAAGGAATGAGAAAAAGATCAAAAGCAGAGACGGTGAAAGTTTCGAACAGATGGATAAAGGAGGGGACGAAGGATAAAAGAGGGGAAGAAGGACAAAAGAGGGAGACAAGGGCTTTATAAGAGGGAGGAAACCAACAGAATGATGCATGTTTTTTCTTCTTCTTTCATCTCATAGCAAACAAGAGAAAAGGCAGTGAGATGAAGGTGGAAGAATGAATAGACAAACACATGACCAACAAACCTGTAAACTTGTAATCCGAGAAGCACAATCCAATTCAATCTTCAAATTTGTGTGAATCCAATTCGAATTAACCAAAATTCCCATCAATTCCATTGATTAATCCTATTGTTGTGTAATCAATTTTTGGTTAAAACAATCAGATAAACAAATACACATAATGTATAATTAATAATCCAATATTATATATATAACTGAATAAGATGTAATAGAGGAAAAAAATATGCATATTGTGTAAGATAAAAATAATAATAATAAATATTAATAAAAAAAATCTTATAACCTTATATATATATAATTGATGTAATAAAAAAAATCTACCTTAATTATAAAACAATACAAATATTAATAAAAAAATTTATGTATAAGAGAAACTATATAAAAAAAAACAATATATACATATCCAAGTATGAAAAGCTAAAATCAATACAACAAAATATATAACAAAATAAAAATATAACTATTTTCTTAAAAAGAATAAAAACATAAATTAAAGAAAAAAAATTATAACTTTAATTGAAAAAAGAAAATACATAAAAAAAATATAATATTTATTATCACTGCACAAATATTGCATGCAAGAAAAAAAATGATCTTTATCTATTTTTTTTTTAAAAAAGAAATAATATTACAAGTTGAATTATCCCTAACAAAAAATGAAACTTATACATTTTTATAGAAAGAAAAATTAAAAAAAAAAGAAAAAGATACTACCAGTAATACTCATAGATCACAGGAAAATATATAGAAATATTACACCATATATTAAGTGAGTACAAGCAAACCAAATACCAGTAATACAATATTAAAAAGAAAAAAAGTTACGAAGGAATTTTCTAAAAACTTCTCAAAACACATCAATTTAATTGAAAAATCTAAAAAGACTTGAGTAGATAAATCATTCATATTGATTCATAAAAGTCTTGTAAATCTTCGTCTTCAAAAACTTTTTTAATTGAAAGTTTGTTCAGATCAAACTTGTGTTCTGTAAATGTATTTAAGTTGACAACCAAAACTTGATGGGAAGCAACCTCATCACTAGCAGACGCATCAATAGGCACATTGAAATCCAATAGATAATCAGCAAATACATTTAAATCTCATGTTGGAATTTTTTTTTAATCTAACTCTTCACTTTTTTCAAATGACAATTCATTCTTTTCCTTCAACTTATCATTCTCCATATCTTCACTACCAACTTCAGGATTTCTATTGTATTTATAGAGGTAGAAGAATTTCACGATTTATATTCTATTTATAGAGGTAGAAAAATAAAGAGAATATAAAAACATATATACAAAATCTCATGATTTCTTCTAACACACTCTAATTTATCATAATGAGTATTGAAACTTGTTTTTAATCATGAAAATAGGTTTAGTGATGATATCATCTTAATAATAAAAAAATAAAAAATATTATTAAAATATTCATATGACACTTATTTGTGGTTAAAAAAAATTTACAAAATACGACACTTATTCACGGAGAGATAGTATAGTTTATCGTTACTTTTAAAATGATGGGGTAGAATATTAAATAATAAATACATATTAATGATGAGTATCTTGAAATGAGTAGTTTATTATTTTAAAAGATGGAGTATTAAAATAAATAAAAGGTAAAAGTGGAAAAAATTGTACAAATATACATGTATGACACTTATTTTGAGACCAAATTTTTTTACAAAATGTGACATTTATTGGTGGACGAGATAGTAACACGCGCGAAGCTTTCAATGGTGTGACAAACACTATCCTTAATGAAATTATTTGCACTCAGCATAAAGATGGCTCAAAATATATTAGCAAAATTTCCTCTAAAATAGAAAGTCTTATAAATTTCAATGAGAATTTCCATGTCCAGATTTCTTTATTTAAAAGCAGAGAGAAGAGAAGAAATTAGAGTTTTATTACCTTTAATAACCTTAGGTGAAATATTTTAAACTAATCAAACATGTATTTTTATATGAAAAGACATAACTTTTAAATAAAGACGACAACAGTTACTTATTACAATAGTAACAACTATTTCAAATTTCAACAACACCGGTTTTCAATTCATTTAATTAGTTAATACCTTAATTATATATCACCAAAATATTTAATTCATTAATGCATTAATGCCAAAGTAATCAATTAATATATTTATTAATTATTGCTAAAAAATCCATAGAAACTTTAATTAATTAGTGATCTTGCACAAAGCTAATTAATTAGACTCGACACCGTGCAAAGTGCTAAATGAGGTCTAATAAGCTGCCAAAAGCTTCATTAGAAGACACGTGTGCATGTTGGGTATATAGTTCAAGCCCACATTATTTGGAAATGATAAATAAGGTATATCTATATAAACAAGAAAAGACTACATTACTTCGAGAGCACCACATCAGATATAAACCCATCCAATTAGTTATTGACATGTGACAATAATTAATTAAAATGAGAGAGTGAGCAGCTAAAATGAGAGAGTGAGCAGCATGACATATCATTCCAGCTCATCAACATCTCACTTAAACCAAACACAACGTCGTTTTCAATTTTGTTTTTTTTTTAAATCCACTCTCCCCGAAATGATTTGTGGGCGTTTGCTGTTATTTATCTCTGACTTTCATCATCAACAACTCACGTTTCGATTATCTCCTACTTCCATCGTCAACAACTCATGTTTCAATTCGCTCTTCATTGCGGGTTTCGATCCGCCTTTCGTTGTCGACTTGCCAATCTGAATTTTTATCGTGCTATTCGCTTACGTTTCCATTATCGATTGTAGAACTTCAATCTTGCAAGTGAACTCCGTCAACGTTGCTCTACAGCCTGTAGTTCTTCGTGCATTTGGCGCTTATCTCAAATCTTGACCAAAACTTGTGGGTCTTCATGTATATAGTGTTTATTTCAAATCTCGATCAATATACTACATTTGTATCACGATTTTCATCTCTTGGGCTCTATGCATTGGCCTCCGGTCTTTACTATCCATTAGTAGAGCAATAAGACCCTGATTTGATTTTGGAGGTTAGTAATTATATTTTGTGCTATTGGATATTGAAATACTATGAGAATTAAAGTGATATTGATTGAAATTTGATGACAAATCTCTATGCATTGGCCGCTGGCCTTCACTCTCCATTAGTAGTGCAATAAGAGCATAATTTGCTTTCAGAGGTTAGTAATTATATTTTGTGCGATTGAATATTAAAATACTATAAGAATTAAAGTGATATTGATCGAAACTTGATGATAAATATTGAAAGCATAATTTTTGTTGAGAAAAAAATTTGGTTAAATTGGTTTGTGAGTCGGTGATTTCGCTGTTCTTTCACTTGGAATTGTACTGTATTGTGAATTTTTTAGTGTTGCATTTAAAGATAATTCATATTGCTCTAATAGTAATTCTGCAGTAATTCTCTAGTTTTAGCATGTATAATTTGTTTAATAATGATTGAATTTGAAGTGATGATCATTACTAGTTTGTGTTTGGCTATATAAATTGAGTGGTAAATTAGCTTTTCACTTAGAAGCAAGTCTCACACACTCATGTGGTGGAGTCTACTTTTTATCGTGCTGGAGTCTACTTTGTCTCTATTGTTTGTTGTGTTATGTTTTTTTTTTTTTCATGTTGTTGCATTCTAGTCATTCATCTCATTTTCCATGACCAACTAAAGACAAAGCCAACCACCATGTCACTAGCTTTCTCTTTAACTCAAATTGCATCTGCAACATTATTCTTTGATAGCTTTGATTGAGATGTAATGCAGTGTAAACCATAATTCACATGGACCACTTTAAATATAGAGATTTTAGAGCCGGTTTAACATACACTCTGGATAATCAATGAATACTACATAGGAGTTGCTAAGTATTCTCAATTAGAGAAGAGATTATCTGAGTTGGAAAAAATTTGCTTACACTCCTTCTAACAGGTAGTAGAATGAATCTAATGAAGTTAAAGATGACCTAACCTTGAGCTTCATTCAACAAAGCTTCCGTAATGATAATGTCTTCCAAAACCTGAGGAAATTGGAAATTCTCTATCTCAACCATATAGACTTGTCCAACATCTCACATTCCTCCTTCCTTAAATCTCATTTTATTTAATTTCCATCTGTATCAATAGTATTAGGTTGCATGAGAAGTTTTAGAATAGTGTTTTGGTGTTTCCTACTCTTGATGACTTTTATTTATGGTGGAATGAACTTTTTTCCAAGGTATCCATTACTGATTTTTTTATCAAATGCTCTTGATTCATTGAGTATGCAGTTCCATAAAAAAATGGATATGTTTATTATTATTATACCAAATTTTTCTGATTTATTGACTACCTATTTTGATAAAATATTGATGGATTTCTGCGGATGGAGAAATCGTTGATGTTGCTAATGTAGTTCATATCGCATGCTCTTATTGCCTCAGTAAGTACATTGGATACTCTACTTGGACTACCCATTCTCATTACCTTCACTTTGTATATGTGGGATTAGTATACGTGAGCCCTTATTAATTTCAATTACTCAGTTACTTTGTCTACAATACTTTCATTTTGATGTATATATGCTTTGTTCATTTTGATGTACATATGCTTTATAAATAATTTAATGTAAATAGATTATTGTAAATAAATTCCTATAAATGGATTATAAATCCATTGTTAGCATGTACAATCATTTTGTTTATAAGTGTGGTGGTTTGATATATGTGACTTTTTTAGATTGTGTTCAATTTGTAGATTTTATTCAGAATAAAATTTTTTGAAAGGTTAAATTTTAAGACTGATATATATCATGAATCAAGGTAATTTAATTATGTGTTTGTTTTACATTTTATACTATTTATTGAATTCAATAAATTTAAATCTTAACTTATTTTTTTATTTTTTTAAAGAAAAAGAATCCACCTCACCTCTTGATAAAGAAGATAGGGTGGTCCAAGATGAATTGCCTAATTTTCCGAAAGTTGATGTGCACGAGCTTGGTACCTTGGTAGGTAAATTCGTGAGTACCGAAGAAGAAGAAGCCTATAACTTGTACTCTTATTATGCATATTTGATTGGATTTGGAGTTCGTTGTGCCAAATCACGGTATTGAGAAAAGACAAATAAACTTAGGCAAAAAGAATATTGTTGTCGTTGTGAAGGATTTAAATCGTATTACAAGCCTGGAGAAGCCCCACTATAAAAAGTTAAATGTTAGAACAAGATGTAAAGCAATAATTTGATATTGTATTAGTGAAGACCAATCCAAGTGGACTATTTCTACACATGTGATTGAACATAATCATTACCTTGCCTCTCAAGAAGAAAGACATTTGGTCATAAGTGTTCGACGGATTGACAATGTTAAAGGTGAATTAATCAGGAGTTTATTAGCATGTCGCATGAATTCATCCAAGATTTATGATGTCATGGGAAAACAAGTTGGAGGAAAAGATAATGTTGGATTCATAAAGAAATATTGTTATAATTTCGTGATAGTTGATAAGAAAAGATTAATTGGAGTTGGAGATGCCAATAGCTTAGTTCAATATTTCAAAAAGAGAAGTCAAGAAGATCCTATGTTTTATTATTCTTATCAGTTAGATCAAGATGAAAGGTTAAAAAATTATTTTGGAGAGATGAAAGATGTAGGCATGATTATGATATATTTGGAGACATTATGATTTTTGACACTACTTATCTGACGAATAAGTATAACTTAATTGACGCACCTTTTACAGGTACAATTAGTTGAAATATATATTGGTAACTTTATATTTGTACATAATTATTATATTATTAACTATATTTTTTATACTATTTTGATAGGCCTGAATCACCATCGGCAAAATGTACTTTTTAGGCGTGCTTTCTTACTAAATGAGAAGAAAGAATCATTTTTGTGGTTATTTAATGAATTCCTGGAGAGTATGGAATATAAAGCTTTAAAGACCATCTTCACCGATTAAGATCAAGCAATGTTTGACCCTATCAAAGAAATATTTCTAGAAGTCAAACATAGTTTATGTCAATGACATATCTTATCGAAGCCTCAACATTTAGAACATTTGAATAACATCTCAAACTTTATGAAGTCTTTTCGAAGATGCTTTAACGGGGTTGAAAATGGAGATGATTTTAATTCTACATGAAGTAAAATGGTTGAAGATGTTGGTTGTCAGAATCACACTTGACTTTGTGGTTTGTGGAAGATACGCCATATGTGGTCTGCTAGATGGAATAAAGACATGTTTTCTCCAAGTATTCTATCCACTTCAAGAAGTGAAAGTACTAATCATGTTCTTAATGAGATATCAGCAACAACTACTTGTTTGAGAAAGTGTGTTCAAGAATATGAAGCTCTAGTTGAAAGATGGTGCTTGAAAGAGTTTAATGAAGATTTTCGTTGTAAAAATAGAACTCCTTATTGTGCGATAAATAATGGAATATTGAGACAAACAGCACGGACCTTTACAATCATAATGTTTGATCACTTTAAGAAACAATATCTTTGTTCAATAGAGATGGAATCTTTTGAAATAAGTCGTATCGGAGATGTTGTTACTTACAATGTCAAGCGTGAGAATAACACACCTGCTAAAAATTCAGCTATTAGTAGGATGAGAGTGTGGATACAAATAGACGTAAATACATTGGATATTACATGTAGTTATAAATTGTTTGAAAGTAAGGATATCTTGTGTTGTCATACATTGAAAGCTCTAAGGCTTAGTAATGCCACAAAGATATCTAAGAAGTACATTTTGAATCGATGGACTAAATAGGCGAAAGGAGAGATCTTGTGTCCAATATCCAATCAAGTGCTCAATGATTCAACAAGCAAGTCTAAAATTGAAGGCAAACTTTTATTTTGTAATGTTATATTTCAAAAGGCATATGATATTGTAGTTAAGTGTTCTGAAGATGAGAAGTCCATCAGCATTTTTTATGATGGATTTAACCAAATTTTGACTGATTTGGAAAAGAAGATATCTAGTCTAAATATGGGTGATAAGAGAAACACACCATATCTTGAAGAGCAAGTTAATGCAGAGAATGAAGACTACATTGAGGAGTGTATTATAGACCCTCCAAATGCAAGGACAAAGGGATCAAGAAATAAACAAATTACATTGGCATTCAGTGTTCGAATTCCAAACCTAGTGAGTAAATTATTATTATTATTATTATTTACAAAGTTAATTATTTTGCACTTAAAATTTTCTTTTTATTATTTGTAGGAAAAAGAGAATCTACCGGTGTGTGTTCTCCTAGAGCTCCTAATATCATTGAAAATGATACGATGATAATGGTAATTTTATTTTAACGCCAACTTTATTAATATTCAAATAATTTTGATGTTACTAATTTATAATCTTTTATCATATATTTATAGAGTAGTCACACATCTCAAGCTATTGAAATGCCTCAGGAATAATTATTAACCTCCAAAATCAAATTTGTCATCAAATTTCAATTTCCAATTGCACGAAATATAATTATTAACCTCTAAAATCAAATCATGCTCCTATTGCTCTACTCATGGAGAGTGAAGACCGACGGCCAATACACAGAGCCCAGGAGATGAAAATCGTGATACAGATGTAGTATATTGGTCAAGATTTGAGATAAGCACCAGATGCACGAAGATCCACTGGCTTCGGTCAAGATTTGAGATAAGCGCCAAATGCACGAAGACCCACAGACTGTAGAGTGAGACTGACGAAGTTCACTAGCAATATTTGAGTTCTGCGATTGACAACAAAAACGTAGGTGAATAGTACGATATAGATTCAGACTAACAAGGACAACGGAAGGCGGATCGAAACCGGCAATGAAGAGCGGATTAAAATGAGAGTTGTTGACGATGGAAGTCAGAGATGATCGAAACACGAGTTATTGACGATGGAAGTCGGAGATGAACAATAGAAAACACCCAAAAATCATTTCGGGGAAAGTGGAATTTTAAAAAACAAAATTGGAAACCACGTTGTTTTGGTTTAAGTGAGATGTTGATGAGCTGGAATGATATGTCATACTGCTCACTCTCTCAATTTAATTCATTATTGCCACATGTCAACACCTAATTGGATGAGCTTGTATCTGATATGGTGCTCCCGGAGTAAGGTAGTTTTTTTCATATAAACTAGTTACCAACCTTTTATCTAACCAATGTGGGACAAAATCTCTTCACCTTCTTTACAATCTATCAACTAATTACCATGATGCCCATTAGTTGTTCAGTTATAAATTTTACTTTATGAGACATTAGTATTCGTAAAGGAAGGTGTCTTTCGATTTAAACCATCTCGTATATTACAATTTCAAAATCAAATAAAGTGCTACGTGACCTTGGTTTAAACCAATACTACTTAATGTTAGATCAAAAACAATAAAAGAACATACTATGTCTCACACAGAAATCTATTAAATGCTTTAGCACTGTTATAGTCATGTGCTCCTCCTAGATCCGTGAACATGTGTAAGAGTTAACCCTTAGAACTATTATTAGAAGCGACAACACTTGTATGTTCATATTAGTAGAATCCTATTTCTAGTAGAATTCTTGCAACTTGAAACTGTCTTCACATCAGAGATTACCCTTTAAACCTAACCATAACAACTTGTGTGTCGAAATAATAACTTGTTATTACCCATTAAACCTTGAAACCAGATATTACGAGAATAAGATTGGTTACCATTATTACATAACTACAAAGAAAAGGGTTTCAAACCCATTTTACCAGTGGTACTTATCGGCATGTCCCTAGACAATTCTTTCGTTAAAGAATCTTCAAATTTTTTGCTTGACCTGATATATGTTACTTTGAACACCTATTTTATAGTCCGAGCTTTTTCAAGTTCAGAAAAGCCTAAGTGAGCAACCTGATATTTTGATCAAGTCCCAATTCTACTCAACTCCACGCTTCTGTAAAATTCTAGAAGACGTAAACTACAACTGCTGCACTTGCACCATATAAGATAGAATCTATCAATAACCGACCACTTTTTTGGAATGAGTTGTAATCATATTCTGAGTAATCTATTATTCAAGAGGACCATTAGATCAAAACTGCAAAAGATCCCGGGTAGAAAATGAATCTTAAATTGTATATAAATACATGACAATATCAATGGAATAAATCATCAAGTATTCAATCATTTCATTCTCTTATCCATATAATTTTTTCAATTATTATTATTATAAACATGGATGTTCAATTTTTTAAAACTATCTAGCACTTTTAATTTTAATTTTTTAGGACTATTTTAATCTAGATCCCTTATTAATGATTTGGTTGACATATGCCGCAAATGTTGAATGAATATTATGGATCTAAGGACTTCTCCAACCCCATCTCCTTCATTTTTTCAAATTTCACCTCAATTTCAATTCTCAATAACTTTTTAAAAAAAATATTCATTCTTCAAACTTTTTGAACTCCTACCCTTTAACTTTCAAATTTTGAAGGAATGACTATTTTGCAAATAAACTAGTTACTTTTCACTACCATAAAAAAATATTTATATTAAAATTTATATTCCATTGATATAAAAAAATAAATTAACTTTATAAATATAATTTTTTTTAATATAAATTATTATTATTTCATATTATTAAAAAATTAAATTATTATTAATCAATCTTATAAATATAATTTATTTAAAAATATTTAAATTAATTATAATTATTACTTTAATAAATTTATCTTAAAATACTGTTATATCATTACATAACTAAATAAAAATATTTTATAATAAAAAGAAAATTGGAAAGAATTTTCTATTACAATAATTAGGGGTGGGCAACAAAAATCGAAACCAAATGAAACCAAACCGAACTGGCTTGTTCGGTTCGGTTTTGATTATCGAAAATCGATTTTTTTTTGGTTCGGTTCGGATTTTTTGTTTGATTCGGTTTTGATCTAAACCAAAAAATTTAGTAAAATTAATTCGACTTTTTCGGGTTTTTTAGATTTTGGACCGAACCGATATTTTTTTGGTTCGATTTGGTTGTGGACCTCAATTCTGTTCGGTTTAGTTTTTCTAGTCCAAAACTGAAAACGTTTTTGTTCGGTTCAGTTTGGCTGAAAACCGAAGCGAATTGAACCGTGTCCACCCCTAACAATAATTTATTCCGTAGAATTGCTATATTGCTCCCACAATTGTTTAATTAAAGCATTGCAAAGTTCAAAGTGACATTCTCTATTTCTAATTCGTCTATAATGATTTAGAAATCTTTAAAATTGGTCTGTGCGATTATTAACCATTTGAACATTTCGGATTAATAGTTCTTGCCTTTCAATGATATCTGCTTCCAAATCACATTCATCCTCAATTATTATATTATGCATTATGATGCATATTGTCATTATATTGTATAAAACTTGATTTTTCCACATACGTGTCGTTCCCTTGACTGTAGTAAATCATGACTTGAAAACGTCAAATGAACACTCTGTAAAGTCTGAAAAGTGGGCCAATTTTTTTTTAAAATTCTTAAGTCAATTTCATTTCTTTAATTTTGACTTTCGAACTTCCAAATGGAAAATTTTGAAAGAAATCAAATTGGACTAGAGAGTTAGGAGAATTTAACCGAATGGAAGCTTAAGGGTAAAATTGGAAATTTTGCAGATGAGATTTAAACTCCAAACAATTCAAAATTATTTTTCCTAAGTCCATTTTTATGTCATATTGTATTTTTAATAGCCAATAAGGGTGAGATAATGGAAAACAATTTTTCAAAAATCAAAACCAAAATTACGAAAAAGTGAAGAGCGTTTTAGAGTGGATTTCATGACAACTAATTGGGCTCGATTTTTAGAGGCCCAAAACCCATTAAGAAACCCATCAATTAGTAGTGGGACCAACTATTCATGAAACACCAAAAACAAAACCTTTCTTCTTCCTCACCTCACCACTCTCTCTCTCTCACCAACACCAAAACAACCAATTTCGTCCAATATAGAGTAGTCCATATTTCATACACATTCTACCCTCAAAAACTAATTTTTAACTCACCATTGAAGCCCCCAAACACTTACCACACCTTAACCCTCATCTAGAACTAGGTATAGAGTAAAAAGAAGTGATTTTAGACAAGTTTGGAGTGCTTGCGAGGTAAAATCCGAACCTATACTTTTCAATTCTCAAAACTGATTTTGATACATCAAGATGTGATTTTTATGAGTGTTAGTAAGTGCCTAAAGCTTCCAGAATGGTTAAATGTCTCTAATTGCTCTTCTAGAACTATTCTAGTCTAGCTAGTGAGAAATTGTCATCAAGATGATGACTTTGTAGCTAATGGTGGTTAATTATGTAACACCCGAACCCCCGCCCCGACGGAAAGGGAACGCGAAGACCGGATGTCACATACGGAAGACAAATAACAAAACATACAAATAAACAATTAAACAAATAGATACAAATCATATTCAAATCCGAAAGACAATTCTTATAAATCCAAATTCAAATAGTTCGAAAATAAATCCAAATCCAAATTGTAGTTGAACTACTAGTTCTAATTGAAAGACAATTACATAAAAATATCTCAAGTGTAATTAATCTGAAAACAAATCCAAAACATGTGCAGCGGGTTCAAAATACAGAAATAAATCCAGCAAAGTGAATTGATATGAAATCTAAATCTGAAGAGGATGCCATGTGAATGCTCGATGCTACTGATATCCTGCTATCCCACCTGACTGACTGAACTCAGCAATTCCGTTCCCAAAAAGGGTTCAAAACATACAAAACAAAAATAGAAACAACGAATGGTCAGACTATTGATATCTGGTTAGTAAGCCAATGCCCAACAAACACATACAGATGCATCTTATTAAACAAAATAGTATGTCATCCACAAATGCAAGTTAGTTAACAACCAAAGGAGGGTACAAACAGAAGCAAACAAGTTGATTAACAAATCAAGTTATCCCAAAATTAATCCCCTTTCAGTGATCTAGGATAAATGATTACTGATTATTTCAATTACCGACTGAAAAAGGCTTTACAGATATCAAATTATTTTCAGAAGGAAGACCGTAACCGAATAGTAGTTCGGTAGACAGTCCGGTAGGTTATACGGTCAGAGAGCATTACCAGACTTACCGAATTGTAGTTCGGTAAACTTTCCGGTAAGCTATTTGGTCAGAGAGCAATTATACGATTCCAAGGGGAGTTTAAGTGACAGTTCGGTTTCTATTCCGGTATAAAACTCGGTCAGAAAGCTTCAAATCTCTCAGACATGCCGAATTGTAATTCGGTACCTAGCTCGGTGAAGAGTTCGGTCAGAGAGGTTGAACAGTCTTCGGAGGTTCATACCGAACTATAGTTCGGTAACTTATTCGGTAAGTAATTCGTCCAGAGAGTGAATCTAATGATCTCCAGCCTGACCGAATTGTATTTCGGTAACCAGCTTGGTAAGGAGTTCGTCCAGAGACCATCCTACGTCTAGTTTTCCAGTTTTAAGTGACAATCCGGTATCTAATTCGGTAAACAGTCCGGTTACAAACCCTGGGCACTTTTTAAGCCTATTTCAAGTTATTTCGATCGACAAACAAAGTCTAGCTACCTAGTTGGGTCTAATCTAAGCACTTACAGCCAATTAGTAGTCATATTATACACTACCCAATGTTAAAACCCAAAAGAACAACTAACATCAAAAGGATCACACCGAAAACATGACAAACATACATAATCAAAAGCATAACGAATCCAATATCACAGAGTTGAGATTACCCATTTATTTAGGTGTTTAACTTATCAGGCCTGTCCTTAGTCTAATAACAAAATCGGGAACAAAACAGACATATAGGGTTAAACCCTCAGAGATGGATCAAAGATCCCAGAGATGATGGCGTCGCATCCAGAAATGAGCCAAGCTCCAGAAATGATGCCGTCGCATCCAGAAAATGGTTGGCAATCAAGGCCATATATGCTTTCGCGCATCGATGTATACATCTAATTTTTCCTAACAGCATGCTGGTTTTATCGTATTAACCTTAGGACAGGACTTTAGCAGATTCCAAAATTCAGATTTCAAATAACAGATAGATAACAAACGAATATGGACATAAATTCATATGTCCGAACATGATCAAATAATAGGGCAGCAATATTCCCAAGCAAATTATATCAAATGCAGCAGATTAAGTATTCAATTATAGATTTCAACTTATTTTAGTTTAACCAATTTGCAAACAAATAAACAAACAAATCAAACAATAGTGAGGGCGTAAACATGGCTACTAACCTTTTTCGCTAATCCCAAATACCACCGAAATTACTCCGGTTGACGATCCCCAACTTGGTCTACACCAAATCAAGAATAATTCATAAACTCCTAATTCACGAAAGTTAGGGTTTATACCCAAAAAGCAATTAAAAATCAATTTAAACCCAATATACCCAAATCATGAAATTGAATCAAGGGTTTCAAAACCCAAACTATAATAAGCAAAAACCCCAAATCAATTCGTAGAAAATAATCATCAAATCATCAAACCCTAAGTGTAGATAAAATTCCCAAATCTAATAGGAATTAATTTAATTGTGAATTAAAACAAAAAGGAGGTGTAGAAATCATTACCTTGATGAAGAAATCGAAATCAACACTAAATTCCAAGTGAAACTTTGAAAACCGTGATTTGAAATCCGTAGGGTGACTTTAGTTTGAGAGAAAAGATAAGAACACGTAAAATCAATCTTTTCTAGGTTTGGTGAGAATGAAAACTAAAAGCTTCTTTTCACATATATATGGGTTGTAAATATCTCCACCAACCCATATATTTCATGTGGTTTTAAAAATAACCCCATTTTAGAATTATTTACAAAACTATCTCTTTTATCAAATTGTTTTCAAAACCAACCCAAAAGTCAACTTAGTCAAATCATTTGGTCAAACCGAAAAAGTCAATATTTTTTAAAAAATACCTATTTTACCCTTAAAATGAAAATAAACAAAAATTAAGAAAAATTTCAAAATTAAGCAGACGAATAGCCCCGGATTACGACGTGACAAATTAGGACTAATAAATGATTGTTAATAGGTAACAATCAAGATTTGGGTGCTCAAGAAGGGAGCTAGAGGTTGGAAAAGCTTCTTGGAGGTTTGCACAGCCTTTTTAAACCCTATATTGCTTGCATGTTGTTGTTTGATATTTGCAAGCATGTCTACCAAGCAAATGGAATATATTAAGGCGTTATTATGGCTACCAATATGACTATAATGCATTTCTTGGTAATTTGAATGATTGATGTTTGAGTTATGGTGAAATTGTGATGTATATGGTTGATTTGAGAACCTTATTGGTATTGTGAGATTCTTTGTGAATTATGTTACTTGGTGATGTCTTTGATCACATAGATGACTTGTGTAGTGATTTTGTAGGTCAACATAATTAACGAGTCACAATGACATTAAATGAACCTTTAAGTAAATGTTGATGTGAACTTATTAGTTGTAAATTTTACAACATGTGTAAAATCACGGAACACACTAAATCTAATGGTGGTTTAATGATGAAAGTGAAATTATTGTGGAAAGGATGATAAGAGTGTCCTAAATGTTAAAAATGATGAAAATGAGACCTTATGTGATAATTGGTGGCAAATAAGAAATAATGTCACTAAAGTGTAATTGTTGGCCTTTTTATGCTAGTGTTGAATAGTGATTAGTGGACATGCTCTAGGAAATGTTGGCCATAGACTTAATTGTCTAAGTGTATTAATGAGGCGTGGTTGTCTCAATGGGGTGACGGCTCTACAGTGGGACTTCGGTCCAAATCATGGTTCTGACTCATTAAATGAGGTTATTCGGTCCATAGTGGAACTTCGGTTCACCAGACTTGTCGGTAGCGGGACTTTACTCCACACCGATGGAGTGTCTTCCATAGTGATTTCGTGTTCACTTGTGAAATGTGAATTAATTCCTTGATAAAAAGGTAACATGCATTGGAATTGATTAAGTGTAGTGAAAATGATTTAGTGTGGACTTCTTGAAATAAAATAGGTTCCTTGAGTATAAATTGATACCTTTATGTTGAACTTGATTTTGAAATGTGAAAAAGGTAATGGTAATAGGCAAGATAATGGTAATGTGAATAAAAAGTTGATGAAATGAATTATAAGTGCTTTATGATGTTAATCATGCTTATTGTGAATATGTTTATCTAATGAATTTGAACATTTTCCTTGTTAATGGATGGTATGGTTAATTGATGAGTTTTGTGTTAGTTGGGTTATGTCTCTAATGATATGAAATATAATTGATGGTATGCTTATTGTGCCAGAAGTTGTTGATCCTACTCCAATATAATGGAAGATAATTCATTATCATCATTTGAGGATAAAGATGAAGAAGAAAAAGAAGATTTCATTATAATCTGAGGTAGGTTTTTTTTTTTTTTTTTTTTTTTTTTTGCTAATTGAGTACAAAAAGTAATAATCATTTAAAAATAATTAATAATAAAACATGTGTATGATTTATTTACATATTTCAATATTGTCATCATTATTATTTTCGGTGAAAAGAAAACTCATAGAGGAACCTGTACTTGTTCAGATAAAATGCATGCATGTGTAATATCAGGTTGATATTCGTGTATAATCTCAACAAGTTACAATGAGTATGAAGTATGAGTTGATATACAAAGTAGTGTGTGTAATTATTCCGTGCAAAAAGGAAATAACTTGTGTAGTTAAAATGTAACTAAAAGTGAACTTGAAATATAACCACATGCCAAAACTAAATTATACAATATGAAAAGACACGATTTGACGTGTGAGTAACAAGCAGTGTATGGATGTGGGTGTGGATGAGAGTGAGTAAAAAGTAGTGTAATGATTACATAGTGAAGAGATTATATAAGTAGTGGTGTAATGGTTACATAGTGTCCCATAAGCATGCATGTGAAGAGATCTTCTATAGTTGAAGTGCAGACAACTTGTACAATTATAATGTTGACAAAAAGTGTTGTTGATTACTTGTATAGACTAGTGCATGTATTATTTTGTATGCAAATATATGATTAGAGTAATAATATGATTTGACTCATGCATATAAGATACATGCATGTATTATAAGGTTGATATACAATGTGTATAGGTATGGGTGAGTGTGAGTAATAAGTAGTGTTGTAATGGTTACATAGTCTACCATAAGCATGCATGTGAAGACATCTTCTATAATTGCGATGCAGAAAACTTGTACAATTATAAGACCATGTCCACCGCATGGCCTCTTAGGAGGTCTCTCGGTAGGTCTATTGTTTTTTTACAAATAAATAATAAATAAAAATAGAAATAAGAAATAATACTCCATCTGTTTCACAATATAAGACGTTTTAAACTCATTATTACTCTGCAAAATATAAGTCATTCTCATTTTCCAAAACATATATTTTAATCTTTTTCCTATTTTATCCTTTATTATTTTATTTTTAAAAATTGTAAAAGTTGCTTGGTATATGATGACACAGAGATAGGTGAGAGAAAGTTCGGTAAGACAAAATATTATTAAAATTTATATGTCAGATAAACCTGTTATTTTTAATGATGATGAAATCTAATAAAGTCATTTTACACCATTTCTTAATAAGAGTGTAAAAGTCTAAAATGATTTATATTATGAATCAGGAGAAAATCTTGCATAGGACCGTTCTACCACGTTAGAGTATAAGACTCTCCAATCAATTTTCAACACGTACACTTACTTTACATGTTATATTCTTCCTTTACATTCTCTTCATATTTATTTTACTGGATATTTTTTTTCTCTATAACATAGTAATATGACAAATTCATCATATTTCACTTTTTAAAAAAATGAAGTATAAATTGGAAATATCATTTCTAATCTTTAGCATTTTAATATATAAATAAATCAAAACAAATGTTAAAAGCAAAAGTAATATATAAATATTGTTAGAAGAAAAAACAAGACACAAAATTTGAATGGACAAATAAACCAAAGAGAGTTGTAAACTCCTCAATATAATCTTGAAATATTTACTTACAATATCATTCTCATGTATATAACACCAAAAGAATAAGAGAGTTGTAAACTCCTCAATTTCATCTTAAATCAGCAAGTAGATTTGTCATATTGTTTCGAGATAAAATCACCTGCAAATAGATTGTCATATTGTTTCCAGATAAATTAAAAATAATAATATGATTTCAATAAAATTGAACCAATAAAATTTAATTCATTGAAATAAAATTGAAATATATTAACAAAGAGAGAAAAAATTGATATATTTTTTTACAAAATGACTTAATTGTGAAAGGATTGATGACATCATGCGTACATAAAAAAAATGATTTCAATGCCAAATACAAATAAATATCAATTTAAAAGACAAAAAAAAATACATATTTGCAAGTTAAAAACATAGTGTTTATATATAGATGTAAAAATAATAAAAAGAATCGTCCTCCGTAATAAAAACATATATATAAGAACTTAAAACACAGTTTATATATACATATAAAAAAAAAAAAGGTTATTTTCATTTTTTATTTTATAACTTTTATTTACATTATATGGTTTAGCTTTAAAATTTTTTTTATAAATTTTTTCAAACTTTCACTTTTCAAAAATGAACCAAATTGACCATTTTATCCTTTTGTGAAGACCTTTTACATTGATCTGTGAAGATGTGAAAGTAATATGTGAAGAAGCTTTGTAAAGGTGTAAAGATCTATTTTTTAAAATCAAAATTTGGATAGTGCAAAAATAGAAATAAAATTTTGTTGGTTTAGTTTTAAAATTTTAAACTTTATTTGGTCCATTTTATGTAATTTTCTAAAAAAAAAAAAAAAAAAAGAACGATAGAAAAAGAACATACTAATTCGTTTTATTGCAGAAAAAAAATCTGTAGTTAAATAAAAAAAATAAAACATAGTAAGTATAAAAATGGATATAGAGAGAAAAAAATCATTGTGTAGAAAAAAGAAAAAAAAAAAAGATATACATAGTGCAAATTCACTCTTTTGTAGATGAAATGAAAAGAAATATGAAATGTCACCAATGAAGAAGATGACTTTCCCTCTCCAACCGATGACGTGTAAAAATATTTTTAATTCTTTAAAGTTAATTAAACTAAAAATTACTTGTTCAACATTGATTGGTTTTTTATATTCTCTATTAAAAAAAATATACATATAAAGTAAGTATACATGTTCAAAACTATTTGGAGAGTCCTACATTGACGTTGTAAGATGGTCCTATGCAAGATTTTCTCAAGAAACAAATATAGTATAAAACTAGATGTGGGGTAGCTTATCTCTCTCACATAAATTCTCTCACCTCCCCTCCACATGTAATCTTGTTATTTGTCAAATTTTAGAGAGACCCATCTCTCAAATGAGAGAAGTGTAATAATTATATTTATTACATTCTCTCTCCTACTTAAACTAACAAAATATTTGATTGTGTCAAATAAGAGACTCCTTAAGAGACTCTGCTGCAAATGATCTAATGGTGGCAAAAAGTATAATTGGCAACTTGTATGGGCTAATGCATGTACAATTCTGTGTGAAAAGATATGATTTTACTAATGCATGACAATACTCATTATAATTTTATTTTAATTGACTAATGGCTGATGTGTTTCAGCACACTAATTGGAGACCAGTTGTTACTATATATAGCAATAGAAAGACAAAAACTCTTATACAGAAGTGTAGTAATCTGTTATTCTTATTCTTATTTTTAAGTCTTTGTACCACGAAAAGATTCTTCATTTTCACCGGTAAACTCTTCTCAAAATTTCATAAGAAGTACAGGTTATACTGTTCAAGAAAACATAGTTTATGTCATGCATATTTAGATGTTTTCCAGAATTCAATTATTGGTATTAATTAAGTGGGCGACTCATTCTGGTCGCGCATTGAGACCGAGTACCGGAAAATAATATCAATCTCGTGCATGAATGTTAGATTAAAAAAATCTCTTCAATGTAGACCACAAATAACTATTGCAGCTTTTTCAAAGTGTAAAGATTGCATTCGACAAATTGAAAGCTTACATCCGAGTGGAGTTTTTGAGCAGGATATTATAAGTAATATTTAATTTTTGTTTATATGTCATAAATATTTTTATTATATTTTCTATTTATGTATTTGTACTATCTATTTTGTGGGTGAGTAAAAGTTAATTTCAATGTTATTTTTAATTTATCAACTACCAGTATAATCAATTTTGAATTTATTTTAAAAATAATTTATTATAATTTTAAAAGTAAATTATCAAAATACATATTATAAAATTTTTAAAAGAGTTATATTGATTAAAAAAAATTAATTTTAAAACTAAATTATCAAAAAAAAATTATTTTTTAAAAAATAAACAAAATAAATTTACATGTATAATTAGAAATCATATATTTAATTACAAAAATATTTAATATATACAAATTATCAAATAATATTCAAAATATCTATAATTTTATTTATAAATTTTTCCCCCAATGCTTAGGATTATATAACTAAAAAATTAAGTAAACATATGTATTTTTTTTAAAATTAAAATCAACTACAACGATCTTACTTTTTATGACATGGTATGTTAAAATATAATAATTTAAAAAATTAAAAATCACTAATATATTACAAGAAAATCTTGGTAGGACGGTCCTACCACGTAGAGTGGTGAGACATCCATTCAGAATTTGACATGTCTACATTTGAGGAGTGAGAAATTATTATTTTATACTCCCTCCGTCCCTAATTAATTGTTACAGTTGGAAATTTGTGGGGTAGTGTGATAAATTATGAATTACCAAATTTACCCTTAGAACAACAAATAAATTACAATTAAATATAACATGGGAGGGTCCACCTAAAAAGTTGTGAGATAGTGTGAGAATTTTAAAAGTTTTAAAAATAGAATAAGTCGTATATTATATTGATTAGTGGGGTTGAATGGTTGAAAAAGTGTAAGGGTAATATTGTCTTTTCAATTATAAAAATTTACTAAAAATGAAAGTGTAATAATTAATTAGGGACATCCATTTTTTAGTAAGTAGAACAATTGATTAGGGACGGAATGAGTATTAAATTAGGTGAGAAAAATAATTATTAAAAATACAATGCACACTTATCAAGTAATAGTGGTTATAGAATAATAATTTCTCACTCCTCAAATATGTACGTGTCAAATTCTGAATGGATGTCCCACCATCCTACGTGGAAAGACCGTCCCACCCAAAATTTTCTCATATATTACAAATAATACAATTGGAGATAGTAAGGCCTTCTCCAACCCCACCTCCTTCATTTCTTCAAATTTCACCTCAATTCCAAATCCCAATAACATTTTTAATAAAATATTCGTTCTTCAAAATTTTTAAACTCCAAATTGAAGGACTATTTTATAAATAAACTAATTACTTTTCACTACCATTAAAAATATTTATTTTTAAATTTATATATTATTGATATAAAAATAAATTAATTTTTTAATATAAAATATTATTATTTTATATTATTAATTCAGTCATATATATTATTTATATAAAAATAATTAAATTATATATAATTATTATTTTAATATATTAAACTTAAAATGAAGTTATATAATTATATAATAGATAAAAATAATATATTATAAAATAAAAATATAAGGATTTTCTATTACAATAATTTATTCCGTAGAATTAGTATATTGCTCCCACAAATGTTCAATTAAAGCATGGCGAAGTTCAAAGTGACATTCTCTATTTCTAATTTGTCTATATTGATTTAGAAATCATTGAAATTGGCCCATGGAATTATTAACCATTTGAACATCTGGGATTAATGGTTCTTGCCTTTCAATGATATCTGCTTCCAAATCACGTTCATCCTCAATTATCATATTATGCATTATGATGCATGTTGTCATTATATCATGTATTTTATTTATTTATTTATTCCAATATTTGTCATCATTATTAATTTTCGGTGCAATGAAAACATATAGTAGAATCTGTACTTGTTCAGATTCAATGGATGCTTGTGTATAATTTCAACAAGTTATCATGAGTATAAGTGTGACTTGATACAATGTAGTGTGTGTAATAATTACGTGCACAATGGAAATGCAAACAAATTTTGAAATTTTTGTTATGAAATTAAATTATACCATGTGAAAAGATTCTGTGTGTAACAAAGTGGGTAAGAGTGAGAGTGAGTAACAAGCGGTATATAATTATTACATGTTGACTAAAAGTTTAAGTGCAGATAACTTATACAATATGTAATACTGTATATAAAGTGCAGTAATTGTGGCTTGTTGTGCCATATGCATATAAAGCATATAAGTTAAGTTGTTTGTCATATAAGGCATATAAGTCAAGTTGTCTGCCATATACAAGATGTGATTTGACTAATGCATGTAAGATTCTTTATATAACGGGTGTTGGTGAGTGTGACTAAAAAATTATCTGTATACAAATATTTGATTTGACTAATCTATATAAGTAGCGTGTTTAATGGTGGCTTGTTGTGCCATATGCATGTATGTGCAAACAACTTGACAATTTGTTCAATTATTTGTGATTGAAAGAGGAGTTGGCAACTTGTGATATGGACTAGTGCATGTAAAACTCTGTGTGAATAAGATATGATTTGATTAATGCATGTCAATACTTATTATATTTTTTTGACCAGTGGCTGATGTGCTTCAGCATACTAATTGGAAGAAGTTAACACTATATATAACAATAGAAATGCAATAAGTCTTATACATAAGTGCAATAACCTGTTAGTCTTATTCTTATTTTAAGTTTTTATATCACAAAAGATGTCTTCATTTTCACCTTTATGCTCTTCCCAAAATTCCATAAGAAGTGCAGGTTACACAGTTCAAGAAGACATAGTTTTATGTCATGCATATTTAGATGTTTCTCAGAATTCAATTGTTGGTATTAATCAATCTGGGGACTCGTTCCAGTCACGCATTGAGACCGAGTACCAAAACATAATACCAGTCTCGTGCATGAATGCTAGATCCAAAAAATTTCTTCAATGTAGATGACAAATAATTGTGCATCTATTTTAAAGTTCAAGGTTGCTTTCGACAAATTGAAAGTTTACATCCGAGTGGAGCTTCTGAGCAGGATATTGTAAGGTTTGTTTTATTTTTATTTATACATTTCTCTATAAATTATTAATATTAACTTAAAAATTAATTGATTTCTTTATATAATATGTAGTTATTTCGGGCAAAGGCATTAATGATAGAGGATAATAAATATAAGAATGGTTTCAAATTTGATCATATATGGCCCATCCTCAAGGATATGGAAATATTTTCTGATTATATGCAATATCCAACTCCCCGAAAGCGAAATATGCGAGTTGATACATCACAATATGGTTCTGATAATGCATATTCTCCAAGTATGTCGTCATTTCCTGTTGATTTAAATGATAATTTATAAAGTTAAGATGAGGACATACATTGCAATAATGCAACTTTTGAACGACCTGCGGGGAGGAATAAAGAAAAAATGGAAAAAAAAAACTGATGAAATGCAAGAATATTTTGATTATATGAGAAAAAATAGTGAACGCATGTTAGACATGTTTGAAACAAATTTCTCTACCATACAAGAAAATCAGTGTATATACCAACAAGATGTTGAACTTCGAAAGTTAAAAGCAGAAAATAAAAAAGAGAAGATTAAAATTAAGAAAGAGCATGAAGAGAATAGAATTCTGGAAAAAGATATGGAAGAAATTTCTGATCCGATTTTAAAACAACAATATCGAGATGAGTAGTACAAAATTATTGTAAAGAGCTAATATGGTGATGGGGGTTCACAATATTTTCAAGATTCCGGTCATTTTAGAGGAGATGAGAGTAAATCTGGCGAGTTTTAAGTAGTGCTATTTTTTCTTATTTGAATTTTATTTCTATTATGTCATGTAAACTTTTTATTACGGTTTTTATTTATATATTTGTACTATATATTTCTTAGGTGGGTAATAGTTAATTTCAATATTATTTTTAATTTATCGTGGAATAAATTTTGAATTTATTTTCAAAAAATTATAGTGATTAAAAAAAATAATTTTAAATATTTATTATAATTTTAAAAGAAATTCATCAAAATTCTTATTATAATTTTTAAAAAAAAAAAATTATAATGATTAAAAAAATAAATTTTAAAATTAGATTATTATTTTTAAAAAAATATTAACAAATTAAATTTATATACACAATTATAACTGAAATATTTAAATTTAAAAAATATTATTAAGGAAAAATTATATAAAATAAACCAAATAAAGTTCAAAATTTCAAAACTAAACCAATAGAAGTTTATTTCTATTTTTGAGCCACTCAAACTTTAATTTTCAAAAATAGACCATCACATATGTGAAGGTCCTCTTCACAGACCACCTTCACACATTCACAAATCAGTGTAAAAGATCTTCACAGAAGGATAAAATGGTCAATTTGGTTTATTTTTGAAAAGTGAAAGTTTGAAAGATTATTTTTGTAAAATTTTTAAAGTTGGGCTATATGATGTAAATAAAAGTTATAAAATAACAAAAATGAAAATAACCCAAATATTAATTATATATAAATTATCAACTAATATTTATAATTTTATATAAAATTATATTTTATAAATAAAAGAAATACTTTAAATTATATAAATAAAAAATTGTATTTTTTAAAAATATAATCAATTGTAATAGATAATTTTAGTTTTTGTCACATGTTCAAAAATATAATAGTAAAAAGTTTATAAAGTATAAAATCAATTAAATATTATAAAAAAAAGGAAATGAAGCTGCTACAAGAAGGCTTCAATTCTGAAGCAATCCATTCACCCACTTTCTCATAAATCGTAATGCGAGTCCACATTAATGTGATTATGGGAGAGAAATGGAGATCTGGAGAAGGAGTTGGAGAGGGAGTTTCAAACTCTACTTCAATTTTAAATTCCCAATAATTTTGAAGGTTGATTGTTCAACCTGTACTTCAATATTTTAAGTTAATATTATTTTATTAATAAAATAAGTAAATAACATTAGATGCACAACACTTTTTTCACATATAATATTATTATATTAATTTAATTTAATTAAAATAGTATTGAAATGCGTGAACAATAATAAAATATAAAATAGAGGCGCTACAGGACCATCTCACTCTCGAGAAAATCTCGACACGGTCCTACCACGTAGGATGGTAAAACTTCCATTCAGAGTATGACACGTATACACTTGAGGTGAGAGAAATTAATATTTTATAACCGTTATTACTTGAAAAGTGTGCCATATATTTTTAATAGTTATTTCTCTCACCTAATTTGCTATAAAATATTAATTTCTCTCACCTCAAGTGCATACATGTCATACTCTGAATGGAAGTCCTACCGTCCTACGTGGTAGGACCGACCCATACAAGATTTTCTCCTTACTCTCTCCTTGCTCTATTGAAGTTCGTGAAATCTGGTTAATGATAATGTTTTTTAAGATATAGAGCTGGGTTGGAGAAGGCCTAGGACCATCTCCAACCGTCGTCTTGAAATCTTCATTTTACTTTTACAGATTCCAATAAAATTTATTGGAGAAAGAAATTCAACTCCAACTAATCCTTGAAATTTTAATAATTAATTATTTTTTATTAAAACTAATTATTTTTTATTTTAAATTAATATAAATTAATATCTCCATGTTCATGTTTGCCAAATCATATAAATAAATAAATATTATAAAAATAAATTGGAGCATGAATAGTTGAATTTCATTTCTGAGAATCATACTTATTTCTTTTATCGATAACTGTGTGATTTTTTTGAAAACCGTGTAAATGAAGATTTGAAAGTTCGTGTTGGAGTTCATTCAAATGGCTTTCCACAAATATTAATGATATGATGATTGTAATTTATTAATATAATACCATTGAAGCTGGTACAGTTGATCTCCACAATTGAAGCTAAGCTCTTCGTATCTCTACTTCTATGCCTCCTTCAAATTACTTCTTGGATAACTGTGCTGAGTGAAATGATAGCTGAAGATTTAGAGGCCCGTTGGAGTTGGCATTAGGCCCGTTTTCACGTGTGAAGATGACTATTTACCATCTCTTGTCAAATTAAATGTGGGGAGGGACTCACTTTGATATGACCATAAGAGAGAAATTGAGATATAGAGGCTGTATTGAATAAGGCCTTCTCCAACCACAACTCTTTCATTTCTTCAAAGTTCACCTCACTTCTAATTCCCAAAAATCTTTTTAATAAAATATTCATTCTTCAATTTTTTTAAACTCCAACCTATTAACTCCAAATTTCGAAAGAATGACTATTTTATAAATAAACTAATTACTTTTCACTACCATAAAAAGTATTTATTTTAAATTTACATATTATTATATAAAAAATTAATTTTTTTTAATATAAGTATTTAATATAAAATATTATTATTTCATATTATTAAAATAATAAATTAATATTAATTCAATAATATATAAATTATATAAAAATAATTAAAATTATATATAATTATTATTTTAATATATTAAAATTAAAATGAATTTATATTATTATATAATTAAATAAAAATAATATATTATAAAATAAAAATACAAGAATTTTCTATTACAATAATTTATTCCGTAGAATTAGTATATTGCTCCCACAAATGTTCAATTAAAGCATTGTGAATTTCAAAGTGACATTCTCTATTTCTAATTTGTCTATACCGATTTAGAAATCGTTGAAATTGGTCCGTAGGATTATTAATCATTTGAACATCTGAGATCAATGGTTCTTGCCTTTTAATGATATCTGCTTCCAAATCACGTTCATCCTCAATTATCATATTATGCATTATGATGCATGTTGTCATTATATCATGTAAAACTTGTTTGTTCCACATACGTGTCGGTCCTTTGACTATGGAAAACCGTGACTTGAGAAAGCCAAATGCACGCTCAACATCCTTCCGACAAACCTCTTGTTTCATTGCAAATAATTTTTTCTTTGGACCCTGAGGATCATAAATAGATTGCATAAGAGTTGACCATGTAGGATATATGCCATGGCTAAATAATAATCGGTGTTATACTCTTTTCCTTGAATAACATAATGAGCTTCTGGTGCATTGCCTGCAATAAGGTCAGCAAACAAGTTAGATGATTCCAATACATTAATGTCGTTGTTTGAGCTTAGCAAACCAAAATATGCATTTCATGTCCACAAATCATAATCAGCAACAACCTTGACAATAATTGTTGGAGATCCAATGCGACAGGTATATTGTCCAGCCCAAGCTATTGGACAATTTTTCCATTGCCAGTGCATACAATTGAGACTTCCTAACATGTCTGAAAAATCACGTTTTTCACCTATTTGAAGCAATCTTGCAACATCATTAGCATTTGGTGATCTCAAATAATTTTCTCCAAATACTTCAAAAACAGCTCGACAAAATCTTTTCATACTTTCAACAACAGTTGATTCTCCAATTTTTATGTATTCATCAGTTGAGTCAGTCGGGACACCATATACTAACATTCGAAAAACAGCAGTAATTTTTTGTAGAGCAGATAATCAAATTCTACCAAGGGCATCAGTACGTTGCTGAAAATAATTATCATGGTTTTTCACTGCATTGCCAATACGCAAAAATAAATCTCGGCTCATACGGTATCGCCTACGAAACTGATCATCGTTGTATCGAGGGTTCTCTATAAAATAATCATTGCATAAATTACGATCATCTGCTTCTCGGTAACGGTTAAGCACTCGATGGCCAGGAATTGAACCTCCATGTATTGAATGATTATTCTGTACTTGATTGAAATAATAAGTCATGACACTATTGTTGTTGACGTACATTTGGAATAGATTGGCTAGTTGTGCAAGAAGTTGTTGATCTTGCTCCAATATAATGGAAGATAATTCGTTATTAGGGATGACAATTTTACCTGCAAACCCATTTACCCATGGGTACCCACCCGCTTACCCGCAATGGATTCGGGTAATCGGGTTCATGGATCAGGTTTGTATTTAAAAATAATACCCGTCGCGGATTTGGGTTCGGGTTTGGGTAATGAAAAATATCCTTACCCAAACCCAAACCCGTATAATATTATAAAAAATATAACATTTATAATAAAACCTTAAAAAATAATAATTGTTTTTATTTATTTTGTTAATAATTTATCATATTTTAGAACATTTTATAGTGTTTGTCATGTTTAAACACTTTATTTTGGGATATAAGTTGTTTATTTAAATTATTTAAGAATATTGTTTATTTAAGTTATAAATTATATGTATGTGAATAGTATGAATGTTAAAATTGGTGATGATAATATGATTAAATTGATAAATTGATGATGCCATGATAAATTTACATGCATAAGATAATCTTCTCTTGTGTAATATGATAGTTTTTTTTAAATTTTTTTCGCGGATATACCCACGGGTCAACCCAAATCCGCAGGTAAAAACCAGACCCGAACCCACCAAACCTGTGACGGGTTCGGAAAGGGTTTGGGTAAAGGATACCTTAATGGATTTGGGTTTGGGTTTACTATGACCCGCCCAAACCCGACCCATTGCCATCCTTATTCGTTATCATCATTTGAGGATGAAGATGAAGAAAAAGATGAAGGAGAGAAATTCATTATAACGTAAGTAGATTTTTTTTTCTTGCTAACTAAGTACAACATGAAATAATCAAATGAAAGTGTGTACTATTTATAAACCACTAATAATACATATGTTTATTATTTATTTACATATTCCAATATTGTCATCATTACTAATTTTCAGTGCAATGAAAACTTATAAATGAATCTATACTTGTTTAGAGACAATGCATGCATGTGTATAATCTCAACAAGCTATCATGAGTATGATTGTGAGTTGATACAAAGTAGTGTGTAATGATTACGTGCAAAGATCATGTATGTAATTATTACATGCACGTGAAGAGATGTTCCTAATTTACCTAATTTAAGTGCAGATAACTTATATACAATATGTAATATACAAGATATGTTGGTGAGTGTGAATGTGTGTAAGAAACAAGTTGTCTGCCATATTCAAGATATGAATTGACTAGGCCATATAAGACATGTTGGTGAGTTTGAGTGTGTGTAAGAAACAAGTTGTCTGAAATAAGAAAAGATATGATTTGACTAGACCATATAAGATATGTTGGTGAGTGTGAGTGTGTATAAGAAATTTTCTGTTTACAAATATTTGATTTGACAAATCCATATAAGTAGCGTGTGTAATGGTGGCTTGTTGTGCCATGTGCATGCACGTGCAGACAACTTGACAATTTGTTCAATTATAAATGGACTAGTGCATGCATGTGTAATAAAGGTTATTGAAAGTGATTGAAAGGAGATCGACCAATGGCTGATGTGCTTTCGCACACTAATTGGAGGAAATGCGAGTATATATAGCAATAGGATAGCAATAAGTCTTATACATAAAGGCAATAATCTATTATTCTTATTCTTATTTTTAAATCTTTATATCACAAAAAGATGTCTTCATTTTCATCTGTAAACTCTTCCTAAAATTCCATAAGAAGTGCAGACTACACCGTGCAAGAAGACATAGCTTTATGTCATGCATATTTAGATGTTTCTCAGAATCCAATTGTTGGCATTAATCAATCGGGCAACTCGTTTTGGTCAGGCATTGAGACCGAGTACCAGAAAATAATATCTGTCTCTTGCATGAATGCTAGATCCAAAAAATCTCTTCAATGTAGATGACTAACAATTAGTGCAGCTATTTCAAAGTTCAAAGGGTGCATTCGACAAATTGAGATTTTACATCCAAGTGGAGCTTCTGAGTAGGATATTGTAAGTATTATTTTATTCTTAATTGTACATTTCTCTATAAATTATTAATGACAATTAAAAAATTAATTAATTTTTTTATATAATATGTAGTTATTTCGGGCAAAAGCATTAATGACGGATGATAATAAATATAAGAATTGTTTCAAATTTGATCATATATGGCCTATCCTCAAGGATATGGAAAAAATTTTTCGATTCTATGCAATCTCCAGCTTCCCGAAAGCGAAATATGCGAGTTGATGCATCACAATATGGTTCTGGTAATGCATATTCTCCAGGTATGTCGTCATTTCCTGTTGATTTAAATGATAACTTAGAAAGTCAAGATGAGGACATGCATTGCAATAATGTAATATTTGAACGACCTGCTTGGAGAAATAAAAAAATGAAAAAAAACAAACTGATGATATGCAAGAATATTTTGATTATATGGGGAAAAATAGTGAACGCATGTTAGGCATGTTTGAAACAAATTTCTCTACCATACAAGAAAATTAGCGTATATACCAACAAGATGTTTAACTTCGGAAGTTAAAAGTAGAAAATGAAAGAGAAAATATTGAACTTAAGAAAGAGCGTGAAGAGAATAAAATATTGGAAAAAAAATGTGGAAGCAATTTCTGGTCCGATTTTACGACAATATTATCAAAATGAGCAGTACAAAATCATTGCAAAGAGACAACAAGGTGATAATGGTTCACAATTTTTTCAAGATTCTGAATATTTTGGAGGAAATGAGAGTAATTCTAGCGAGTTTTAAACAATGTTGTTTTTCTTATTTGAATTTTATTTCTATTATGTCATGTAAACTTTTTATTATGGTTTTTATTTATGTATGTGTTTGTACTATCTATTTTTGGGGTGAGTAATAGTTAATTTCAATATTGTTTTTAATTTATCAACATACTCGATCAATTTTTAAATTCGTTTTTAAAAAATTATTTATTATAATCTTAAAAGTAATTTATCAAAATACTTATTATAAAAAATATTTAAAAAATTATAATGATTAAAATATTTAATTATAAAACTAAATTAAAAAAAATATTTTAAAAAAAATATAAACTTATATATACAATTATAAATGAAATATTTTAATATTAATTTTTTTATATACAAATTATTAACTAATATTTAAAATATTTTTAATTTTATATATAAAATTATATTTTACTTCCTCTATTTTTTAATGACTACACTTTCCCCATTTGGCAATGATTTTTTAATTTCTAGTCTTTCCATTTTTAGTAAAAAAAATCAAATTATTTATTTAGCCTTCATTTTCTCACTACTTATATTCTCTAGGATCCACTTTTTCTATCAATCAACGATTTTTTCATCTACTAATAATGGACCCACTTTCCACTACCACTGAAGGTAAAAAATGAAACAAAATATAACCTTAGTTATTGGAGCTACAGTAAATGTAACAATTAAAAAAAGCGGAGGAAGTATAAATTAATAAATACGTTTAATTAAATAAATAAAATATTAACATAAAATTTGTAATAGTGGTGTTTTTTTATTACATATTAAAAAATAATATAAAAAATTAAAAATCAATTAAATAATCCACAATGGTGGAAATGAAGCTTGCTACGGGAAGTCTTCACAATTAAAACTCACTGTTCATATCCTCTCGTGGATTGTACACTGGGCCCACCTTGATGTAACTAGGGGAGGAAAGTGAAGATTTGGCGAACCTGTTGAAAAAGGCTTAAGGCCATCTCCAACCACGCACTAAACTCCACTCTATTTTGAAGTTACAAAAAGAATATTCTTTCACACTTTTTCACTCTATAAATCATCCATCTCCAACCACACACCACTCTATTTTAAAGTAGGGACTTGTTTGCAGTTAAGATAAATTTGAGTGGTAGATATCAAAATTAAAAAATTATCTATATACTTATTGTTAAATTAAATTAATTTAAGATTTTATTTTAAATTATTATAAAATAAAAATATAATTATAAATTTAATTAATTTATTTATTATATTATATGAGTGTAAATTTATTGATTATATAGATATGATAAAGTCCATTAATCGAAACAAATTTTCAATTAAAAAACTAAAAATACATTATTTTTTTATAATACATTAAAAACGAAAAATAATTACGTAAACAAATACTACTACAATTAAGATACTAAAATCATTCAATTTTCTGAGTTTCCATACCGCTCCCATAAATGTTCAATTAAAGCATTGCGAAGGTCAAAATGTGTTTCTCGGTCTCTAATTTGCATATATCGAGTAATAAATTGTTCGAAGTCCACATTTTCCATTGGATTTCTCTCTATGTTTGCTAGTGGTGGTTCTCCCCAAATATCGATATCTGCCTCAAGATCACGTTCATTTTCAATAATCATGTTATGCATTATAATGCATGTTCTCATAATATCGCAAAACTCGTTTATTCCAAAAACGACCTGGTCCTTTAACTATAGCAAATCGTGCCTGAAAAACTCCAAATGCACGTTCTACGTCCTTTCTACATGCCTCTTGCATCTTT
This sequence comes from Cardiospermum halicacabum, assembly GCA_031304145.1. Classification (NCBI taxonomy): domain Eukaryota; kingdom Viridiplantae; phylum Streptophyta; class Magnoliopsida; order Sapindales; family Sapindaceae; genus Cardiospermum; species Cardiospermum halicacabum. The sequence goes on from CM062392.1 coordinate 5,933,219, forward strand.
GCGAAGAATTTTTTTTGGACCTCGAGGGTCATGAATAGTTTGAACAAGAGTAGACCATTTAGGGTAAATTCCATCAGCTAGATAATACCCCGTGTCATACTCTTTTCCTTGAATTATATAATGAGCTTTAGGAGCAATACCGCAGCAAGGTTAGCAAACAAATGAGATGATTCTAACACGTTAATATTATTGTTGGAGTCTGGCAAATCAAAATATGCATGCCATATCCAGAGATCATATTCAGCGACGGCCTCTAAAATAATTGTTGGAGAACCACTACGGCCGCTATACTGGCCAGCCCAAGCTGATGGACAATTCTTCCACTCCCAATGCATACAGTCGAGACTTTCTAACATTCCAGGAAAACCACGCTGCTCACCTATGTATAACAATCCTGCAACATCGTTTGCATTAGGTGTTCTCAAGTATTGATCTCCAAAAACTTCCACCATGGCTCGACAAAAGCGCTTCAAACTTTCAACAGCAGTAGATTCTCCAATTTTAATATACTCGTCCGTATAATCTGTCGGTACACCATATGCCAACATTCGAAAAGCAGCTGTTATCTTTTGTAAACTTGACAATCCAAGCCTACCGATTCCATCGGGTCGTTGCAAAAAGTAATTATCGTGGTTTGTTACAGCATTAACTATACGAATATATAAAGGCCGACTCATACGAAATCGCCGACGAAATATTTCATCACCATATAATGGATTTTCTGAAAAATAGTCATTCCATAAATTTCGTTCAGCTTCTGCTCATCCACGATTAATCACTCGATGGCCTGGAATAGAACCTCCATGCACTGGTTGGTTATTTGCTATTTCGTTGGACCAGTAAGACATGAAGAGATTATTATTTTGATGCATTTATAGTAGTGCTCCCCGTTGGTTGTAAAAATGAGAATTACTTGCCTCAATATATGCATTGAGATCAAGATTGGTGTCATCTTCGGAACTTGATGATGAAGTTGGATGAGAAGAAGAAGACATAACAATATGAGTTTGAGAAATTTACAACTGAAATAGATTTATGATCTTTGGTCGAATGATCGCTCTTTTATAGATTAGAAATGATATTATTTACTTATTTTTATTTTTTATCTTATCTTAATCCTAATCGTAGGATGAGATTACGGTTTAATCTCAACCGTCAATTGGTATTCCTTATTTTTTATTTTGTACCATCAACACTACTTTATTAAAAAAATTCACATTTACCAATCTTTTCTTAATCCTGACCGTAGGATGAGATTACGGTTTAATCTCAACCGTCAATTAGTATTCCTTACTTTTTATTTTGTACCATCAACACTACTTTATTAAAAAAATTTACATTTACCAATCTTATCTTAATCCTGACCGTAGGATGAGATTACGGTTTAATCTCAACCGTCAATTGGTATTCCTTACTTTTTATTTTGTATCATCAACACTACTTTATTAAAAAAATTCACATTTACCAATCTTATCTTAATCCTAACCGTAGGATGAGATTACGGTTAAATCTCAACAGTCAATTGGTATTCCTTACTTTTTATTTTGTACCATCAACACTACTTTATTAAAAAAATTCACATTTACCAATCTTATCTTAATCCTAACCGTAGGATGAGATTACGGTTTAATCTCAACCGTCAATTACTACTTTATTAAAAAAAATTCACATTTACCAACTTTATCTTAATTCTAACCGTAGGATGAGATTACGTTTTAATCTGAACCATCAATTGGTATTCCTTATCTTTTACCAACAAAATCACACTTTTACCAATGAAATCTTACAACTCTCAATCTTATCTTCATCCCAACCATTGGATGGCATTAGATTTTAATCGAAACCGTCGATTGGTATACCTTACTTTTTCTCTTTTACCAATAAAATAACACAATTTCCAAAGCTTATCCCTAGCCATTAGATTAGATATTATTTTCATCTAGACATCTAGACCGTTGAATTTTTTTTTAATTTTGATTGTTTAAAAAAAAATATGTGCACAAATGAAGTCTATAAATAGAAGGCATTCCTTTACAAAGCAAGACATACCAAGTTCATAACAAAAGAAAAAACTCATCCTAAAAGAAATGGCTTCACCAAATCAAAATGTTCGAAGTTCTTCCTATTCTATTGAGGAAGACCAACTTCTATGTCATATATATCTTGACATATCTCAAGATCCAATAATGGGTGAGAATCAAACATTTGAGAGTTTTTGGTCTCGCATCGAAGTCGAATATCATAAAGCCTTACCTAGTCATATAACCACTGTTCGTTCGAAACGATCTTTGCAATCTCGATGGTCGATAATTAACACAGCAGTTGCAAATTTGAGAGGATGCGTTCGACAAGTGGAGAATTTAAGATCAAGTGGAGCTTCCGAACAAGACATTGTGAGTATTCAAACTGTTTAGTTATAATATTATTTTATATCTTTATATTAATTTTTTATGACTATTTTACTTATCAACTTGCTATATATTTTATATTTTGAAATTATTTGTCCACTTTATGCAGTTAAATCAAGCCAAACAATTATTCATTGAAGACCCTAAATATAAAAAAGGTTTTAAATTTGATCGTGTGTGGTCAAAACTTAAAGACATAGAGAAGTACTCTAATGTTGGAAGTGGTCAAAATCCTAGCTGTAGGAAGCGTTCTGATCGAGATGAGTCACTACAATCTAGTTCAAGCATTCCAAATTATGAAGGTATGTCATCGTTCTCTATTTATTTAAATGAAGAATTTGAAAATGAAGAACAAATTCGTTCCGCTAGTAAACACGTAGAAAGGCCCACTGGAAGAAATAAAGAAAAGATGAAAAAAAACAAAGTGATGAGATGAATGAACATTTTAATTACTTAAAAGAAGAAAATAAGAAAATAATAGAGATGTTCAAAGTAAGTCAAACTAGTATGGAACAAGGTCATTTCCAAGTGCAACAAAACTATGAACTTCAGTTATTGCGAGCAAAAAATGAAGCGAGAAAAATAGAGGTTAAACAACAACGTGAATGGAACAAAATGCGGCATGAAGAGAACAAAATTTTATCCATGGACATAGATTCAATTACCGATTTGACATCACGTGAGTTAATGAGAATGGAACGATCGAGAATCTGTCAAAAAAGAGCAGAAGAGCAGCAATCTCAAGGAGGTAGCGGATCCTCAAATCTCTTTGAACCACCATTTTTTGGCTTTGGAAATGACGGAAATGACTTTCCTGGACTTTAGTTTTATGTGTTTGTACTACTTTATGTTTTCATATTACATGTTTATTTCATGCATTTTATGTTGGTGTTAGTTGTAATATTTAATTCAACTAATAATGAATTCTAGTGAGAGAAAACGCTCTGACTTCTCTCTAGAATTTTGAAGATGTTCGAAGCTGCCGCCATGGAAGATCGCCAGCCTTCTTCGCCGTCGGGCCTCACCACCGCGCCGCCACCACCACCGGAGGACTCCTCCGCCGCCGCCCCCTCCTTGCCGTCCAAGCCCCCCACCGCCGGCCACCCTCCCTCCACCGTCCCCCCCTCCGCCTCCCTCCTCCACTCAGCCACCCCCACCACCGAACCGCCCCCCTCCGGCCTCCCCCATTGCCCGCCCACCACCACCGGCCAGCCCCAAGCCGGCCACCTACCGGCCGCCGCCGCCACCCAGCCCCGATCCCGGCCGAACCCCTCCCATCCGGCCACCCCTCTACCGGCCAACTTCCAACCGACCTCCATTCTCAAGAACCCCCTCCGCAACTTCCACCCGGGTTTTGATGGTGATACCTGCCGCCCAATTCTATCTTCGAAAGATCTCGCTGCTTGTTGGGATAACATTCCGGCTTTTACGGCCGCACCCAATCCCAGGTTGCTGCCCATGACTATTACGTCTCAGTCTCCTCCCGAGACCGCGCCGTTGCGTGACACCTCTCTGTCCGCGTCGCCCAAGGCTGCGCCGTCCACCGGTCAAATTCAACCGCCGGTTTCCAATCCCAAAGGTATGAACTATAAATCCACTCTATTGGGAGAACGTTCGAATAATATGCTAACAGCCTCCTTTGCTGCTGCCCCGCCTCCGGAGAGAAAAGGGAGTTACATGACTATTCCAATATCGGCTGAATTGCATAATACAAGAATCAAGATGTTTGACACGACCTTGATTGGGAGAGTGATTCTCAAACCGGGTGATAAACCATGGAGAATGGAAGACTTGAGAACCAAAGTTCAAAAATTGTGGAATCCGCGAGGAGATTGGAAGATATCAAGTCTGGGTAAGGGTTATTACACCTTTAAATTTTCGTCTATGGAGGAAAGAGACCGTATTAGAATCACTCCAAATTTGTCCCTCCATCCAGGTACGATTAGATTATTGCCATGGGCTAGTAATTTTAATCCTTCAGACCAAAGATCTACTTTTGCACAAATTTGGGTTAGATTTTATGATTTAGGTGAAGAATATTTTGATCCTTCAATTATTTGGAACCTTGCTAGATGTGTTGGGTCACCTCTTAAAATTGATAAAAGAACTATGGAGTGCACGCACGTGCAATATGCTAGAGTTTTGATTGAGGTGGATGTATCTAGACCCAAAGAGTCATTTGTGCAAATTGAGCATGGGAATGGTATGACTATTCAACTTTCTGTGCACTATGAGAGTTGGCCTGATTTCTGTAACTTTTGTCAAATTATGGGTCATGATGCCAAGGTTTGCAGAAAGAGACTTCAGAAAGAAAGCAAAATCATACGACCGGAAAAAGTCTCAGCTCTAATTCCTCCCAAACAAAGTGCTCCAAAGCCTAAAATCACCCAGGAGTGGCAGCAGGTGACTAAGAAAAAAGCAGCAAAAAATACATCAGTTCCGGTGGGCCAATCTTTATCCCGACTCATGACCTCCTTGCGACCTCGGGAAGAAGTTGAGGTTCCTGCTGAACCGGAGCCTCAAGGCAAAATAGTTGTGTCTGACCCCATGGTCGATCATCTAGAAGATGAAGCAGCCTGGACTTCTACCAAATTATTGAATAAGTCTGCCGTTGAAGCTCTTCTATCTCAGAACGATGGCCCAATCTTGGGCACCAAAGATAAGTCTCTTGCAGATCCCCCCAAAAAAAAAGAGCTGGGCAAGTGAAGACGAAGAGGATGGAGAGGATGATGAGGTCCTGGAAGTAGAAGCAGGACCGGAGAAAGCTATTGCTATCTACACAGACAAAATCACTCCCAAAGACATCATGGCTTCTGAGAATGATGACTTGGAAAAGGTGGAGCAAACATTTAAAATCACCACAATTTCGGACTCGAAAACGGATGACTCCTCCAATGCCCCTTCATCTCCCCGCAAACTTGAAGAAGCGAAAGAGGATTTGGTTAAGCCTACTCAGGAGGCAGCTGGTGCAAAGGAAAATAAGCTGGCCAAAATGCTGCAAGGTGTTCCTTCTAAGGTAACTCATCCTATCAATGAATCTTTGATTGATATATCTGATAGAGTTAGCAATAAAGATATACCTGGGGATAAGAATAGTGACGGATCTTACAAGGGTGTTCGCACCCGACATCAAACTAGGAAAAAGAAAGGAGACACCAAAACCCGGCGCTTCCTGCAGGGGTTCGCTGCCAGCACCCGCTGCCAGCCAACAGAAGGAAGATGACGGCCAAAGAAAGCGGCGCTCTCTGCAGGTGTCCGCCGCCAGCGTCCGCTGCCAGCCAACAGAAGAAAGGTGACGGCCAACGCCCGCCGTCAACACCCGCTGCCAGCCAACAGAAGACAGGTGACGGCGAACAGAAGCGGCGCTCTCTGCAGACGTCCGCCGTCAGCATCCGCTGCCAGCCAACAGAAGCAGGGTGACGGCGAACCCATCCGCCGCCATCGTCCGCTGCCAGCGAACAAGGCCAGACTGCCGGCGAACGACACTGACGTTTTCAAGTTTTCTCTCCACGATCCAGTTTCGTTTCTTCATTTTAGGCTCCATTATGGGCCTCTTATTATATTCGGCCATCTGTTTAGGCCACTACTCTTTATTAGGCCCCTGTCTAGGCCCCTTTTCATCAGGTCCACTATTTAGGCCTTTCTTTCATCAGGCCACCTATTTAGGCCTTTCTTTATATCTTTTGGGTATTGTTTGACAGACTCTTTGTTTTCCTTTTTCTTTCAATAAAGTTCGGCTTAGTTCTAGGGGGTGCCTACCTAGTAGGGATTCCTGATGAACTTGGCCTATTTCATTAAAAAAAAAAAGTTGTAATATTTAAAAATATTATTTCTATTTATGTAAGATCTTTATTATGTTTTATATTTAAGTATTTTTTTATTTTAACAATTAATTATAAATAACCTATTAATAATATATATATATATTAAATTCAATCATTAATTATATGTACCAATATAATTAAATAATTTAATAATTAATTGAAAAAATAAATTTAAATTACAATAACATTAAATAATTTATTACATTTTTAACTATATTTATATTCAATTAATATTTTTTTTACAAATTGTAAAAAAGTTATTAATAATATAAATATTAAATTAAAAATTTTATATATATATATTTTTTAATTAAATAATTATAGTAAATTATTTATTATAATTATTTTTTTTCATTTTTATTATATATAAATATATACACAAAAATATATACTTAAAAATAAAAGCATAAAAGTTAATTTTTTAAAAATATGGGATCAGTTTATAATTAAAATAAATTGATAAGACATATAATCCATTGCGTTTTATGGCGGGCTCGAATTACAAAGGAAGGTCAACACGCTAATTGTTTTTGGGACAACCAAATTTGGGGTCTCGGTTGGAGAAGAAAGCTGACTTCAAACGCCATCTTCGCGTAGTTGGAGATGGCCTAAGGCATAAGTCCTTCTCCAATGGAGACCTTTATATCTTCAAATTCACTAATATGGAAGAAATGAGTACAAATTCCAATTAACACATGAGAGAGGATGTGAATAGTGATATCTACAATTGACGCAATACTGTTGCTCCTACATTTGTTTTTTTTTTGTTTTTTTTTTTGTTTTTATTGTTTTTCATGAAGGTCAATGTTATCATAACGTTGCTTTTTTATTATTTTATAGTTGTTATTAACTTTTTTATATTAAATTAATTTATTATTTTATTTATAAAATAATATTAACTTCAAATTTTAGAGCATTGTCGTTGGAGACGGAAAAAATGGAATATAATTGGGAAATGGAAAATGGAAAATGGAATAGAGGGGAAAAGGTAACGTTGGAGAGAATTCTCCAATGGGTTCACCATATCTCCATTTCTCTCTCCTAGTTATATAAGGGTGCTCAATTCACAATTCACAAGAGAGTTGGTGAATAGTTAGCATCAGAATTGAAGACTTCATGTATCAGCTTCATTTCCACTCTTTTGTATTATTTAATTGATTTTTAAATTTTTGTTATCATTTTTTAACATGTGATAAAAGAACAGATGTTAATATTTTTATTTATATAATCAAACGTATTTATTAATTTATAAAATATTATTATTTTTATATAAAATTATAAATATTTTAAATATTAGTTGATAATTTGTATATAAAAAAATTTAATATTTAAATATTTCATTTATAATTGTATATATAAGTTTATATATTTTTTAAAATATTTTTTTGTTAATTTAGTTTTATAATTAAATTTTTTAATAATTATAATTTTTTAAATATTTTTTATAATAAGTATTTTGATAAATTACTTTTAAAATTATAATAAATAAAATTTTAAAACAAATTCAAAATTGATTTGAGTATGTTGATAAATTAAAAACAATATTGAAATGAGATTTTTTTTTTTAAAGCCATAAAAAGTTTACTATATAATTATAGGACACTTTTGAAAAGTTTGCAAAACAAAAGTTTGATTTTCACTCCATATGCCATTCACAGACGGTAACCGTAATTCACAAACTGTGAGCGTAAGTCACATAATCTGTGAATTGTAAAATTTCAGGGGTATTTTGGAAAACTTGGCCTATGAAGTGAAAATTAAACTTTTAAAAGTCTGTTTTTGTATGTTTTTCAAAACAGACCTATAATTGTATTTTGAACTTTTTAAAACCCTTTTTTTTTTTTTTTTAGAATTTTCACTATTTGAAATTAACTATTACTCACCCAAAATTAGTTAGTACAAACACATACATAAATAAAAACCATAATAAAAAGTTTACATGGCATAATAGAAATAAAATTCAAATAAGAAAAACAACACTGTTCAAAACTCGCTAGAATTACTCTCATTTCCTCCAAAATGATTAGAATCTTGAAAAAATTTGTGCACCACTATCACCTTGTTGTCTCTTTGTAATGATTTTTTACTGCTCATTTCGATAATATCATCGTAAAATCGGATCAGAAATTGCTTCCACATTTTTTTTCCAGAATTCTATTATCTTCACGCTCTTTCTTAAGTTTAATCTTTTCTCTTTCATTTTCTGCTCTTAACTTCCGAAATTCAACATCTTATTGGTATATACGCTGATTGTATAGTAGAGAAATTTGTTTCAAACATGTCTAACATGCGTTCACCATTTTTCCTCATATAATCCAAACATTTTTGCATTTCATCAGTTAGCTTTTTTTTTTTCATTTTTTTTATTCCTCCCAGTAGGTCATTCAAAAGTTTCATTATTGCAATGTATGTCCTCATCTTGACTTTCTAAGGTATCATTTAAATCAACAGAAAATGACGACATACCTGGAGAATATGCATTACCATAACCATATTGTAATGCATCAACTCGCATATTTCGCTTTCGGGAAGTAGGAGATTGCATAGAATCGGAAAAATTTTCCATATCCTTAAGGATAGGCCATATGTGATCAAATTTGAAACCATTTTTATATTTATTATCCTCCGTCATTAATTCTTTTTCCCGAAATAACTACATATTATATAAAAAAATTAATTAATATTTTAATTGTCATTAATAATTTATAGAGAAATTTATAATTAAAAATAAAATAATACTTACAATATCCTGCTCAGAAGCTCCACTCTGATGTAAACTTTCAATTTGTCGAATGCAACCTTTGAACTTTGAAATAAATGCACCAATTATTTGTCATCTACATTGAAGAGATTTTTTGGATCTTGCATTCGTGCACGAAATTAGTATTATTTTTCTTGTACTCGGTCTCAATTCGTGACTAGAATGAGTCGCCCGATTGATTAGTACCAACAATTGAAATTTGAGAAATATCTAAATATGCATGACATAAAACTATATCTTTTTGAACGATGTAGCCTGCATTTTTTATGAAAATTTGGGAAGAGCTTATAGGTAATAATAAGAATAAGAATAATAGCTTATTGCACTTATGTATAATACTTCTTTCCTTTCTATTGCTAACTATAATAACAACTTCCTCCAATTAGTCTGTTGAAGCAAATCAGTCATTGGTCGAACAAAAAAATATATATAATGATATATTGACATGCATTAGGCAAATCATATCTTATTCATACAGAATTTTACATGCATAGTATATATCACAAGTTGCCAACTCCACTTTCAATCACCATTATAATTGAACAAATTGTCAAGTTGTCAGCACATGCATGCATATGGCACAACAAGCCACCATTACACATGCTACTTATATGGATTAGTTAAATCAAATAGTTGTATACAAAATATTTCTTACTCACACTCACACTCACCAACACTCGTTGTATAAAAAATCTTATATGCATTAGTCAAATCACCAAATTGTAAATGGCAGACAACTTGACTTATATGACTTATATGCATGCATATGGCACAACAAGCCACCATTACTACACTTTTTGTCAATATTGCATATTGTATAAGTTAAATGCACTTACACACCACACACTACTTGTTACACATAGAATCTTTTCACATTATGTAATAATTACACACTACTTTTCACATTGTATAATTTAGTTTCATTACAAAAAAAACTTCAGCATTAGTTTATATTTCCTGTTGTTAATCATAGATATTATTTCTATTTGTTTATGTTTATCTTATATGTTAGTTGGTAGGAGTTTTATCTTTAATTATGTAGGCTTATTTTAAAAGAGTTAGAAGTTGTACCAAACTAAATAACTCTATTAAGTTATTTTATAAATAAAACCTTAGTCTCTGATTGTGAAAATTATTATAGAATTTACTCAAATACGTATTCTTAAAAACTATATGGTATCACAGCAAATGAAAAATACGTTATGGCCAGCACCGACACTTCTTCGAAAACCGAGACTATCCCAAATACTACTCCAAATACTAGAGTAGTACAAATAGAAACTAGTAACAATACTCCAAATCTCCCGATTACGATCCATAAGCTCTCAGAAAATAATTATATTCAAAGGTCTCAGACCGTAAAGATGTTTGTAAGTGGAAAGGGAAAAGGACAGTATCTATTAGCCTTTTACAACGCCCCATCAGGATATTAATTGTGGGACATTGAAAACAATATGGTGTTGTCATGGTTGATAAATTCCATGACTCACGAAATCAGTCCTGAAATTTTGTTATGTGAAACAACATATCAGATCTGGGAACAAGTTAAGGAGCGTTATTCTATCGTGGATAACAAGTCGAAGATATTTTGCCTTGAGAATATGGTTCATGATATGAGACGGGGAGATCTGAATGTGACTCAATATTATAATCAGTTGGCATGATATTGGCAGCAATTGGATATGTTGGAGAGAGTTTAATGGGAGAATGTGGAGGATGGTGTTAAATATAGAAACATTATCGAGGAGAAAAGAGTCTTGAAATTCCTCTATGGACTTCGAAAAGAGATGGATGATGTACGGGGAAGAATTATGGCTGCTCGACCAATCCCGAAGCTGAGAGGTGTGTTTGCTGAAGTAAAACGCGATGAGAGTAGAATAAGGGTAATGATGGGAGAATCATCTTTGGGACGTGAGGTTAGTATAACTGATGGTTCAACATTAGTGGTGAAGAGTAATACAACTCAAAATTATGGAAATTTCCAACAAAGAAAAGGAAACAAGCCTTAGTGTGATCACTGCCGAAAACAGAGATATACAAAGGACAAATACTGGTACCTTCACGAAAAGCCAGCAGATTGGAAGTCAAGAAGATCACAATCAACTCGAGATGGGCATGCAAATCAAGCAAGAATCATGGAAGAGTTTAGTACAATGGAACCATTTGCCAGAGAAATCTATAAGATGATGCAAAAGTTTATGAATCACACCAATAGTTCAGGTTCTACTAGCACCGGTATAGGTTCTATTGTCATAGGTAATGGTTCAGTGGCTCAAAAGGTAAATTTCTCATGCTCTTACAACTAAAAATGAAAGTTAAACAGTTTGGATAGTAGATTTAGGAGCTAATGATCTCATGACAAGTGATTCTAATTTATTTGATACTATTACAACTCTTAAGGATGATTTGAGAATTAAAATAGCTAATGGAACTATTTCTAAAGTAGAAGGGATTGGAATAGTGAAATTAAGGGCTGAAATTGTTCTTGAATTAGTTCTTTTTGTGCCTACTTTAAAATGCAATTTGTTATCTGTTAATAAGTTATCACGAGACAAAAATTGCAAAGTTAATTTTTCTGCTAACTGTTGTGAATTTCAGGACCTGAGATCTAGGAAGATGATTGGCAGTGCTGAAAGTGAGTTCGAACTATATCTCCTTAAAGTCAATTCTAAGGATGTGAAGGGCAGTTTAATAGGTATTAGTTTAGGTCATCATTCTAAAAGAGTCAATAAGGATGTCATAAGTCTTTTGCATCGTAGGTTAGGGCATCGAAATCTTTTGTATCTCGAAAAATTATTTCCTACTTTGGGTATTAATGAAATAAAGGATTCTTTGTCATGTGAAACTTGCATGCTATCCAAGCACTCTAGAAACTCTTACCACTCTCATTCATATAAAAAATCTCATCCATTTACTCTCATACATAGTGATGTCTGGGAACCTACAAGAGTTCCTAATATTACTGGTTCTAGATGGTTTTTTTCTTTTATTGATGATCATACTAGGGTAAATTGGGTGTTCCTTATGAGAGAAAAATCAGATGTATCACAGATTTTTAAAAAATTTCACAAAATGATACATACACAGTTTCAAACAAAAATCATAATTTTGAGAACGGACAATGGCAAAGAATTTTTTAATACCATTCTAAGCAAGTTTATTGAGAGTGAGGGTATTATTCATCAAAGCTCTTGTCCAAATACACCACAACAAAATGGTGTAGCTGCACGAAGAAATAGGCATATGTTAGAAACTGCTAGGTGCTTCTATTTGAAAACAATGTTCCAAAACAATTCTGGGGAGAATCTATCCTTACAGCAGCTTATCTTTTAAACTGGTTACCCTATCGCATTCATAATTTCAGAACACCATTACAAATGCTTTTAGAATTTTTTTCCTCTTGATAAGTTAATTTCAAATATTCTTGTCAGAGTGTTTGGATGCATAACATATGTTCATGTACATACTCAATTTAGGAGCAAATTAGATCCTAAGGCTGAAAAATGTATATTTCTTGGGTATTCAGCTAGTCAAAGAGGGTATAAGTGTTATTCAGTTAGTAAGAGGAGGTTTATGGTGTCCATGAAGGTCTCATTTATAGAGACAGAGTCATTTTATCCCCGATTAAATGAGAGTAGAGTTGTCCAACCAGAAATTACACTAGATCCATTTCAGTTGAGTGAACTAGAAGCTAAACTTATAAACCCAAACTTGAGTGATTCCTTAGAAATAGAAGCCATTCCAAAAGAAAATATGAGAGTTTCCAGTGAGATCCCGAGAGAAAATTTGAGAGTCTACCATCGGAAGAATCAGATTTTAAGGGGAGATAGACTGGAATTAAGAAATCAAAGTTGTCAAGATTCCAAAATAGAAATTCAGGTCCAAGGTGGTTGTATAGAAGCAGCTGCAGAAAACACTATAGAAGATGTTGACAATGCTGAAATTACAGAGGAAAATACTGCAGAAGATGTTGACAATGCTGAAATTATAGAGAAAAATGTAGTAGAAAATATTGAGGAAAATACAGCAGAAAATTTTGAGGAAGATTCAGCAAAAATTTTTGAGGACGATTCAAGTATTGATCTCCTAATTACCTAGAGGAAATGAGTAAGGAAGAGTAGGAATCCAAATTCTATGTATGCTTTTGGAAACTATATTTCTTATGGAAAGTTATCTCATAGTTTTAGGGCATTCACTGCAAAAGTAGAGGAAATTAAAATACCTCGATTAGTCGAGGAGGCCTTATAAGATCCAAAATGGGAACATGCTGCACGAGAAGAGTTAGAGGCTTTACAGAAAAACGAAACTTAGGAGATGACTACACTACCTCAAGGAAAGAAGACCGTTGGCTGTAAATGGGTATTCACAGCCAAACATATGGAAAATGGGAGTAGGAAAGATTCATAGCGAGGTTAGTTGGAAAAGGATTTACCCAGTTCTATGGTATCGATTACCAAGAAACATTTGCTCCAATGGCCAAATTAAACACTGTACGTGTCTTGATCTCATTAGCTGCAAATTTAGATTGCAAACTTCATCAAATGGACGTCAAAAATGCCTTTTTAAATGGAGATTTAGAAGAAAAAGTATACATGGATGTGCCAGCTGTCTAGAGAAGCAACATGAGACAAGAAAGGTTTGCAGATTGATAAAATCATTGTATGGAGGTTTAGAAGATTTACAAAGACACTGGTGGCATTTGGTTATCTTCAATGCAATGCTGACCATAAACTGTTTGTAAAACATAAATGAGATGGAAGAATTGTTGCTCTTAGCGTGTAAGTAGATGATATAGTATTACTCAAAATGATGAAGTTGAGATTAAGTTGACAAAAAAGTTCCTAGGCAAACAGTTTGAAATCAAGGATTTGGGAGGCCTAAAATATTTTCTAGGAATGGAAATTGCAAGAAGTTCTAAGGGTATAACAGTTTCTCAGAGAAAGTATACCATTGATATTCTTAAAGAAACGGGAATGCTTGATTGCAAACCTTGTGAAACACCAATGGAGTAGGGAGCAAAATTTACAAATCAAAAGGATGGAGTACCAATAGATAAAGGTAGATACCAGAGGTTAGTAGGCAAGCTGCTATATTTATCATATACACGACCAGACATAAGTTATGTAATTAGTTTTCTGAGTCAGTTCATGAGTTGTCCAAATAAGGAACATATGAGTGGTTTATTTCGAATACTAAAATACTTAAAAGGATCTCCAGGCAAAGGTATTTTCTTTGAGAAAAATAGTTCCAAACGTCTTGAAGTTTACACTGAAGCGGATTGGGCAGGTTCTCCGGTGGATAGAAGATCAACTACAGGCTATTGTGCCTATGTTTGGGGTAATTTGATGAGCTGGAAAAGTAAAAAATAGCCTATTGTAGCAAGAAGTAATGTTGAAGCTGGATTAAGGTCAGTGGCACATGGGCTATGTGAAGGTCTATGGCTGAGAAAATTACTGGTAGAGCTAAAGGTTAGTTTGGAGGGACCTATGAGACTTTTTTGTGCCAATAAATCAGCTATATGTATGACTAAGGATCTTATTCATCATGGGAGAACACCACATGTAGATATAGACACACATTTCATTAAAGAATGGATCGAAGAAGGAGCAATTAGCTTACTATTTGTACCTACAAATCACCAGACTGCATATATATTTATAAAGTCTCTGCCAAGAATTGTGTTTGCTGAAATGGTGTCCAAGCTAGGTCTCATTAACATATACAATCCAGCTTGAGAGGGGGTGTTGTTAATCACATATATTATTTCTATTTGTTTATTTTATCTTATCTGTTAGTTGGTAGGAGTTTTATCTTTAGTTAAATAGGTTTATTTTAAAAGAGTTAGAAGTTGTACCAAACTAAATAACTCTATTTAGTTATTTTATAAATAAAACCCTAGTATTTGATTGTGAAAATTATCAAAGAATTTACTCAAATACGTATTCTCAAAAACTACATTTCACTTTGCATGTAATCATACATACACTACTTTGTATCAACTTACACTCACACTGATGGTAACTTGTTGAGATTATACACATGCATGCATTAAATCTGAACAAGTACAGATCCTCTAAAAGTTTTCATTGCACCAAAATTTAATAATGATGACAATATTGGAATATGTAAATAAATAATACACATATGTATTATTAGTGGTTTATAAATAGTACACATTTTTACATGATTATTACATATTGTACTCAGTTAGCAAAAAAATAAAATCTATTTACATTATAATGAATTTCACTTCTTCATCTTATTCTTCATCTTCATCCTCAAATGAGGATAACAAATTATATTCCATTGTATTGGAGTAGGATCAACAACTTCGTGCACAACAAGCCAATCTATTCCAAATGTATGTCAACAACAATAGTTCCATGACTTATTATTGCAATCAAGTATAGAATAATCAATCAACACATGGAGGTTCAATTCCTGGCCATCGAGTGATTAACCGTGATTGAGAAGCAGCTAATTGTAATTTGTGGAATGATTATTTTGTAGAGAACCCTCGATACAACGATGATCAGTTTCGTAGGCGATACCGTATGGCCCCAGATTTATTTTTGCATATTGTCAATGCAGTGAAAAACCATGATAATTATTTTCGACAACGTACTGATGCCCTTAGTACAATTGGATTGTTTGCTCTACAAAAAATTACTGCTGTTTTTCGAATGTTAGCATATGGTGTCCCGGCTGACTCGATTGATGAATATGTAAAAATTGGAGAATCAACTGCTGTTGAAAGTATGAAAAGATTTTGTCGAGTTGTTGTTGAAGTATTTGGAGAAAATTATTTGAGATCATCAATTGCTAATGATGTTGCAATATTGCTTCAAATAGGTGAAAAACGTGATTTTTCAGACATGTTAGAAAGTCTCGATTGTATGCACTGGCAATAGAAAAATTGTCCAATAGCTTGGACTGGACAATACAACTGTCGCATTGGATCTCCAACAATTATTCTCAAGGTTGTTGCTGATTATGATTTGTGAACATGAAATGCATATTTTGGTTTGCCAGGCTCAAACAAGGACATTAATGTATTGGAATCATCTAACTTATTTGCCGACCTTATTGCAGGAAATGCTTCCGAAGCTCATTATGTTATTTAACAAAAAAGAGTATAACACTAGTTATTATTTAGTTGATGGCATATATCCTAAATGGTCAACTCTTGTGCAATCTATTCATGATCCTCAGGGTCCAAGGAAAAATTATTTGCAATGACGTAAGAGGTTTGTCGGAAAGATGTTGAGCGTGCATTTGGAGTTCTCAAGTCACGATTTGTCATAGTCAAAGGACCGACACGTATATGGAACAAACAAGTTTTACATGATATAATGACAACATGCATCATAATGCATAATATGATAATTGAGGATGAACGTGATTTTGAAGCAGATGTCATTGAAAGGCAAGAACCATTGATCCCAGATGTTCAAATAGTTAATAAACTCACGGACCAATTTCAACGATTCCTAAATTGGTATAGACAAATTATAAATAGAGAATGTCATTTTAAACTTTGCAATGCTTTAATTGAACACTTGTGGGAGCAATATAGTAATTCTATCGAATAAATTATTGTAATAGAAAATCCTTGTATATTTTTTATAATATATTATTTTTATTTAATTATATAATGATATAACTTCATTTTAAGTTAAATATATTAAAATAATAATTATATATAATTTAATTATTTTTATATAATTAATATATATGTTTGAATTAATAATATTTTATTTTTTTAATAATATGAAAGAGTAATTTTCAAAAATGTTATTTCTTAACTTTGAAAATCAAAAGTAGACCAATTTTAAAAAGTTTACAAAAGTAATATTTACAAATTTTCACATTCATGAAATGAACCAAACTTACCATTTTACCCTTCATTTATATTAATAATAAAAGAAAAATAGAAAAACTAATTTTTCATAATAAAAAGACCACAACATCCCTCACTTATATATGAAAAGACTCAAATGCCCATTTAAATAACATTTTAAAACTTCTCTCCACATCTTTCTCCCCCAAACCCTCTTTTATCTCCCAAACAAAAATGGAAAAGACCACATACCCTTCCTCTCAAACTCATTTCCTCCATTCTCTTCCCTTCCGACACTTATGATGATAAAAGCTTGCTCTACAAAAGATGTGTTGATTGTTAGAGGTTTGGGTTTCTAGGATTTTATGGTAGAATAGGTAGTTTGGTGAAATTCTTAGTTTAGGGTTAGTTGTTGTTCCTCCATTAGGTTGAAATAGGTGGCTAAAGTTTGTTTGTAGCTCTAATTTGGTAGTTAGGGTTTGTTTAGCGTGCAATTTGTGTTTATGGTTTGTTTGTAACTTTAATTTGATAGTTAGGGTTTGATGTTATTTGGGTTGTTTTTTAGTTTGTAATTTTGTGTATAAGGTGTTAGTTTTGAAAGATCAATTGTTATTGGTTTTCATTTAATTGGTTATTAGAATATACGGGATTAAAGAGTAGGTAGTGTGGAGATTGCAGCCATTGGGGAAAATGTTTTAAGAAAAAAAAAACTTTGCAGTAAAAAAATATCTCAGAAAGCGTCTCATTCTGTTGAGTAGTCTCAGAAAACGTCTCAGGGTGAGACTTTTTCTGAGACTACTGAAAAAGTCTCAGAAAACGTCTCAGGGTGAGACTTTTTCTGAGACGTTTTTCAGTAGTCTCAGAAAAAGTCTCACCCTGAGACTTTTTTTTAGACTACTCAATAGCATATTAGTTTGATTTTTATTGTGTTACTATTGATTTTTACTGGACAAGCATTTTTTTGCTGAAATATTTCGCCAAATTCATTATCCACTTCAACCTAATTATCAATTAAAGTTAAATAAAATAGAAGACTATTAAAATGATGACAAAAAGCATTACATAACTGAGATGCCATTTAAGTTCAATGTCATCAAACTATTACATCACATCTCAATTTTTTTCATAAACATCGAAACATAATTATCCCTCAACCGAACATAAAAATGGCTTTCATAGATTTGTCTAGTGTCGTTTGGGGACCTTCACAAACAATTTATTCACTTTCACGAATCCTCTTTCCAACACTCATGTGTTAGGAATAAGAGAATTGCTTCAAGCATATTATACAAAATGATCATGTTCGATATGAGTAGAAGATTTGGGTCCTTCACGGATCCGTCTGCTGTCGTATAAGTATCTTCAAGGGTAATTTTCTTCACCTTCACGGATCTTATATCTTCCCCCCACACGGCTTCGATTGACCCTGGAATTGAGATTTTTTAATCCATTATATTATTTTGGGATAATGGATTTCTGGACCCTTGAACTTGTAATGCTTTTTCTTTTAGTCCCTCCAACATTGTGGGGTTCCATTTAGACCCTCTAACTTGTCAATTCTTAGTCACTTCAACCCTTTGTATTATTTAAACAATCACACTATAGCGCGTTAATTTCAATTGTTCTGACATGTTTAAATTGTGTTGACGTGGCATTTAAAATTAACACGTAAGTGACATGTAATTTAATAGGTATAAGCTGATATGGCTTTAACATTGTGTTTCAAGACAATTTTCGATTCATCAAAACATATTCGATTTGAGATGAAGAATCTGAAGCGATTTAAAATTGTCCAAAATTAGGGTTTCAATTAGCAAGGTTAGGGTTTCAATTAGCAAGGTTTTGGCGAAGAAGAAATCAAGAGAAATTAGGGTTTTCACACTGAATTTTCATACATTGTTGATTTCAAACATTATTGACATCGATTTACACAGTTAAGTATTCATCGATCACCAATTTGAAATTTGAAAGACTATGAAACAAACATCTGCAGCTTTGAATACGAAGATACCAATAGCTACAAATAATATAAACAAAGCACCTGCAATAGGAGCAATAATAAGTACAATTAATCTTTTTTTCTTACTTCCATCACTCTTTCCTCTAGATGGCAAATTGTTGCAAGATCTCAATCCTTGGATTTGTCCACAGAAAACTTTGTTGTTGGCAAAAGCATCCGACAGCGGCATCCTCTAAATCGCATTTTTCGATCCATGGAACCCTTAAAATTGTATTCTTCCGGCATCGGGCACATATCATCTTCATCCCTCGAGTCCTCGAAGTCTACGACGTGCTCAATTTAGGTGAAAAATTGATTTAGGGTTTTTCAGAGTAAATATCAGATTTTCAATAATCAAGTTCAACTATCATTATATCCCCATTATAAGATACAGTTGAATCATCAGTCACGTAAGCATTTAGATACCATTTTTATACTAATCACGCGCATTGTATTTTTGTAATTCACACGATCCTCCACATAAGCTTGAAGTGCCCAAGTGGTTGAGAATTGGCAAGTTAGAGGGTCCAAAGGGAACCCCACAAAGTTGGAGGGTTCAAAAGAAAAAACATTACAAGTTCAAGGGTCCAGAAATCCATTATTCCTATTATTTTTTACAATTCTAAGTTTTACAAGAAAAATGGGTTCATTTCGAGACGGTCAAATTTTTGGAACTACAAGTTGGCGGTGGCATATGGGCTAAATTTTTGGGGAAATTAAATCTTACATTTCAACATAATCAATACATTGCATCTAAAACTTTTTTTATAAATATCAAAATAATTATTATCCCAGACCAAATAAAAACGGGACCTTCACGGATCCGTCTAATGTCGTTTAGGTACCTTCATGGATAATTTTTTTCACCTTCACGGATCCCCCTTTCGGCACTGTGCGCTAGGGATAAGAAAATTGCTTTAAATGTACTATATGATGTGATCATGTTCGATGTGAGTAGAAGATTTGAGTCCTTCACGGATCCATCTGCTGTCGTATAGGTACCTTCACAGACAGTTTCTTCACCATCACGGATCTCATAGCTTCCCCCTACACGGGCTTCGATTTACCCCAGAACTAGGATTTTTTAATCCATTATAATTTTATTTTTTTTACAATTCTAAGTCTCACTAGAAAAACGAGTTGATTTCGAGACAGATAAATTTTGGAACTCCAAGTTGGTGGTGGCATATAAGCTAAATTTTTTGGGAAATCAAATCTTGCTTTTCAACACAATCAATACATTGCATCTAAAGCTTTTTAATAAATATCAAAATAATTATTATACTCATATCAAACACAAATGAGGCCTTCACACATCCGTTTGGTGCCGTTTGGGCACTTTCATGGATAATTTTTTTCACCTTCACGGATCCCCCTTCTGGCACTCGTGCACTAGGGATAAGAGAATTATTTCAAATGTATTATATGATATGGTCATGTTCGATGTCAGTAGAAGATTTGATTCCTTCACGAATCTGTCTGCTATCATATAGGTACCTTCACAGGCAATTCCTTCATCATCACGGATCTGATAGCTTCCCCCACAAGGGCGTTGATTGACCCCAAATTTGAGATTTTTTTAATTCATTACATTATTTTTGACAATTCTAAGCCCCACAAGAGTAACGGGTTAGTTTTGAGACTGTCAAATTTTGAAACTCCAAGTTGGTGGTGACATATAAGCTAAATTTTTTGGAAAATTAAATTTTGAATTTAAATAAAATAAATAAATCTCATTTATTATTTTTTTATAAATATCGAAACAATTATTATACTCATACCAAACACAAATGAGACCTTCACGGATCCATCTGGTACCGTTTGGAGACCTTCATAAATAAATTTTCCACCTTCATAAACTCCATTTCAGACACTCGTGCGCTAGGGACAAGATAATTGTTTCAAATGTATTATATGATATGGTTATGTTCGATGTGAGTAGAAGATTTGGGTGCTTCAAATAGGCAATTTTGATGAGTAAAAGTGCGAATGTGTGAGAATATATTTTTTCTTTGTAAAAGTGTGACGAAATTTTGTGAAGAGACAATACGAGTATGTGATGGGTGTATGAAAGATTTTAGTGATGTTTGTGAATGTATGATAAGGATATGTTAAGAAAAAACATTGGATATGTGAATATATGAAGGGGTTTAATGTGTTTGTGAAGGTATAATGAGGATTTGTGAATGGACAATTTTAGATGTGTGAGGGTAGGAATGTCTAAGGATGTAATTTTTATTTGTCAATGTGTGACTAGAATTTGTGAAGAGACAATATGAGTATGTGAAGGTGTTAGGGGCGTTTGTGAAGGTGTGAAGATGAAATATGAGTGTTTGAAAGTTGTTAGAGATATTTGTGAATGTGTGATGATGATATGTGAAGATGAAATATCGAGTATATGAAGGTATGAAAGTGTTAGGAATGTGTTTGTGAAGGTGTGATGATGTTTTGTGAATGAACAATTTTAGGTGTCATTTATTTTTTCACTTATATCTAATTAGATCTAATTTGTAGATCTTAAATATTAAGTCTTTTTAAATAAGATAAGTGATTTTTTTTACATTCTATTAGTATAATATAATATATTTGTATTACTATTTTACCTTCAATAAATATTTATTTCTATTAAGTAGAATATTTTTTAAAAAAATTATATTTAATAAAAAATTGATGTAATGGTGGTGGTGGCCGAAATTTCGGCAATGGCTGCCAGAGCTCCGGGCAGAGATCACTGGAGCGTCGGAGTTCCGACTATGATCACTTGAGGTTACCGGAGCTCCAACGGCGGTCGTCAAAATTGCAGCAGAGGACGCCGATCACAAATTTGAATCAAATAATTTTATTATTAAAATGAAAAAATCTTCTAATTTTAAAATGTTTTAACTTTATTTTATAAAAAATACTAAATACGAAAACATAAAAAATAATACTTAAATATAGTCTAATTAGAATAAATAAAATTATTTATCTTTTTAAAAAGACTTTTTAACACTTAAAATAAAGTATAAGTTGAAAAACAAACGAATTTCAAATCTCTTAAAAATAGACAAAAGTGGTAAGAAAAAAACTTATAAGAAAAATAAAGGACACCTTAGATATGTGAATGAGTGAATGTGTGAGAATGTATTTTTTTTCTTTTGAAGGTGTGAAGAGACAATATGGGTGTGTGAAGGTATTAGGAATGTTTGTGAAGATGTGAAGATGTAATATAGGTGTGTGAAGATGTTAGGAATATTTGTGAATGTATGATGAGAATATGTGAAGAGGAAATATTAGGTTTGTGAAGATATAAGTTGTTAGAAATGTGTTTGTGAAGGTGTGATGAGAATTTGCGAACAGACAATTTTAGATATGTAAAGGTGTGAACATATGATGATGTATTTTTTATTTATGAAGGTATGAACATGTGTTGTCGTTTGTGTAAGGTTAAATAAGAATTTACATCTAAATACTTATTTTATTTTATTAAAGAAAACATGAAGGGAATTGTATTATATGATAAGGGGCATTTTAGGTTTTTAGATTTAGTTTTGGATGACAAACTTTGGATGGCTTAAAAATGGAGTATAAACTTTTTTTGATTAGTTTTGAATTTTCAAACTTTGATTGGTATACCAGGTGCAATTTCCCCAATATGAAATAATAATATTTTATTATTATTGATTATGTTTATTTGGGACTTATGTTGGGGGTATAAGCTCATTTAGTTTCTGAATTTTAATTAATTTTTTTACGTTAACTATTCATTAGATGACTCTGATAGAGCTGCAATTGGGTCAAGTGGTTGTTGAAGCACAACTGTTTGAAGAAAATGCAGTTTTGATCATTAATTGGTGCTGATGATGCAACCCAATATCTGGAGATGTTATTGGTGCCACTGAGGATGGACAGTGAGCTCATTTATCTGAATTGATAGGCTGGGTGGATTCATTCGCATGCCAAATGTTGGGGACATAGATGCTGAAAACTGAGATGGCTGTGTACATTGACGACCGGAAATGAATGTCATGGTTCTTGGTCCAGTTTATTCCAGCCATCATTTTAATTAAATTCTCATTTTATTCAATTGTTACTCTGAGTAACATGTAATTTTGTAGATTATGACCTTGGTTTCTGTTGTAGATCAATCCATAGCTGAATTGGTGCGTTTCGGGAAGCAACATCTAGGGAAGTAATGAAAATTTTCAATTTATATATATATATATATATATATATATATTCTTGTTAAATAAATTTTGTTATCATGTTTGTGTGAGCAATAGAAAAGTAAATGGAACTTATAGTGGAGAAGCATTATGGATAGTGCTGATTTTTCCAATAATTTTTCTTTTTTATTTTCTGTTATGTAACTGGGTGGATTTTCACCACCGTTTTAAATATATATATAATATAATATAATAACTCGTCTATATTATTGTTGTGTGTATATATATTTTGTGTATATATACGATAATAGTGGAATAGAAATTGATCTTACTTTTCCTTCTATCATATTCTACTTCTTACTTGAATCAGAGCTCTGCATGTCACGACAAGAGTACTTCTTCATTCTTATAAATCAAGTTAAAAGTAGTAAGTTATTCAAATTAAGTCAATTAATTAATTCGTTATATTTTCTTTCTTTTTTACTCCTCTATTTTTATTTTTACAGCACATTATCAGCACGAGTATACTCTCTTACTGCCGCTGAGTTGGATCTTCTAGATCAGTAAGTGTCTGGTAATGATATTCTTGATTCCAAATGCTCTATCTGAAAGTTTTGAAATTATACTATTCATCTGCAGTTGAATGAGTATATTATTTAGAAATCTAATGATTTTATTGTCAAATATGGATCGTATGGAATTTCAACCACTAATAATTTCCGGAGAAAACTATCTAAGGTGGATGATTGAATGCAAAAAAAAACTAGTATCAAATAATCTACCTGAAATGGTGCGTAAAGGAAATGAAGAAAGTGAATAATAGAGAAATAAAGCTCTTATTCTGATAGAAACTCATCTCTGTGAAGAAGTACAATAACAATATACAAATATGACAGATCCAGAAGATCTATGTCAAGGATTAAAATTTAGAGTTAATATGCGACAAGATTGAATATTTAGTCAAATTTCAAATTTTTTCTGGTAGTAACTCATTTGTGTGAAGAATTATATGATGACGGATTTGAGTCATATCAAATTCTACCAGCTTATTTTGCACAATTGAAATCTTCCAACCCGGGTACTATTACTTCCTTATATACTAAAGGTGACAATACTTACATGTACTCATTTTTTGCTCTAGGTGCATCGAACCGGGAATTTTTAGCATATGTTCGTCCAGTGATTGCCATTGATGCAACACAAACAAAAGGAGAGTATAAGGGGTGATTATAACTGCAACTGCTCAAGAGGGTAACGGCGATATATATCCCTTAGCTTTTAGGTTTGCAGACGGGGAACATAATGCTTCT
Organism: Cardiospermum halicacabum; assembly: GCA_031304145.1. Classification (NCBI taxonomy): domain Eukaryota; kingdom Viridiplantae; phylum Streptophyta; class Magnoliopsida; order Sapindales; family Sapindaceae; genus Cardiospermum; species Cardiospermum halicacabum. The sequence goes on from CM062392.1 coordinate 5,957,506, forward strand.
TGGCGATGGTTTCTATCTAAGCTCAAACTAGCAATAGGTACACCTGTTGATTTTGTCCTTGTTTCGGATCGCCATAAAAGTATCTTCAATGCCGCCGGACATGTCTACCCTAACATACCACATGTTATATGCTACTACCATTTGGCTAATAACTTGAAGCAATACGGTAGTAAGAGGGGGAACGCAGGTCGTCTATTAAAAGCTACATGTTATGCTCATTCAAAAGAGGAGTGTGATGCTCTTTTGGATGATATACAACAAGTGAGTCCAAAATGTTCACTTAGTTGAAAAAGATTGGTAAGGTAATGTGGTCACGTGCTTGCTGTCCCGTGAGACGATACGCTATGTTGACTTCCAACATTGTAGAATCCACGAATGCTACCATGAAGAAGGCCCGAAGGCTGCCCATTACGGCAGCAAATGAAGAGCTTTGACCCAGTGCTGGTTTTGTGAGAGGCGGGAAGCTGCTCAAAAGCTGACTACCATTGTAACAATGGGAGCTATTAAACATATTGATGATCTTGATTAGCATTTTAAAGTAGCATTTAACAATTCAAGTAGCGGTTTAGCAAACACTACTTAAATTAACTTTCTTCGTAACACTATTCAAACCGCTACTTTAAAACTATAAAAATATACTTAGATTAAGTATTAATAAATACAAATTAAATAATTGAAAGAGCCTTTTCTATAAATTTATATTATCAAACCGTTATTGCAACTACAATTTTGACAATTAGTTTTACAGTTGCTTCAATCAGCTAGTCATCACAACTTTTTCAATTATTATTTAATAATATATTTTAACCGTTAATGTTAATTTTAACAACAAACACTAAACATCATTTAAATCAAAGATATCTAAATTTTCCATGCATAACTTTTTTCCTATCTATCATAAATGGTATTGTGACTAGGGCGGGGCAATTTTGGATTGACCAACCGAACCAATTAGTTACCGACCGAAAAATCGGTAATCGGTCGGTAAACGTAATTGATCGGTCGGTAATCGGTTCATCCAATTTGTCCAAATCGGTAATTGGTAATTTCGGTAATTTACTAATTGGTAATCGGTAAATTACCGAAATAGTTATCATTTATATATTATTATAAATTAATTAATATTATTATTAATTTAAAAGTCAAAAATATCAATTACCGACAATTACCGACCGATTAACGATAATTTTTTCTTAATTACTGATTGATTATTTATTGATTACCGATTGATTACTTTTTTGTATATATATACGATTTCCATTCAAAATTTATGAGATTGAGATTATCGATATTTACCGATTACCTATGATGCACGGACACTTCTGTAAATTTGGGAATGTCGTGTCGGACACATCTCGGACACTTTAATTGCCCGACACTTGTGCGACACCGTGTCCAAACCGTGTCCATTTAATAAATAATTAATTAATTAATTAAAATTTTGGACACACGTGTCCGACACACTTCTTCATGCATGTATTATATATAACCGACACTTTTAACTATTATTAATTAATTATCTTATTTTATATTTTTTCTTAAAAAATGTTTATTTGTCACTTGTCAATTTAAAACACTTAAAATAAAATTAAAACTCAAATAATTTTATATATTGAAAGGTAAATGTTTGTGATTTAACATTTATGAATTTATATCATATCGATATATTTTAAGGTAAAAACATAAATGCATATATTATCTAAATATTGTGTAGAAGGTATATAAATATTTACCTGTATTGTTAATATAAAAATATTATTATATATTATCTTAATATTATTTTAGGTAGCCGTGTCGAGACTGTATCGTGTCCCAATTTTTTAAAATTTGTCGTGTCCCGTGTCCGTGTAAGTGTCGTTTCTGTGTCCCGTGTCAGTGTCCGTGCAACATAGCCGATTACCGATCGATTGCCGATAATCTCCGACCGGTTACCGACCTATACCTATTCATATATATTATCGATTACTGAAATTTTACCGATCTCAATTATCGATTACCAGCTGTTACCGAACGATCCCGTCTAAATTGTGACTGTGTTGTTTATCTTTTTACAGTTGAACGGCAGGACCCCATTGATGGCCAAATCCTTCCGCGTCTATTTAATGTTCAGTTTAACTTAACGCCCCTCTTGACTTGAGTCCCCAAATCAAAACGATTACGTCGAATATTGTACTTCTAGAATTGTTGTCTAGTCTACATATCGATTTTGAACTCGTGGATCTTAATGAACAGCCTGTTAATCTGGGCCTACCGGTCCAAATCATAATCCCATTTATTCCATCTCTCCAACATAGAGACAGAGGTCACATTCAAGTTTTTCGGCATAGAATAGAAGCTACGTACCATCTCTATTCCATCATATTCAAATTGAATTCCATCAATCATGTTACAACTTATATAAACTCAAACATAAACCATCTAAAAGTTGAGTAAAACATTCATATATTTTACATTTCAAATTTACGCTGTATTTGGGTATTAATAACTTCATAGTCTTTGGTTATTAAGTTCATATTTGAATCTAAGATATATAGTCCCCACACGCTGTATAATCAATCTTCTTTGCTTGACCAGTTGATAGAGTTGAAAAACGAGGTTGGCCGGCAAGAAATAACATTGTACACATACACTGGGTTGATTTTTGTCCATATATCTGTCGTGTTCTTAACTTGAAGGTTCTCAACTAGTAGTAAGTAACAAGTTGATTATTCATTTAGCAGATAATCAACAAGTTGAAGAAAATAAGTAAGTATATCATATCATCAAGAATCATCATCTTTATTCTTCTTGTACAACAAAGGAAAAAAAGTGTTTACACGCACAGCAAGTGCATCAACCATCACTCCCACTAAGCACGACCTAGTCCTCCTAATCTAAGCTAAAACCGGTTCAGGTTCATTCATCGACACCGACCAACAAAAACATAAAAGAAGAGAAATAACTAATAGTTGTTTGTTTTTTGTTTTTCTTTTCTTTCTAATTATTTACACTGAAATAGAGATCACTCTGAAGTTTGGGTTTTTTAATTAAAAACGAAAAAAACCCAGCTCCATATCAACAATTACCAAAAACACCAAAATTCAAAATCAAAATGAGAATGAAAAGTAAAATCAAGTAGAACCATGGGTGTGAAAATGATTGATTTGATTTTTAGTTTCTGGTGGGAGAGAAGCGTCTAGAAGATCCAAACATCTGATCAAGGAGAATAACAAGTGCCATAGCGAGTGAGGCGTCCATATCAGGCTCAACTATGAGACGAAACACGTCAACACCAAATCCAACACCTCCGACTGTTTCTTTCTTCTTAATCTCCGCCACTCTACGCTTGGTGCCGTCGTACACGGCACACGACCTTTGCGTGTACGATCCTTCGATTTCGTACATAGCTTTTTTAGACGACCTGCTCGTTAGGTAATTAGTGGTTGGAGTCACGTGAGCCAGGCTCTTTTTGTTGAGGAGGCTCACGTGCTTCGTCACCGAGAGGAGTGGATTCGCTTCGCTTTCTCCGTCGTACACTAGCCAATTATCTCCCAAGCTCAGTCTCTGTTCATCAACACATAATTATAATCTAATCGACTCGAATATATATAATCAAATGAGATGATTAATTGATTAATTACCTTGCGGCGGATGGTGAGGAGAGGCTTGCCGGCGGCGTCCATGAGGACGATCTCGCCACGGTTGCCTTGCATATAATTATCAACTCTGTAAACAAGATTACCTCTGCAATCGAAGACGGTGAAGCCGTTACAGTTGAAGAGGAGTGATTTTTTCCAAACGGTGAGGACGGCGGCCGGAGATCCGTCGTCGGGACAGGGAAGGGAGACAGTTCGGGAGATAGAAGCGGCGGCGTTCGGATGAACTTTAGTCATTGCTGGGTTCCAATAAGCAATTGGTGGTTCCAGCCTGAGCTTTGCTTTATTTATGAGCTTTGAGAATTTTCTACAATCTATGGTCGATGCAGTTGTTGCGCTCATATATAAGGAGAGACTCACAGAGTGGGCCCCCCCCTCTTAATTCACGCTTCAAATACAACCGAGTGAGTGCGCCTCCCACACGTGACGTCAACGCTCACCCCAAACAAACAAGTAGATTAGATGGGTGGTGAGAGATGGTCCTGATGGGATCGTACGGTCATAGAAACAATTGATTAGATTGGAGCAATTAGGACAATTAAGAAACAAATTAGTTATTAATTACATATTAAGATATGTAGTGGCTGAGGACTAATTAGCGGTGGAAAAGAAGGACACCTGTCCATTGGGTCGTAGATATTTATAATTAATAAAAGAAATAAAAATGTGATTGGAGGATAGGGCGGTTCGAGTTGAGCGACTCCATCCTTATTGCTGGAGCCGTTTTGACTTGTGATTTTTCTTCTAATTCTTGATTATAATATTTATGGAGATAGCGTTGTTGAATCTATTGAATATTGAAGTTGATAACGTACGAGATTGCTGACTGGGTATCCATTGCACTATGTCTATGATTTGTACGTTTAGCCAATAATATAGTATTAGGAGATAAACCTATTCTATTCTATTGTATTTGGAAAAAGTTTTCGAGTTAGGGTATCAATAGTCTTCTTCTCTAATGGCCAATGATGAATGAATGAGGTAGTTTTGCTTTGCTTTGCTTTTACTCTGTTGTTGTGAAAATTTCTTCTATTGTATAGTTGTGACACGTCATTTGTGAGGCGATTAAATGGATCCATACATATCGGTAAATTTGTGAAGTTTGGATTCAAAATTATTAAATTTGCTGACATATCATATATTGTCCACGGACTATCCATGAAGATTTTGGGAAGTTATATTTTTATTTTCTTTTTTTAAATTATTTATTTTCAATTCAATTTTTATTGTGAAAATACGTATTTTTAGATCTTATATTAAAAAAAATAAAAAAAGTTTTAGATCAATTTTAAATTGTTTACATTTTTAGAAATTTTTTTAAAAAAATTGCAAAATTGAGCTTTCAGGAGAACAGAAAGCATCAGACTAGAAAATAGACAAATATAACTGTTTTTCGGTGTTCCGTTTCCCGGTCTAGAAAGCAGAACAGCGAAAACAGTTATATTTTGCCTGTTTCCCGGTGTAATTTTTGCTTCCCGGTTTAATTGCCCGGGAAGCAAATCAAGACCGGAAAGTAAGGGAATTATGGTCATTTTGGTCTATTTTCTATAAAAACTTTTGAAAAAAGTTTAGTTTTATAAAAATTTTAATTTTGATCTAAAAATATAATTTTTTCAATAAAAAATCTAAAAATGCAATGGATCCATTTTTATTTTATTTAATTTTAATAATATTATTCGAATGATTCCATTACAATATGGTTATGAAAAGTGTTATAATTCGATTGGTTAAAAAAATAATAATATTACTATCATTTTCCATCAAAATAAAATGAAATTTTAAATTGAAGATAAAATAATATTTCTCAAATTTGAAATGTTGTGGGACACTTCCTTGTATTTTTCCATCAAGAGCCCAAAACAAAACATATCATTTATATACATATTCTTTGAAATCAAATGCTCAAATCTATTTTCTATTGTGAGTCTTATATTTTACCTAAATAGAAAAGGTTAAATAGAAGCTAATCCCTTGTACTTGACGAAATGTATCACTTGACCCTTTTATACTAATATGTCTCAGATAGTCCTCTGTACTCTTATTTTTATCTGAGATAGTCTTCGACATTATAAAATTTGTCTAAGTGCACCCTTTTTTGATGATATGGCAATTTCAAGTTCCTTACATGTGTGTTAAGTGTCGCCTTAAACTTTTGTCACGTCACCTAAAATGGGCGCAATGAAATAAATTTTATAATATAAAGGGCTATTTGAGATAAAAGCAGGAGTACAGACGACTATCTGAAACATATATTAATATAAGGGGCCAGATAATACTTTTTGTCAAGTATAGGAGGTTAGTGAAACAATATTAATTTTGACTCTATTTTTATTTCAAAAGTGTAAAATACTGCATAACAAAATGTTATATACCACATATATTTTCAATTATATCCTTAACATAATTGCATCAACAAGTTAGTATGCAGCTCCGGTAATTCCCAAGAGCTGTCAGCTCATTGGAACAAGATCCTAAAATGAAGAGGACCTAATTTATAATTAAAAAGTTAATAATAAAAATAAATGCATTAATGAAATTTTTTCACTATCCTTTTCTTTTTGTTTATTCATCTTCTTCCTCTAAACTCTCAAATTCTCAATCTCATCACAAATCAAGCTGCCATTAAAAACCTTCTTTAGATACATATTTCTTTTTAACAATTCTTATGTTTTTATCAAGTATTTGGTATATAAAATTGTTAAAAAAAATTATGTAGTTCTTATCATTAGGCCCCGATTTGAAACAAGCACAGCAAAATCCTTTGAGACGGGCATGTTAGTATGATAGTTTTAATAAAATTCTTTCTCTCGTTTGAATTTTTTCTTCAACTATAAAATCATAGAGAATATCCAGAAATCTAACATTGTAGTTTTAATAAAATTCTTTTTCCCGTTTGAATTTTTTCTTCTACTTTAGAATCACGGAGAACAATCAAAAATTTAATATCGTAGTTTTAATAAAATTCTTTATCTTTTCTCAACTCGTTTGAATTTTTTCTTCAACCATATAATCATGGAGAACATCCATGGAAGTAATTCAAGCGTGAACTTCATAATTATTATATGAATGGAGTGAGCGTCACGATAATGAATGGAGTGAGCGTTAGAATTGTCAACAATATTGGAATGATATTGGTCTCCTAGTTTCATGTACCATATAAAATTCAAAACTTTTTTGAGATGTGTAGTTTACCTATGGCTGCGAATACCGCATATACGAATTCAGTTTACATCTATCTTATCAATTAATGTCTCCATTTCACTAAAAACTTTAGAAGTCTGAATATGATTTGTTTTTTAAGTGACTAAATGACGAAACTTTCAGAAAATTTAGCTACATATTTGGACGTCTTCGCTGTTTTTTAATGAGATTTCAGATTAAAACACTATACATATTTTCTTTCTCTTCACTTTCCATAGTTGTTGGACTTGCGATTTTCTTTATAAATTCATTTACGTTGAAAAGAATATAATTGAAATTTTGGATACCGTATTAATAAATTTGATACGATATTTAATAATATTATTTTATTTTTCTCTTCTAATATTTAGGTTAAAAGAGCATATTTCTTTCTTTTTCTTTCTTTTTTCTAATCGAATATCTCTTTTAGATACATTTTTGTTATGGTGGCACTCATAAGCATCCTTTTCTCTTTTGCTATCTTTTTTTTTTAAAATTTCATTTTTATTTTCTTTAAAAATCTCATTAGAGATATCCTTAAGAAATAAACATTTAAGATGCTCTTGGATACATGCCAAATTTTCAAAACTTAGGTGCTTTGTTTAAAAACAAAATCTCAAAATGGGGGTAATTATTTATGTTTCCCATGAAAGATTTTCTCCCACTTTGCTTATAGTTTACAAAAGTCAACTCGCAAACTTGAGTGTCACTAGAACAACTATCATTACTCTATCATTAACATCACTAAACTCTATTGGCCATTGCACAAAGCAAATGCTACGTTACCTAATAGTATATTAAAAGTTTACCTTATCCTATAACCTCCATTATCTCTATTGGTTCCTATCTCTCTCTCAATCCCAACAAATAACCCACTTAAAAACACAATAATTTTATGAGTGGCTAAGATGTTTTTAGGTTATTTTAGGCTAGGACGGACCCAATTCATCATGCACGCGTTGATATTTGTACCTCTGTATCGAAAAGTCGTGGGAAAATCAAGTTTCGTATTTGATTTTGCGTTTTGTATATTGGTTTGCTTAGCAGAGACGCCGACAACAATAGATATTTTGTTGGAATATGAAATAAAATTGAAGATTTTTAACTAGTAAAAAGGCCAAATAACAGAAGATATACATGCCCTTTTTCTTTCACAACGTCTCAATCCACAGATTAAAGTCTTCAAAGATGACATCACTATGGCCTGTTTCGAATTCCTCACTTCTTCATTCACATATCCACGTCTCAAAAGATGATAATATTATTTCGGTCTTTTTTCTTTCCCTTTTTTTTCTTTAAGGTATGTTTAGGATGTTTGTATTTTAACTCTAACCGTAAAAAATAAAAATAGAACTTTTTCTTTTAAAAAAAAAAATATTTTTAGGAAAAATGTTTTTGAAACCGAAAAAAATACTTAAAAGTTAAATCATCTGTTTGGATAAACTGACTATTAACTTCTGACTTTTAAAAGTTGTTTATAGTGTTTTGGATTACTGGCAGAAGTGCTTCAGACCTGATGAAGTAAAAAAATATTAGCTCTCTAAAAATGCCTAGATAGAAGTTAAAAATAGAAACAATTCCAAACAAGCTCAAAATAACTTTTAGAAGTCAGCCAATCAAACCAAACAGACACTTAGTATTGTTAATATACAGGATTAAGACAAAATACACACACAATAGATAAATAGATTCCTTTGGACGTGGTATAGCATAAACCAAATAAGGTAAGACAAACCAATATCTATCACGCCCAATCATGTAGTTACGTTTTGGGCGGTACCAGCCAGCAATATATAAGATTAATTTTTTTGCCATGAAAATGAGCTTTGGTTTCAAGCAAAATCCATGGTATTTCAATAACTATATACTATACATGGAAATTTGAGATTCTTCCCTCTATTATAAAATTGAAGATGAGCACTGTAGTGCAATCATTTATAATTAGAAAGTAGAGAAGATTAAAAGAACCGTCCATGATAAAAAGTATAGACCAGAACAAATGCAACTCTCTCTAACTTCAAAGGAATGTTTATAAAGGCAGACGGCCTACAAGTGAAGTGAAAAGAATTCAGTTCACAAAGGGCTGATGCTGACAATGACATGCACCTAAAAACAATATTTATCAAAGACAACCAAATATTCCAGAGTTGGGCCAGCTTAAAGATGATTCGATGCCCATAAATCCCCACTTTCCAATCAGAATAATACATACCTTTGATTAGTTTCTCCTTCCTCCCCCTTTGTCATCACTTTTATGCTCAACTTTCCACTTCTTCACATTTGAAGCTTCTGCAGGAAGTTACCTTTTAGCCTTTTCACCTCAATGAGTCCACACCACAAACATCATTTCATACCTAAAAAGACAAGAGTGATAGAATACACTTTTTGACATGTATTACAGAAAAACAATACCATTGCTGGAATTAGTTCTTTACTACTTAGATTGTGGTATAAGCACACCTGTATGGTAATATATCAGTGTCAATATGAATACTAATGTAAGTTTATCGAATAAGAATGTTTGACTATGACAACTAAAATTGATTCTCGACCATCCAAATGGACCATACAAGATAGTGATGCAGGAGGATGCAACATCAATTTAAATTGACATTTTGGGAAGTGCAATTTTATCGTGAATAAAGCTAAGTTCCAGGCATGATCAATAATTACATTGCAAGCACATAACCATATATGATGCCTAAGTTCATCAATCAGTAACTTAGAATATCACCTATAGTGATCACCCCGAGCACAAAACATACAAGGATCCAAAGATAAGCTGGGTTCTATAAATACTCGAGAGGTTTCTATTCTTTGACATGTATAAAGATATCAAACATAATTCGCCTTATAATCACATAAGATTTGGATTCTAAACGGTAGAGATTATCCATCACATCAACACTGCAGATGCTTAGCAAAGGGAAAAGAATCACACTAGAGCAATAGACCAACATATTATTAATCAGGTCATACTTTTAAATGTCCTAAGATTCTCGACTTTGTGAACAAGAGTTCCAAATCTGGCCCTGACTAACTAAAAGCTTGTAAGTACTAGGATTGTAAAGAAAAACAATGTAAACAAACAATCAAAAAGGAAGTGGACAATCAAGCTCAAGTCAATCACTGAATCTTCAAAACAGGAGAAGAGATCAGCTAAGGCTCCTTAATGCATAAGCAGTAAGAGCAGTGAAGAACTTGTAATAGAAAACCAATAAACATGGATCAATGAGGAGCTCATAAGAATGAGATTAGGAAAAGAAGGTAATTCCATTACTTCAAATAAAACGTTTGATAGATGTTAAACAAAGGAAATGATTACAATAAATTCAAACTTCCCAAATTGACTGCACTGAAACAGCAGACATGGTATTGCCCTGCTGCTACAAAAACTCTCTACAAAGATTCCTTAACTAATATTTGGTTAATATACCAATATACTTGCTGAGATGCACACAAGAAAAAGAACAAAATATACCGGAAGTACCATATTAAATCTCTGTAGGAAAAAAGGAATATTGTATTATAGTGAAATAGTTGTCACCACACAATGAATGGAGAATATTGGGCATACCAGTTATGTCCCTAATACTATCAATTTTTATCTACTGGCTGCCAAAATAATTAGGTAAACTCAGATCTCTCACAATACATGTTTTGAACCAAGTGTGTACACAACCTATGGACCATACAAAAACCTTTGAAATAAAATTTCAAAAATACAAAATCATGTTACATTCTGTATTGCCATGAAAGAGGTATCTATTAAGTACCAAAAAGTCAGCTTTCTTCCTTCGGAAGCTCTTTCTGCTAGTTGTAGCACCTTGCACTATTGTACTTGACAGCCCCGGACTTGATTCTAACCACCTCTTTTTCTTAAAATTCACACATTATACACATTACGATCATAAAACTTGATAAAATTAGCAGTCAAGAGTGATCCAATTTGGATTATTGACAGAGAGTTGTTTCAGAATGATATGTTTCCATTTCTATAATGAAATCAATATAAGAAAACAAACAGATAATTTCTTCTCACTATTTATCTATGTCCTCTCTAAGAAAATGGCATGAACTATATCACCGATTTTCTAGATGCCTCTTGTCAAAAAACTAGTATACAATAAAGTCTGTAATCAAACACTAACAAAATGACAAATGTCAAAATCAACAATGCAGGAGCCAGCAAAAAGATCAGATAAAGAAAAACTAAGCTCCCTGCTTAAAGATATTAGCAATGTTACAAATCTAGTGTTGTTTATTGACATTAAATCATCAATAGCACATAAGTTTCAGACAATGACTATCTAAAAGCACAGATAACAATAATAATAAATAATTCTCAGGCAACCAACTTTAGTTTTTCCTTTGCACAATACAAACATATAAGGAAACCAAGTCAGAAAAGATACAAGTATAGACAGACAGAATGAGAATGAACTAATTCAATACCAGTGCAGCTTCAGAGCTTTAACCAAAATGCACTGTCCTCTCAACATTTCAAAAAGCTGAAACTGAAATCATTACATAGCTGACATTCATAATTATAGAAGAAAGGCAAAGTTTAGCAGCTAAACAAGTTCAATATAAGCCATGGGAGCATTATCTCCTCGCCTAGGAAGTGTCCTGATGATTCTAGTGTAACCACCATTACGTTCACCATACCTGTCAGGGACTTCGGCGAATAAGGCATGAACAATCTGCTTCTCGTAAATGAAACCGAGAGCTTGCCTCCTCTTATGAAGCGAACCATCCTTAGCAAGTGTAATCATTTTGTCAACATACTTCCTAATCGCGCTAGCCCTAGCTCTGGTAGTCTTAATACGACCGTGTTTAAGAAGCTGAGTGGTCAGACCACGGATAAGAGCCCGTCTCTGGTCCGGAGGCCTATTCAGCTTCGGAACACGTCTACCATGTCTCATCGCGAAGAATCGCGATCCATTAACCACATTGCTAACACTATTTCCAAACGCGCTACAGTCTGGAAGTGAATGAAACAATTGAATTCAATGTTGAAAAACGAAATCAAAATCAGATGAAGCAGAGAGAGGGAAATATTACCGGAGAAGCTGAGAGACGAAGTGGAGCCCATAAATGAATTGACAATGTGCGAGTTTCTCGAAGCGCGGGAAACTGAGCTTGAGAGAGTGAAACCTTGTTTCGACGTTGAGAATCGAAGAGATGAACAGGAAACAGAATTGAGTGAAGGAAGTGCACAAGTAAGAGATTTCATACTCCATCGGTCTACCGACGTCGCAATCGTCATCGCCATTGACGCTGTAGCTGCAAAGATGGACAAACGAAAGAAAGAAGCGTGTGGATGGATAAGATTTTACAAGATGGAGGAGAGACAGAGCGGATGTCTGATGAATTGTGGACCAAGCCCACTCTATCCGGATATTGGGCCTAAGTGGTTGGTTCTCGGGCCCAATAACTTTTTTGACTCGGGTGAATTTATTTATTTATTAGTTTATGAAAATACGTGAATATAATATAATAATACTATATTATATGAGAGTGTACTGTACATACAATACAATACAAGACAACTTTATTAAAAAGGGAAAAAGGTAGTCCTATGGTTAGTGCTTGGTGGTGAAGTAAAGCTTAAAGAGGAGGTAGAGAGAAAGACAGAGCAGAGAGTGAAGAGCGAAGACTGCAGACTGAAAGTCAAAGCAAATACATGCTGTTAAGGGTATGTAAGTAATGTACATTCCATTATTCGCATCAGTATATGTATTTTATTCCTAATTTGTGAAAAATGGAAATCTTATATACATTAAAATTGCAGGTGGTAGTACTACTACTGGCACAGAGTTACTGGTAGTGAAGAAAACAAAATCAAATCAGGAATAGAAGGCGAAGAATGAAACACAGCATCATCATCAGGAATCAAGATGGGTAACTGTGGCACGAGAGAAGAATCTGCTGTTGTCTCCACTGCTCAAGGTTTCCAGATCTACTCCTCTGTATGTTTATATGATATGAATGACAAAGTGAATTGAAACGAAAATGGTTGTTGTTTGCAGTTCAGCATATGCTATCATCTTTGCCTGTTAAAAGCGAAAGGAAGCATAATCGTTCGATATCAGATCTGAGTGATCCTTCGACTCCCCGTAACTTGGAGGACTCCAGGAAGAATGCAGGCCTTTATACTCATGTAATTGCCTTCACTTTGTATGAGCTTGAGACTATCACCAAGAGTTTCAGGTCTGATTATATTCTTGGTGAAGGTGGTTTTGGTACCGTTTATAAAGGTTACATTGATGAGAATGTGAGGGTTGGACTCAAATCTTTGCCTGTTGCTGTTAAGGTTTTGAATAAGGAAGGCCTTCAGGGCCACCGTGAATGGCTTACTGAGGTCAACTTCCTTGGCCAGCTTCGCCATCCTAATCTTGTTAAATTGATTGGTTATTGTTGTGAGGATGATCACAGGCTTCTTGTTTATGAGTTCATGTTCAGAGGCAGCCTTGAAAATCATCTCTTTCGAAGTAATTCTCTCTTTCCTTTCTCTCTATACTTTAATTCAATTCATTAACTCGCAGCTCCTTATGATGTTACTAATTTCATTTGCATGTCTGTTTTATGCTTGGAGTGCAATGTTTTAGGAACTTAAACATTTTAAGTAGTAATTGTTAGACTGATTTGTCTTCTTTAATGTATGTAAAAGCATGGTTATAGGTGGAATCCTTTATGTCATTCAACATTGATACTCTGGTCTTAACTATTCTGTAACTTCTAAACTCTGATGGAAGTATCAGCAACAGCAATTACTTAATAATTTGCATTCTTATATTAGTCACTCAAGTTGATATTGGTTTTCTTGAGGTATTTAGAGGCCACTGTTCCACTGTCATGGGCAACAAGAATGATGATTGCTCTTGGAGCTGCAAAAGGACTTGCATTCCTTCACAATGCTGAAAGGCCTGTTATATATCGCGACTTCAAAACCTCTAACATTTTATTGGACTCAGTGAGTGAACTTCCCAAACCCATTGTTTTCACAGTTTTACCTTGTGGTTGTCTTCTTCCTTGTTTTTGCTCCTGGTCATCATTGCTAGTTACCTCTGATTTGCAGGATTATACAGCCAAGCTTTCTGATTTTGGTCTTGCAAAAGCTGGACCACAAGGTGATGAGACCCACGTATCCACTAGAGTAATGGGTACCTATGGTTATGCTGCCCCTGAATATGTAATGACTGGTATGTCCTCATTGTAACATGGTAGTAATTTCCTTGTATTGTTTAGAGCTAACTTTGAGAAAGTTTAAAGAAATCCTAACAAAGCTTAACCCAACTTGTTGGAGTATTATAGCTGTTTGATTAGCTGTTTGTTAAGGAAATGTGTGATCTGGTGGTTACCATGTGAAATTGTTGTTGTTCATGAAATTGATTAAAATTTGAATATAATGCAATACTAGATCACTATGGCCTCCAGAAGCTGCAATTGATGTTCTTAGCCTTCTGCCGTCTAAAATAAGAATACTTTCTGCCCGTTATTTTAGTAATTTGCACATATAATTTTGTCAAACTTTACATCAAGTTACAGTCTGCTGCTGCTGCCAAAAGAAAGTGGATCTGCATTGTTATGAACTTTCATAATTGTGGCCTGCCTTATAAGTCCATGATGGTAAAGAAGTGGTGGAAGCTGAAAAGGTTGTTGTGAAGATGTTAATATTCTTATGCTCATTTAGATAACTGCCTGGAGGTTGATCATTGGAACTCTAGATATACAGTGATCATTTGCAAATGTTTGTATGATTTTGAAATTGAAATGAGGGATTATGATGTATGAGTCTAATAAGTACGCAATCCATCCCCTTGAAAGGATATATTATGGTCAGAGAAAGAAATTTGGGAAATGATTCTTTGAAATCTACTTTCCAGAAAATTGAAAATGAACTTTTCTCTTGTCTGTCTTGCTGCCTTAAATATCGAATTGTGTCACTAACCGTAGAATCGATGATTTGGTTGAGCTTTAATTTCTATCTTAATGTGCAATGGCGAGCATACTTGATGACATATCTTACAAATTGAGCAGGCCACTTGACTGCAAGGAGTGATGTCTACAGCTTCGGAGTTGTTCTTCTTGAACTTTTGACGGGAAGGAAATCCGTAGACAAGACCAGACCAAGTAAAGAGCAAAGTTTGGTGGATTGGGCAAGACCGAAGTTGAATGACAAGAGAAAACTGCTTCAAATAATCGACCCCAGATTGGAAAGCCAGTACTCAGTGAGAGCAGCTCAGAAGGCCTGCAGTTTGGCATACTATTGCTTAAGCCAGAATCCTAAAGCAAGACCTTTGATGAGTGATGTAGTTGAAACTCTAGAACCTCTACAGTGTACTAATGACGGTAGTGATATCTCATCATCATCTACACCAAACATAGCTCCAGGTTCAAATGCTTTCGCAATGGCAGGAGTCTCAGGTTACCGTGTGCGAAATAGATTTGGAAACAATGTTGGTCCTGGCTCTAATTGTCGATCACCGAACCCGAATTGTTCTCCAGGTGGACCTGCTGCATGCAGGGTTAGATGAAGATGTAATGTTTTTAAGTATTCTAGTTTGGTGTGTGGTTTCCTTCTCCAACCCCTTCTAAGATTGACCAAGTTTTCTTGTCAAAAGCTGGGCTGCATTTTCTTTTGTGCTTTGATCCCAAGTCACTGTTAATTATTGTTGTCTAACAGGGTGCTTGTATCAATTTTCTAATTGTGGACTTTCCTTATGGAAAATACTCTTGTTACATATTTGTGTACCACTTCTTTTTCAACTTTTGTTAATATTTGAGGGATATGGCAACCATATCCTGAGCACAAGTATTGCAATATGTTATCTATGTTTCATGAATTTGAGTAGTTTTTTTGTTCTGATAAATCTTACTTTGCTGTTACTGTTGATTGATGATTATAATTTTCTACTTCTGGTTCATATCTGTGATCAATGATTATTCGACACAGCCACTGTATGCCATAAGACAACAATAAAATAGTACTAAGTGGCTAAAATATCTGACATTTGACCTACTTTACTTTGAAAAAAAAAATTCCTTCTCCACCACATAATCTAGTCACAAAATCTCCACCTCCAGTGTCCCAAGCTAGTTCCTTCTCTGCTTGCAAGATGAAACTACTGGTTTCATTAATCATTTTCATTGCCATAATAATCCATTCAACAGATGCTGAAGGTATCTAATGACCTATTATCTTATTCTAATCACTTATATCCATAATTTTATTAATGTTATTGATTTGAATTTCCATGCAGTTGAAGAACTGGAGCCAGTAAATGTGACAGAGTATAGGATGATTGAAGTGGAAGGTGTTATTCACAGAAGAGAACTTGCACCATATCAACTCTGCTTGCTTTGCAAGTGTTGTACATCCACCTCCTGCCTCTCCATGCCTTGCTGCTTTGGTATAGTCTGCAACCTTCCAAACAAGCCTTTTGGTGTCTGTGCTTTTGTTCCCAAAGCATGTAGCTGCACTTCCTGTGCTTAGTCAGTCTTTCTCTTTGCTGCTATATAGTCTTATAATCTGTAAAATTTGTAATTCTTGTATTGGATTGTCATTTAGCTACCACAAGCTTGTAACTGTACATGTGTTCATATTCTGTTTATATGATCTAATCATATCATCTGATAATGATATTGCAACTTAAGTTAACAGATATGAATAAATAGTGGTAGATAAGGTACCTTTTGATAGTTGATAGTTATTAGGTATATCACCTAATAAATCCATTATTAATATAAAACTGGTTTTATATATTCAAAAAAGTTAGATACAGAAAGTATAGTTATCACTTGATAAAAAGTTTGCTTTTTATCAGTTTTTCAGGAACATTAACGAGTTATACACGTGTATATGTGCATGTATTTAGATGATTGCAGGCTGCTTATTTGGAAGTCACAAATGGAATTTTTATGAATTTATATTTAGTCACTGTTCTGATGTCGCAATCTCTCCATTTAAGAGCATGTAATTAAGTTAATTAGCCGGTAAAGCTCTTTATTACTAATGCATTCCACATTGACTCTATCAGTTACAGTACCATTTGCCTTTTCCATGTCCTTTCTGCTAATACAATATTATTATTGTGTATTCATTCATCACTCTCAACTCAAAAATTGACCCCCCCACTATCATCCTGCAAATATAGCTTTTGTTTTTCATGTGAAAGGCTAAGCAAGTGACCATATAATGTTGATTAGTTCAATTTGCTACATGTGATACAGTCACCACCTAACCAGAAGAAAAAAAAAGAGCAAGTACAGTTCAAGAGTATTTCCATTGGATGGATATGAGATACGTCAGTTTCCTTATAAGTCATCTTTTTGTTTCACATGCAACTTAATTTATTCATGTGTGACAGTGACCTAAGGTGAAGAGGGTTATCCATCTTCCATTATTCAATAGCAGAGAATAGTTAGTGCTTTGGTGACTCAAAACTGGGGGCACTAACCCAACTTGGTCTTTTAATTAACTACTAAACCATTATTCTAATCTTCAAATTTATTATAAACAAAGCCCCCCATTGACTTTATTTCTGTCATATTCACAAAATTCTTGTACAAGCATAAAAGTACCTACACTGTTTACAGTAATTGAAGAATCAATTGAATTTTCTGAATCATGACAGGAAGCTAAACAACAACAGACTTTTTAGAATTCTCTCGGTTTATAACAAGTTGATGAATACCAGCTCCAAGTTTCTTTATCAGGACAAATAAATGGTCATATGAAATGTTTGAAGAAGCAGCCCAGATGACCACAAAATCTTTCAATATCTGTTAAAATATATTCACATAATTAACCAGCTGTAGTACAAGTGATCATTTCATTTTCCATACTTTAAGGTACATTAGTATCAGCCAATCATGATGTTTGCTGATGAGTTGATAACTGTGAAACACAACTAATGATGATTTCACTGCATTGCTAGACCATGTACTTATGTTATACCCCAACAGGCAACACTACACACAACATAATTATACCAGCAATGAGAATTGATTTTAATTAAAATTTGAAACTGATATAATCCCTGTAATTAATTATAATTAATGGGCCAATGTGTATTAGTTGTGTAAACCACTAAGCCAGACAAACAGGCCACCTCTTTCTACTATATATTAAACCAGCACACAGACAGAATTCTATTCTCTATGAACCAACACCACTATCTTCTCTGTTTCAGATCATCCTCATCTTCTTGTTCTTATTTTTCATTAGCTGTTAACGTCATGATGTCTAAAATCCACCCCACAAATTCAAACAAAGTTAACAAACTGCTGTTAAAGGAAATTGAAGAGGAAGACATGCGTCCATGTAAGCTAACAGTATGGAAGAGATCAAGCATGAGTTTTCAAGGCACAGATGGGTTCACTGTGTATGATAAACATGGCAAATTGGTCTTCAGAGTTGATAACTATTCAAGAAACAGTCGTTGTGTTGCAGCTACAGGTCTACTTCTCATGGACGGAGCTGGCAATGCTTTGCTTTCTTTGAAACCTCAGGTACCTGCATAGTTCATATCGTAAAAACTCATATTTCTTGTTGTTTATCAGAAACTAATATTATATTCATATATGCAGATACTGAGTGTGCAATACCAATGGAATGGCTACAGAGAAGAAGAGAGTGGGATGTCAAAAGTGTTCACAATGAGAAGCACATCGTTGTTATTTCATAAGGATGAAGCAGAGGTGTTTATGATGAGATCAGGAAGAGATAAAAGGGAAGATCATCAGAATCCAGATTTTAAGATAGAGGGTTGTTTCAGAAGCAGAAACTGTTGCATCAGGACTGGTAATGGAGATTTGGTGGCTAAGATTGCTAGAAAGAGAGCCAATTCTACTGTTTTGCTTAGTGAGGATGTGTTTAGTTTGGTTGTAAATCCTGGGTTTGGAACTGATCTTGTTATGGCTTTTGTGGTCATTTTGGATCGCATTTCCAGAAAACCTTACACCCCAGTTTTGTGTTCCTGAATCATACATCTGTGTACAAAATACCACACTTCTAGGTAGAGATTTCCATTTGCCACTCTTCTTGTACTTAAAATAAATACAATCAAATAAATGGCATAATCTCCATGTTTCATTCACAAAGCAAATAAAGATCATGATGGAAAAACTTGCTCCTCTTAAGATAGATTAATTATAAGGAAAATGGGTTTGTTGCATATATCATAAATCTCTGCTACTTGAAAACTGCAGCATGCTCTCCAGTAAAATGTCTATCACCGAACCTCTACCCTACAAATTTAACTACCAGATATCCTACAAGAATCAGAATACAAGCACCGAATCGCATAGCATAATAGCCATGCAAGTGGTAAGACTCAACTGGCTTTTTATCGCAATCTTGAAGCAACAGATGCAAGCCAGCAAACAGTGCCATCCTTCTTTTTTAATACAACAGTACTCATTAGTGCGACTAATGAAAGTATGAGAAAGTATGAATCTTCCGACTATATCAGCTGTGTAGGTAAACACCGGAGGCATAAATTATCAATCAATCGCCGGCAACAAAAGACTTGCCCTCGTAGTACTTCTTTTCACTTTCTGACTTCCGTTCATTTCGTTTCTGCAAAAAGGAGATATTACAGACCCATTATTATTGAAACAGAAAAGGCCCAAAATTAGTTTTGAAAAACAAAAATCCCATAAGCTGGACAGCAAACACTTCACATATAAGAATAGTTGATTGTTGAGCTCCTGACTAACTAATTGGTGCGCATTTAAACAAAAACTAGAAGACACATTTCATTATATAATATCCAAAACACCTAATAGCATTGATCACCAGAAGATAGCTTTGACATGTTACTTCTTCTCTACCACTACTGGAAAATATCAACACTCCTTGAAAAGAGCAATGGATAGGCTAAGGGAGTAGACAGTTGAATCACAAAGGAATAATGCAATTCCATATTCATGAGTATATATCTAAGGCCATCTACCCTGTTCAGAGAGCACAAGCACATATAGTCAATATTTGCAATTAGCAAAACTGAAATTGTTTATATTCTATCAGTTT
The DNA here is from genome assembly GCA_031304145.1 of Cardiospermum halicacabum. Lineage (NCBI taxonomy): Eukaryota > Viridiplantae > Streptophyta > Magnoliopsida > Sapindales > Sapindaceae > Cardiospermum > Cardiospermum halicacabum. Next base: position 5,977,360 of record CM062392.1, read on the forward strand.
GTTTGTAACAGTTATCCTAATGCACTGTTTTTCACATGTACCAAGTGCAACCTGCTCTGAAGTAAGGGTGTACCTGGTACGCTTCATGATTTGACACAATGCGCCTGATTATTGTAGTAGTTGTAATATCCAGTGGGCTTTCCAAGACTTTGAAGATACCCATGCTGATTGGAACAGCATAAGGATTGTCTTGTTCCTGTATAACCCCCAGCAGAAAGTAAAAAACAATGTCAGGAACAAATTAGTATCAGTATTCAGGCAAAATAATATTATATTAGTTCTAAAGGATAACATAGAGTAATCTTCAAAGTTACCAGCTGAAAATCATTGTTCTCAGCTACAGTTCCATGAACAACTAAGGAAATGTTGAAAGTTGTTATCTGCAGCCAAAATCAATTTCCACAGGTTAGACCATATATGCCACATTTTGACTCTAAATGGATGGATCATTTTGAACACAAAGACAGCAATATCACAACACCAGGTCACAAACAAACTGAAGAATAAAGGAAAACAGAAAAGAAAAATCTATGACTTCAAAATGTAGATGTTAATATATAGCATAACAAAACTTAAAAATATCATTTCAGACCTAAACATGGTTTTTAATGGCCATTAGAAGTTGAACAAGACATCAAATGAATTGGCTGATACATTTACAAAATCTGAAGTCTCATGGTGCAAAATATAATGCTCGACAATCCTACCAATCAAAAGTGACAATTCAAAACATGGATTACTTTAAACTCAATTCCAAGGTAAACTCATATGCCACGTTAGGCACGGAATAACTTATAAAGTTAAATCTGCAAGCGTAAAAGGCAGCATATGACAAATTAGACAACCTGCAAAGTAACAGAAGTTTAATGAAATACTAACCATGTCTTTGGACACTTCCCCTGGAGCACCAATTATAACTTCATCAACATACCGACATGCCAATACACTTAAACTTCTTTCATGAAGGTTCATAATAGGACGATGTGCTCCTCTTTTAGCACTGCAAGCCCATCAAATAAATAGGGCACAAAAATCAGGATATCAAAGTTCTTTCAACAACTCAAATAAATAGAATATCAGCCTTGCAAAAGCCAATGTGCTCCTCTTTTAGCACTGCAAGCCCATCAAATAAAGAGGGCATAAAAATCAGGATATCAAAGTTCTTTCAACAACTCAAATAAATAAAATATCAGCCATGCAAAAGCCAACCGGGGATGATCATGAAAGCAACTCAAAGCAGGCTAGCCACTAATCAGCTCAAACAATGGGTACAACCAATCAATCTATAGACAACAAACCAACTTTTTGAGTAAACAAAAGGATCAAGATTGACTAAGAAAATGCAGATGGCAACCAACTACAAACACTATGTAATAGACAATGGACAATACACTACGTACATTGTAATTAAAGTGTTTCTAAAAACCTACCCATATTGCTTGAAAGAAATTGAAAAAAGATGGTGTATTAATATTAACTAAGTTTTCAAGTATAATGAGAGATTTAAGGAAATAATTTGCTAACCTGATTGTCTGATCATTGTGTATTCCAACAAGAAGAAAATCACCAAGTCCCCTAGCAATCCTTAAAATCTATAACAAGAATAATTAGTGGAAAGGTTATAATTCAGTGGGGGGGAAATAATTAAAAAAATAAATAAATAAAGATGCTCATGCAAAGTAACAATCTAGCCTTTCTCATGAATTTTCACATTCACCGAACATTAACAGAAGGGAGCATTCATAAATTGGAAAGGAAAAAGAAAAGCCCTGTTTCGCATAAGGTAGTTTCATTTTCTCTCAAAGCGCTGCTATATAAACAATTTACTACAATAGCAAATAGTTAAAGCTATGAGTAGGACTATACATGACAGATAAAAATCAATTAAATGCTCCACCCTCAGCTTTCATTCTCAATGGCAATGGAGTCAAAATTAATTTGCCAGCACACTTTGCATTTCAAAGAACACACATTTTGACATAAAACCCCTCAGACCAAAGAATATTAGAATACCTCAACATGTCCAGCATGAAAAAGATCAAAAGCACCATCAATGTAAACTATGCGAGCATCAGGTCCTGCCCCCTGTGACCACATATATAAAATTCAATGAAAATGAGAAAAACGTTTCACCAAAAAAAATCAGTTAGGAGAAGTTTTGATACCCTGCTATTGGAGAATTGAACAATTCTACGAGAAGTAGGTAGAAAATGAGAAACTCGAGTACCGCTTCCAGATCCACCATCTTCAAATTTCTGGCCGTGACCATGGCTGAACTGCCTTTGCAACGAAGAATGACTCTTTGTCTCGCTAACTGATCTCTCCCTAACACAAAGAAGCATACGACCTGGTTGACACAACCAATATTAACAAAACAACAAACAAGCTGAATTGAATTAAACACAATCAAAAGAAAAGTCTCGAAAAGGCGTGAACTTACCAACGATATCGGTGCTGGAGACACCTTCGGTTCGTTTAATCTGCTTGAAGCGACCAGCCTTCTTGGCATGAGCATAGGCGTCGGTACCATCAGGAAGAACGCAAGGGTCATCTCCATGGATGATGTAATCAATATTATACTCATCAAACAATTTCTTCATAAAATCTTGAGTTATAGCATAAGGCGCATCCGTGATCACCTCATCGACCCATTTGACAGCATTAACCATGATCAACCTCTCGTGAAGAGGCGTAACAGGCGGACCTTTGTTCGCAATAATTTCAGCGTCGCTAACAACACCAACCACCAGCTGATCACCCAATGCACGTGCCTGACGGAGCGCGTTGCAATGTCCGTAATGCATCATATCGAAACAACCATCCATATAAACCCGCACTGGTTTCTTCTTCTTCTTCCTCCTCCATTGTAAATTTCTTAATCCTAAACCTTCTGGTGCTCCTGAGTACAGACTCAACAGCGTTGCACCGGCCACAACCACCGCTCCTGCAATCAAACATGTCGTCAACAATTGTGTCGACACCACCTCCTTCGATTGCGAACCCATTCTAGTAAACCAAAACAGATTCGAACTTACACCAGCTTTATTTCATTCCATTTCATTTCATTCCATTTCATTTCATTCGAGCATATTGCTTTTGTTTTGGTTTTTTTTTTTTTTCTTTCTTTTGTTCTCCACTTATGTCGGTCTCCAAACCCTCACTTTTCTCTCTTATTCCTGTCCGGTGCGGTGTCACTCTAATTCTAGGGTTTTCCGCTATTCCATCGATCTCTCTGGCACCTCTTCATTTATTTATTTACTAAACTACCCACGTGTTTCTTCCTTCGTTGTGAAGCAATTCATTCCTTTTACGTGTTTCTTCCAAGGTTAGAATAGTAATTAATACTTTTCTTTAGGCTTTAGCTACTACTAATGTAATGAAAAGGGACACTTGTGTCGAATCCGTTATTTAGAATACTAATCAAAGCATGATGGAAAGAATATCCAATTCTGATGGACCTACGATTGAAATAAATATGATAGCAAAATGTGAAGTGGTTGTTATCAACTTTATAATTTCATCTACCCACTTAAATATCAGTACAATTTTGAGTCAGGCCTTATTGTTTAGGTGACAGTCCGGTAGGCCCACCAACGAGATCTAATATCTATCGGGCCGAAGAATGGGCCGGAGGCCCAATTATTAATTTATTTATGAAGAAAAAACTGATTAATTTAACAGAAGCATCTCTTCATTATGCTTTTCTTTGAAAAGTATATATACCTCCGAAAGAATTGAGAAATGTCGCGAGTTAAATACGTGAGAAAAAACTGTGAACAGAAATTAGTACGAAAGAAAAGAAAACAGAGAAAGAAAGCGGTAGCGGGTAGCGTGGACTTGGTTTGGTTCGGTTGGCGGTGCTGTGAAGAAGCAGTGGTTGACGAATCTAAATCGAAGAATAATGGCATCAACGGAGGGTTTGGTGCCAATTACCAGGAACTTTTTGGCTTCCTATTACGACAAGTACCCTTTTGCATCTCTCTCCGATGACGTCTCTGGTCTCTCGTCTCAGATTCGCTCTCTTTCCGATGACTTACTTAAACTATCTCCTCCTTCTGAAGGTACAATACTTTCGTTATTCTGGTTACCTGCCTTACATTTCTTGTTCAGATCAATTCTTCTTTGTTGCGAAATTGTGTGATTGTGTGTTTTTACTTCATTTCATGCCAAGATTTGTTGTAGTTAGTTTCTCTATACTTTGTTGGTTTTAGATGAGAGATTACTTCTTGAGGAAGCTGACCGTCAGCCGCCTCACAAGATTGATGAGAATATGTGGAAGAATCGTGAACATATTGAGGAAATCCTCTTTTTACTTGAAAAATCACACTGGCCTTCTGCGGTTAGGTTTCTTGTTAACTGACTTCTTTTTCATTTCTTGTTTAGTTTTAGTTGTTGCTTACAGATTTTGCCTTTTGTGCAGCTTCAAGAGCCATCCACCCCTGAAGATACTGAAACGGCTACAACACTTAGCAAGCTTAGTGAAAAGCTGAAGACGACTTTAAATGTGTTGGCGTCTTTTCAGTCTCAAAACTCTGAACGTGTATTCAACACTGGTTAGTTTTATGTGGTCTTTAGTTATATTATATCCTAAACTACCTAGTGACTGACTTCGAACTAGTTTCCTAGAAAATTGTTTGTAAGTTCAAAATTTATTGTTCTTGATGTTTAAACTAGCTGTTGGAATAAGTGATTTTCATATGCACACAGCTCATTGATAAGTTCAACTAGAGTATGCATATGCAGCTCAATGACAGGAATAGAATACTGTAGTTTAATTTATTTGAATGATTCATTTCTTTCTCTTGAAAATGTGGGTCTTGTGTCCCTTGTGAATCATACTTCTAAGTATAAATGCTTGAACTTTTCTTTTCAAATGGAAAGATTGGTTCACTTGGATGCTATACTACATAAGGGAACAAAGAAATGTGCTGCAGCAGTATCTGTAAATCTTGTAAAAGCTGATAGAGGTATTGTTCAATTGGATAAAAGCTTGAATGTAATATTTTTTTTGGCAGTGATGACCTACATGCCACAAGATTTTAGGGGATCACTAATCAGACAACAAAGGGAGCGTTCGGAAAGGAATAAGCAAGCTGAAGTTGAGGCTTTGGTTAATTCTGGTGGCACTATCCGTGATCGATATGCCTTGCTATGGAAACAGCAGATGGAAAGGTAAGCTTCGTTTTTTCCATTGCATTGTGGCTGCATGCAGGTTTACTGTTCATGATCTTACTCTGTCTTTTCTGATCACCAATTTAGGAGGAGACAGCTCGCCCAACTTGGGTCTGCCACAGGTGTCTACAAAACACTTGTTAAGTATTTGGTAGGAGTTCCGCAGGTACATGGTCTTAAGCTCTTTTATGTTAACTGTCTTAATAGGCTTGTTTTTCTAACCTTGGCATCCATTTCCAGTCTGCCCAATTTACTTGTCCTTCCTTTTTAAACCTTCGATCCTATGATGCTGAACTGAATTGAATGTAATGTGCCATGAATAACATTATTCCTATTAAAGGGTCATTGAATTGCCTAATAAAAAGGTCCTTAGAGAGGATTGTAAAGCTGAATGCTTTGGTTGATGACTAATCATGAGGGTTTTCATTGTATTGGTGGTTTAAGAGTATATTGACAAGACAATAATTTTGTGAAGAAATTAAGGAAATGGAAAGTGACTAGGAAATCTTGGTCATTGAGCATTGTAAGGTTTCTTAGTCATCATATTTTAGGACCAGTTATGGCACCTGATACCACTAAGTAGATCCACATGAAAGGTTTAATAAACCATGAGTAGTAGATCCGTGGTATGATCATTCGATTGTGCAATTAGCATGAGCGTTTAATGTCTTTGTAGTTGACATTATAATATGATTATGGTGTGTGGATGACATAGTACAAAAACTGTGGTTTTATTTTTACTTGGTAGTACAAATTTACATTATAACTAATCATGAATACATTGATGCTTTTTCTGTAGGTTTTGTTGGATTTTACTCGTCAAATAAATGATGATGATGGGTAAGTCCTTGATTTTCTAAGTTCTATATCATTAGTCAACATCTTTAAGGGTTGTGCTTGTGGTCACTTCTCTTCTGGGTTGAGAGTTTAAAATATTTATGTAGCAATAATGTTATTGTTATTTTCTATTACTAAATTATCATTTCATTGATTAAATTGAGTTATCTTTTTCCTTGAAAGACCGATGGAAGAGCAACGGCAACGTTATGGACCCCCATTATATAGTCTTACTACTATGGTGACTGTTATTCGACTCTCAATTTTGTTATCCTGGAGAAGGTTTAATGCTAACAAACTGTGAGAATCATCCCATCTTTTACTGAATTAGAGCTATGTTTCTTTTTACTTGTCAGCAGTGGGATACTGACATTTATTGGCTGTTTTTCTGCATCCATGTACTGTACCCTTTGAATCGAGAAGAGAGAGGCATCAGGTTGATATCATTGCACATGCTGTTAATGTATACACCTCTGAGTTTGAAAGGTTCCTTAAATTTATAGGGTAAGTCAGCTTTTTGCTCTGCAGTGTCATTATTAATTGTTGAAATTTTTTATTGGTGAGACCCTGTTGCTGCTGATTGTTTCTGTTCAGAGAAGCTTTACTAGTAGTTCATGTAGCACAGAGAATGATAGGGGAGTAAAATAAAGCAAATATTGATTGGCTAGGATGAGAATTTGTCCTGTCTTGGTATAAGGAGCCCTTTCATAGAGCAGTTTGTAATAATTAGGAAAGTCAGTTTCTAGCCCCAAGATATTCTTTACCAACTACAGTCAAAGCATTGGCCTTGGGAAGAATTCCAGAGCAAGTTTTCATAGTCCAGCATGAAATTTGGATAAATCAAATGAAACTGGAAACTAGTCCAGTGTTATTGAAGTTTTTATAAGTTAGTTTGTTAGCTTTACATGTTATTACACCATAAAAAAATGTGGAGACCTAATTTAGAAGAAAACTTTCAGGGATATACCTGTCTTGCTTAACCAACTGTCCCAAGACATTCTTAACAACTGCAGTCAGACCTAATTAATATGTGGTTTCTATTGGAGTTCTTCTTAGAGGAAAGTTTTGTGCTTGGATAAGAAAATATAGCAATAAGTAATGATGCTAATTTATTATTACTTCTCCATATTATTGTATGTATACTTACATATATAGTACTCATGTGTATTTATGTATTTTATGAAAAATGATCTTGGGTGCCTCCTAGCCCAAATACTAAGTTATACACATACAGGAATTCTCCAATGTACCTTAACCATGTTTACCGATAGGGGTGGAAATAGGCCAGGCCAGGCTAGACTTTTGGTTAAATAGGCCCGATCTGTATTCTAATACTCTGGTCTAAGTCTGGCCTACAAGCCTATGATAGGCTCTATTTATAAGCCTGGCCTGATCTGTTTAAAAGTCTGTTAGGCCTGAAAGCCTGTTTAAAAACCTATAAATAACTAGTTATATTTATAAATAAAGTTTGGGCTTTATATTTATAAATAAAATATTGGATTTTAAACTTATAAACAAGCATGCCAATAGATTTAATAAAGAAAAGTATATATAAATAGTATATGGACCGGCCTATTAAGTTATGAAGGCTTTTATCATAGCTTGAGCCTAACCTATTTAATTAAATAGGCTTTTGAAAAAGCTTGAATCTAACCTATTTATTAAATAGGCTAGGCCAGGCTGTAGGCCTCTGAAAGGCCGCCTGGCCTATTCCCACCCCTATTTACCGTCCTTAAGAGTTCTTGCAAGATTATCAAATTATAGATTTTTTCTGTGAGACTATTTAAAGTTTGCTTTGAGAGAGATGTTCCGACTGTGTCTAATTTTTTTGTATCTTATCTGGCATTTACTGTCTTATGAACATCTGTTGAATTTATTTATTGGCTTAATGTTTTTGTACCATTCTTAGTTGGTGTCTTATTGATATTATTTGTATGTTGTTGTAACAGTGAGGTCTTTGCAAACTCCCCTTTCTTTATTTCAGCAGAGGTCGCAGGTGCGCTTGAGTCAAGGTAAGTATCAATTGCTTTGTTAAAATCAGTTCTAGGTGATGCCAGTATAAGTAGTTTCAGATTACATACTTCTAGTCTGTCTGTGTTTGTCAGGAACAATGATGAGTACAAGGAAGTCATTATTCCAGCAGGGAAATCTCATGAGGTGTGTTTTGATATCTGTTATAGGTTTAAGAGTCATTGTATTAGTTTTCCTTTCCTGTGTTCGAAATTATTTACATGAGCCTCTTAATGAATTTATTGTGTGAAAAATTTCATCGAAAGCAAGCATATATTGTGTGCTTCTGAGTACTATGTATTTTATGTTGCATCATGAAAAGCTATGGTAATGAATTTCATGTATGTTTCATATATTTTGTTCTGTCACTTCTGAACTCCTATACGTATTTCCAACCTTTAATATTGGATGCAAGTATAGCTTCAAAATAATGTCTAGGACTGTTCAATATATTTTTTTAAATAAATATAAATTTTTATTTATTTAGGTTCTGTAATATTTTACTTTTAATTATTAATGACCTTAGTGTTGATTTGCTATGCTGATTCTCAGAGTTTATCGTTTGATTTTATAAAGGTTTCGCTTTCGGTGGATTCTGTAAATTCATACATAGCTTGGGATTTCTCTTTGATTCAAGGCAAGATGAACTTGGTATGGTTCTCTGATCATATTTTCTTATCTTTAAATTTTATTCTTATTTTTGGTTCACCAACCTATTCTTATTATTGTCATTGTTGTGTATTATCTTTCTGATAATGGGAAAGCATGCAAATGTTTGTTCAATTTTTCCCGAGTTTTTGCTGTTGGTAGATCATGTTGTTGTGATTCTGAACTTCAATGTAATTGTTGGCAGGATGTAGGATTTAGCTTGGAGTACACAAATTCCTCTGGACAAAAATCTGTAAGTTGTTGCACTACAATATCCTTTAGATGAATTATCTTTAATTTGAAAACTGTAAGAACTGCTGTAATTTGCTTCCTTCGCCCTTTCCAATTTTGCACCTCTCATTTATTATTGACTTATGCTGCTTATATTTGTTACATGGGCTTGGATTGGTTGTCGACCCTCAGCTTTTATTACCTTATCGTCGTTTTGAGGCTGACCAAGTGAGTTACCTCACTCTGAACTCACCCGTAGCTTCACGTTTGCTTCAGATGACTTCATGAAATGCTAATTGATTATCTCTGCAGGGCAATTTCTGTACGGTCATGGAGGGGAACTACAAACTAGTTTGGGACAATACATATTCAACTTTCTTTAAAAAGGTTTGCAAATCTATATGAGCATTCACTTGGAATTTATGAATTCATAATCTATACTGTCTTTTGCTACCATGAAACATTTATAGAGCATAGAGGTTAGGTTCCTTGATCACTGGACATGGCAATTCAATGTTTAGTGAATCTCTCATATTTAAGTTTTACATGGTGTAAAATGCTGTGTTTTTCAGTTTGGTATGTATCCTGATGATTTTATATATTTGTTTCATTTTTCCTTCTGAATCAGACTTTGCGCTACAAAGTTGACTGCATACCTCCCGTGGTAGAGAAGATTGAAGTGGAAGGATGAGAGGAATTACTTTAGGTTGCAGCCAAATGACAGATTCTTGAGTGATTGTGTTTTTTCGTATCAGTTTATACTTTCAATAGAGGTTGGTCGGTTAGTCATTTATGGTTTCATTCATTGCAATAGCAGGTCTTGGTGAAACTGAAGTCTTACATCTGTATATTAACATACAATTGATTCTTGTTAAAACGTGTGATCTGAAGTGTTGTAATCTGTAGATATATCCACTCCATGAGTCGTATTCATGACTTGCAAAACAGTCCCGAAAGTTCTTGACGAGCATTAACATCATCGCAAGTCCATAATATTTTAGATTCAATTTTCACAACAAAATCTGCAATAGTATCTGTTTTCACTAATGCGCTACCTAGTATTCTTCTATTCTATCGAACTAGGTAAAGAGACTGTTGGCTCTAAGTGAAGTCATATGCTCGCTTGGCAGAGTCCAGTGTGTTTGAGAGAAGCATGGCTACAGTCATTGGTCCGACTCCTCCAGGCACAGGGCTAATAGCTGATACCAACTTCAATGCTTCTGCAAAATTAACATCTCCCGCGATACGGTAGCCGCTTTCAGAGCTAGGGTCCTAGCCATTCGTTAAAGCAGTCGGTCAAAATTCAATTACTAACAAGTTTCAGAGACGTTGCTCATGAATTGATACCATATTTAATCACTCCCTGCTCCAAATGAAAATGTAAATATGTGATAACTGAGAGTGAGAGGATCAAGAAGAATACTTACATCAACGGGACATGTACCGACATCGAGAACCACTGCTCCAGGTTTTAGCCAACTGCCACCAACTAGATTAGGTACTCCTGCACCTGTTATCAAAATATCAGCTTCCCTCGTAATGAGTTCTGGTTCTCTTGTGAATGCATCCACAACACTTACTGTTGCATTGTGCCTCTGCTCACATTTATGGGATTGAACATAATTATTTGCTCTGAAGTGTCACAAAACCAATAGAGTTGGTTGGTTAAATGGAAAAGTACACATTACCTGCAACAGCAATGAAACGGGTAATCCCACAATATTGCTTTTCCCAATCACAACAGCACTTTTCCCCATTATTTCAATCCCTGATCTGATCAATAACTCAATGCAACCTTTTGGAGTACAGGGGATAAACAGTGGTTCCCTCCCTCTCATGGCTAGATTCCCCATATTTAACGGATGGAAGCCATCTACATCTTTCTCCAAATGCAATGTGCTCAAAATTTTCCCCTCATCAAGATGCTGTTTGGCAAATTTGGACATAATCTATGTTAAAACACATCTAAATAGATCTCTAATAGATTGTTTTCCCTTTTTCCTAAAAGATTTTCGAGAGATTGTTAAAGAATATGAGATATAACAATCAAAAAAGCAGTGAGCCAATGCATAAATCTATAGGTCAAAAGAAGACAGCAGCTTAGAGGATTTCATTAGGACTATGATATGTAATAATAATTCAAAAAACAATAATAAATTAAATAAAATAATTTTAATTTTATCAATAAAAAATAGTTATTTTAAAAAAATAATTTTAAAAAAAAAAGAAAAAAAAAAAAAAGAGCACTGAGCCTATGCATTAAATCCATAGGCTGGAACTCTACAGAAAATAAGAATTCGGCATAGTCAAAATGGTTGAACGATTACTTCACCACAGCAAGTGTGGTACAATCGAACCAAAACTAACCAAGGTATCACAGACAAATCACCACTAGATGGGATTGAGAGGCAATACAGAAGGGAAAAAAAAAAGTTTTTTGTCAGAGTTATAGGAATTACTTGTGGTAGGGGAAGCTGAACAAGAATACCATGAATGGAAGGATCCTCATTAAACGAAGATAAAGCACCAAGAACTTCATCCTCTGAACAATCTTCAGGGAATTCACTCACTACTGATTTGATTCCCGCTTCTTCACAAGCTATTATCTTATTGTGAACATAAATCAAAGAATCTCTTCTTTGGCCCACCAAAATTACAGCCAACCCAGGGATCTTCCCAATTGATTCTTTCATTCTCCTTACTTCATCAGCTATACTTGATCTGATCCCCTCGGCAATTGACTTTCCATCAATTATGGAAGCAGTCTGCTGATTTGCTACAGAAAACTGCCAAATGTCAAACCAACAAGCTCTTAAAAATTCAAAACAACAACAAAGAGTTGGAAACCAAAGGAACTTCAGGATACTAAATGACAATACAGATTTAGAAACAAGTACAGGAACCAAATAATAGTAATGAACTTTCAAAGTAAACCTATCATTATCAACACAAAATTCATCACAGTTATTCTAACATAGCTGTATTAAACTCTTCAGCTAAAGCTGGCACCGCAAGTTTAAGTCAAGCACAGCTAGTAGGAATAACTCCAAAGACATTTTTCAGCTAACAGGACCACTCAGCAAGAGAGCAGCAGTAACTTACAGAAACTATGAGGCGTGATAGAATCAGAGTGTTCAGATTTAGAACCCCAAGTGTCCGGTAGGTCAACAGAAATAAGTGGCGGAGACACTATAATTTTACCACTGTAACTATCCTTGAAGGTATGAAGGCCCCTTCCAGTAGGTGGTGATATTGGCACTTTTCTCATTGTATTCCTCAATAAGATTGTGAACATCATAATCTACCGTATCTTCTCTGGAAAATACACCATATTGCTTCAGATGTTCTTCATGCCTGTATTGATAACCACACAGACAACATATTCAAATGATGAAAAAATGAACGAATTCAACACATCGAGATCAATGATATTCATATTTCTCCACATCTACCTCTAAAAGTTCACAAGCCAAAAACATTCATACGTTTACCGATACCAAAACATTCTCAAGTAAACTAATGATAAAAATACGAGTCCTCTAAAATCTTAGCAATGTCTAAAGCTTCACTGGTTTGCAATAACATCTACTGTAATACTCGTTTGAACAAACAACAAATATTACAGCAAATGAATATAATTAAAGAAATCGAAATGTACAAACAAATTGAAACTGAATCCAAAAAGGAAATTGATCCAAACAACTCCATCAATAACATGTTCAAAAGAAATAAAAACAGAAACTCAAACCAAGGATTACCTGGTACCGTAGCTTCAGCGAAGATGGTACCGTAGCTTCAGCGAAGATGACAAATCGCGCCTGTGAACAAACAAACACACACCTATATGACGCCGACGACCAGTGAAGTGATAAAAAACCCAACCGAATCTCTTCCGATGGGCCTGAATTGATGAGGCCCAATTAAAATCGGCCCATTAGTGAGGCCGTGTTAGGATTTTATCCGAGACCATTTCAAACTTTCAATTAGGGATTGTTGTCTCGCCTATGATTTTTTTTTTTCTCCATTTCTTTTTAAAAATTTTTTTAATAAATATGATTTAAAAAAATAATACTCCCTCTGTCCCTTATTAGTTGTCACGTTAGGTTTTGTACGTGTTCATCAACTAATTTTGTTTTAAATTTTGTGATTTATGTATAAGAAAAAATATAGTCGAGTGAAATCTTATTTTAATTCATTTTAATGTCTATTTTTTAAATATAAAATTACCATAATTTTTCGTCGTCTATAATTAAAGATATTTTCCGTTGAAATGATATATTGGCAAACGTGCAAAAACCTAATGTGACAGCATTTTTGGGACGGAGGTAGTAATAAATTCCGCATTATTCAAACATTTATTTTTTCCAATTCCGCACATATGAGTTCAACATCGTACATGTTGATCTTCAAATATATTACAGTTGGTTGTATAGGTATGATTCTGAGACCACCGATAATAGTGGTTTTCTAATTTTTTTTTTCTAAAATGTGTAAAAGTAAGAAGTGAGACGAATTTTGGGTTTCTCGAGAAGATTTTTAAAACCTGTTCCAGTTTTTTTTTTGGCGGTTCCACTTCTTTTTTTCTTTTTTTTATTTAATTTTAAATTGTAAATCAAATAATATTAATGTATGTATAAGATGTTGGTATAATATGGTTTTAAACGGTAATATGATCGTTAAAGTAACTTTAATTATTTTTTATTCTAACAGTTATTTTTTATATATATAAATACATATACTTCTTCCATTTAATCTTACAATTTTATCGCTACTCAATTCAACTCTCTTTTTCATATTTTTTACTTTCTAAATATCAATATGGATCCGAATCAAACAAATTTGTTAGCAATTCTTCAAGCTTTGCAAAACTTTCAACAAAATCAAAATCCAGCTTCACAAAACTCTTAACTCCCAAATCTAACTTCAAATGCTCAAGTACTACCATTTTTATCACAAAATATCGGACACCTCCCTCTACATATTATACTCAATCAAGAGGTTCAGATTCAGCTTCTAATCCTACTCCACGCACAACACTCATTCAAATCAACATTGAATTTCTGAATGAAGGTTTAAAGGGCATCAACCTTAATGATGATATTGACAATCATGCTCGACATACCAAATATTGGATTTGGGAGGAGGATAGCCTTATCATTTATGACTGGTTAAATGTGTCCAAAGACGCTATAGTCGGAACAGATAAAAAGACTGAAAGTTTCTGAGAACGAAACTACCAATATTGTGATGAATACAAGTTGAGCAACAAATGGAATAGAAAGAGAGATGCAATAAAGAAATGATGGCATATGATCAACATGTGTTGTCAACATTTTGGTGCAGCGTATGATCTAGCGAGTCGAACTGCATAAAATGGTTACAATGAAGATGATATCATGAATAGAGCCCACCAAATTTATTTTGTGAATGATTCTTCAAAATTCACTTTTCTTGAACATTGGTTGATACTGCACCACGAGCAAAAATGAAAATCTCAAGCAACAGAGAGTGGAGGTTCTTCGAAACGATCAAAATTAAATAATGCTGGAGCATATACATCATCGTTGAATAGAGAAACACCTGCTGATGACGTAGCTGAACTGAAGTCTCCAAAATGTCCACTAGGTAACAAAGCTACAAAAAGAAATGCAAAAGGAAATTCGAAAGTAAATCAGGCGGAAGAACGAAAGTTTCAAATACAAATAAAAATGGGTGAATCAAAGCTGGTCGAGTCAGAAGGTAGAATGTAGGAAACATAGAAGGAAATTATTATGGCTAACACATCTAAACTATCTCTATTATAACAAGAAGCATATCAAAAGGTTGTTGTCACGAACTAAATTTGGGTCTAGTTTGTTTAGGGGTTAGTTCGACATATTTTAAATGCGGATCATTCTGAGGCAACTTGTGAAAGGCCTATAGAATTCGTTTCTTGTTCGTTTGGAGCATGCAATAGCTTTCTGGAAAGGGAATTGCGAGACGGATAATTATTTTAGGGGTCAATTTTGACTTATTATATTTTTGCCAGTTTTCGGGTCCCTAATTCCAGCAGGATTTCTATTTTATTTTTGTTTCCTTCGCACTATAGAAATGTCTTACATCATTCTAAACATTTTCTAGCAATAATAATATATATTTCTCTTAATTTGAGATTTGGCCTTTCCATTCCCTTGGATTAGGGCTATCAGTGTTCCAGTCAAACGTTATAGAGGGTTTTTACGTCATTTTACCTTCTTGTGTCAGTATTGGGATTTCCTAATCCTATTACGAGGTATTAGGAATTGTTCACAAGTATATAAACTAAGTTATAACCCTAGGCAATCGGATTTGTGCCTTTAAACGAATTAGAGAGGAATTCCGAGAGAGAGGGTTTTGAGAGCAAAGTCGTCAGTTTGGGCGAGTTGGTGGTTGTCGCAGAAGGGTAATAGAATCGGTTTTGTCTTTGTGTCCATAGAGGTAAGTTAGTTTGGTTGTAGGATTTGTGTTTTAGGGTTTTCCAAATTATCTATGATCGTCACTATTCTGTTAGGGTTTCAGAATCTGCACTAACTCGCGTTTTGGTCGCTCTGATTGTAACGGAAGGTGTAGCAATCGCGCAATAGGATGAGAAGTGAGAACTCTGTCGGTTGTTTATTCGTTTGAGGATAGGTTAGTACCTCGTTCTCTGTCCTACAGATTTTGTGTTGGTTGTTGTTTGTTGTGCATATGACTATTGTGTGTCGTTGTGGAATCTGTTTTGGAACCCTAGTAGTGTTGTCTAGAAGACCTAGTATCGATAGCCTATAAATTGTATTCTGTAATATGCTTAAATGTAATTTAACTTAAAATAAAAATGATATTAATATGACAAACAGTTTTAAATGGATGATGATCTGAGCAGAACTCTGAAATAAACTGAACACTATTAATGGATAAATGCCTTTAGGTCAGTCTATAGTAGAATCCATGGCATACCTAAGGATAGAGGTACCTCGAAATAACAGACTTAACCGGCTTGAAGTGTCAATACTTATATGTGATCGACTTCGGCCATACAGGGGCTTCAGCCATATATGTGATATCTGATTGTTTCCCCATTTTCTGTATATAGCTATTGGGCATTAATCGTTAATTGACTAAACTGGAATATGTTTGTTGTTTGGTAATTCTGTGATAGTTGTGGTGTTAATAGGATATTTGTAAAAGCTGGTAAAACTGTTTTTATGATTGAAGTGGTAATACTAAAGTGGACAGGTAATTTGTATGTGGTATGTTACTGTTTTCACATAAAAACTACACAGAAAATGCTAGGACCCGATCATACCTTTAATCTAATACATAGGACCTCTGATAGTACAGTCTGAACTGTTAAATACGATAAATGAATCATACAGGTTTGTTGGCTAAATCAAATAATTTCATAATATGTTGGTTGTAGCTTTAATGGCGTGATCTCTGCTATAGGGAGTTCTAGAGAACTCATAGAGCCTTGCATTGTGTGCTTCTACATGTTAGATCCGAGTCTAGAGGCATTGTGTATGGTTGTTTGGAACTTGAGTTGCTAACTAGACTTTGTAGTCTAACGTTGTACTTTCTTCTTTTTCTTATTTTTTTTTTCTATTTATTCTGTTATGTGGAAATCCCTGAATGGGTACATGTACATAGATTGATTAGGAGATGACTATCACATCTAGAGAACGAGCACGCATATGGCATCCGCATATTTTACATTATTTAGACATTTAGTGTTTTTCGAACTATGCTAGATTTGGAATTATAAACTGTTATTAGGTTATTTAAATAGTGTAGTAGACTATTTGAGATGTTGTCTTTTGGATACTTGATTAGTTGCTGGAATTCGGTAATGTAAACGCTATATTTGATTTTGGATATTTTTCTGTTTAATGGAATTATTGCTACTATTTGGGATTTTGGAATTAAAAAAATTATTAGGTATTTAAATAGCATTAGAATTGCATTATTTCTATTATAGGGTTATATCTGCATTGTGATGTCAAGCCTTCCATCCTGTTTTGCACCAGGGTGGGGGTTCGCCGTTACAGTTGTTCAAAAGCTACTAGAGAAATTAGGGTAGTATTTTAGTGAATTATTTGAATATTTATATATCTTAATTAATTAATTCAATTGATATATTTTTAATTAATATGTACTATCAATATTGAAAAGTTTATTTCAATGAATTAATTAGTATTTTATCTAAATTATTTTATTAGATTGTGAAAAACATTATATTAATCTACTAATATTCAATTACGTAGCTAGTATTTGTTTTAGTAATAATATTAATTTTATATTCAATATTACAGAAAATTGAGATTGGTATAGAGTGTGCATCTATGAAATGAATAATTAATTTTTGTAATAATTGTTATGAACTAGTCGTTATAGGTAAGTCGTTTTCGACTGGCCGTTACCAGTTAGTCGTTACCCACTAGCCATTACCACCAGTCATACCACCAACCGTTATCTACTAGTCGTTACCAAGTTTACTATAAATTCGATCCAATTTATGATGATGAAACTAATTTTATCGATCCATCAAATTTAGGAGAAGAACGTTTTGCACTATATGAACAATACATTCAAAACACGATCCAACTATATTAAACTCATAAAAAATTTAAATAAAATATTAGAATATTTTTAATTACAATTTAGAATCCAGTTATTCATAAAATTATTTTTAATTTAAATTTTGACGGGTTCATAAGAGTGAATAAAAAAATATGAAATAAAAAATTAATTAAATAGAATTAAATTACAAAGATATAAAATATAAATAAAAGAGAAAGATAATACAATAAATTAGAAGAAAAAAATATTTATTTAATAAAAAATGAGTCCTACCATTGCATATATATATATATATATATATATATATATATGGATTCAACCCAAATACATAAGGAGATGACAAAATATAAGAGAAAAAAAATATAATATTTATTTAAATGAATATCATTAAAATATATACATTAAACCTAATACAAGTAACAAAATATTAAAATAAAAATATATCTAATTTATAACCAACAAAATCATAAACACATTATAAAGGGGATATGGGTAAAAGGAAGAAAGATAAAGTAAGAGACATGAATCTGAAAGAGATGATGAAATCAATATGTTAATATCATATCTGCACATTAAAAAGTTGCAGATAAAAAAAAAATTATATTACACAATAAAATACAAACTATAAGAAAAAAACAAATTATTAATAAAAAAAAAACCAAGAGATAAATAAATTAACTAATTTGGAGGAGATTTCAAAATTCGAGAAATGAAATTGAACAAAGGATATGTATAAAAATACCTTTAATAGTATGGAGAAATAAAATGAAAAGACAAAGTACTAAGAAAACATAACATCATTTAACAATTTTTTTTAGTGTATTTTTATTCTCTAGATACATGAAAAATATTTTTTATTTAATGTGATGAATACATATCTTTAAGAAAGAAGATAAAAAGATATATTAGACCATCCACAATCGGAGTCTCTTAATCTCTTAATGAGTTTCTTTTCTCACAAGAGACTTATGTTTAGTCTCTTTACATGGGAGCAATTAGTTTTTAGAAGATAGTCTCTCAAATGAGAGACCCATTTCTAAAAAAATTTAACAAATGATGGGAAAACACGTGAAAAGTTAATAGGAAAAAAATAAGAGGGTGGAGAGAGAAAAAAGAAAATAGCATAATATATTTTACTTTTTTAATTTTTGGAAACATAATGAAAGAGACTTTGCATTGAAGTGAAATTATTATATTTTCTATTTATGAGTCTCTTTGATAATGTGGCATACACAGACCCACATAATAGACTCCAAAGAGAGACTAACATTGGAGATGGTCTTAAGTCATCTCCAACAGTCTAAAAACCGCGTCCCAATCCCATCATTTTGCTTAACTAGTGACCCAAGCGCAGTCCCATCTCACTGGATGAGAATGGTGGGACGCGGGCCGTCCCTCTGCGCAAGGATGACCTTTGCGCTTACTTTATTTTTTTCAATTTTTTTCTAGAAGTTGACAAAGTCAACTTCACATATTAATTGTTTTTGTCTTTTTCCACAAATAGTAGTTGAACGAATAGTTTTTTTTGTTATATTATTATATTATATACATTTAATATATATTGACGGGTGTCGAGTTCGTCAGTAATTTAAATATTCTGTAAACAACAAATTGATTGTAGTAAACAAGGTCGAATCCACAGAGAACGGTTATCAATTGTGTATTGTATACTGACCAAGTAATGTAAATGGGGGTTTGAAAAGTGGATTTGGATTGAATGCTAAAAACGCTAAATATTAACAATCAAATATATTAAAAGACCCAGCTAACCGATCATTTAATTAATGTGTTGATCATTGATTCTAAAGATATCTATATCGAATTTAATAACCACAGTTATAGTTATTGACAACGTGCCTAACAACCAATCTTTTCCTTAGTTATTAGACTGACCGGGTACGACCCTTCGAATCAATCACTAATCTAACACGTAGATTGCAATATGAACTAGAAAAAACCTATGGTCATAGCCAATGAATCAGTACGACAGTTCTTGAACTATGATTGTGAAACCTCAACACTACCTAGATTAGATTAATTACGAATTATCTAACATGCAGTGTATTAGCATACTCAATTAACCAATCGCGCGCTTAATCAATTAATTGAATAAAACTAACATGACCTTAGCTATGGGCATAGAACGACCTTAACTATGGGCACAGAGATTACACAAATATTAAAAAATAAAGCAACGAAGCAAAGATCTCACAACACGAATTAATTAAATCAATTGTTTAGCTGGGCAGACTAGTTTAGCACCCCATGGGCGCAATCAACATCATTGTCTAAAATAAAACTAAACGTACAAAAAGAAGAAAACAGATAGAAAAACTAAAGCCTGATTCCTCTTCAAGTATTTTCAGAAAACAAAAAAAAAATCCAACTATCTGTTCTGCAGAGTAAATATACTCCGTTAAGAAAAATAACAAAACCCATAAAATCTCCTCAAAATCCTCTCTAGTATAATCTCTGATTTAACTTTTGAAAGATGTGAAAGTTTTTCTTCAATCCTTGACTTTCTGCATTTTTGGTCTTTAATCCCAGAAATCTTCATAATTTGCACAAATGCCTCCAAACTGTTCATATTCAAAAAAATAGGGCAAATTAGTATAAAATCACAATAATGTCCTCAAAATAATTAATGAAATAGTGCATAAATGTTGCACATATGATGCTTAATCAAATTCCCCCACACTATCTTATACTTGCCCTTAAGTATGCCCATAACTCACTCTCAAAAGAAAAATCAAGTGGTCTAACAAAACTGTCTGCCTAAAAGGAATCAACCATAATCCACGGTGCCCACAAGTAACTCAAAAAAAATGAAAGACAGGGAGCTATCATGTATTAAGCACACAAACTTTAATTCTATCTTTGATTAGAGCAGATGCAAAGACAGCAAGTGATAATTCGCAAAAGAAATCACTTATACCAGCGCCACAAGCAAATATAAAAGACAGTCAAATTATTATACACAACTAAAGCAGCCAGCAAAATAAAACAACTTTATTAGACACTAGTTGGGTATCTCTCTTTATTTCTTTCTTTCTTTTTCTTTTTTTTCTATTTTTTTTTTAATTTTTTTGAGAGAATTTTACCCTAAACAACCAGTGAGACATTTCAAATCAACACTCCCAATTATTTCCAAGTTTAAAACGGCCCCAAAAAGGTACTAAACTCTTTCCAAACACTAGCTTCTCCGTACATAAGCCACTTAAGGAGAACAAGTGCCGTGTCACCTATTCCGGCTAGTGAAAGAAAATGGAAAAACTAAGAATGTGTGACTTTAGTCGGACTGTATTCGGCTCTAATAGGGGAAAATCCTCCTACCACCAATGGCTCCATACATACAATAACTTAAGGAAGATTAGCGTCGATCCACTAATCCTAGCTGATGATACTAAGTCACATGATCAACATCTTTTTTTTTAAACTTTTTTTTCAAGGCTGCTGTATTATTTCCTAACTAACTAACTTTCTATTTGCGAGTATCTAGCATGGGTGAGTTCTAAATTAAATTATCACAAACTCTAGAAGCATCTGCTAATGTCTTAAGTACACACAAAAATTAAGTTTCATAATTAAAGCTCCCAAATCAATCAAAAATCATATTAAAGGAAATTCAATATTGACACAAAATGGCATATCCTATGGGCATAAGTTAAGTCAGAACACAAGAGACACAAAAGAAATAAAGAAGAAAAACTAAAATTCCAAAATTCAAATAACTAAAATAAAATCTAAAAACTTCCTAAAAAAATTCTTAAAATAAAAAAAATTAAAATAAAAACAAAAATAAACTCAACAAAGAATAAAGTATTTCCTCCCCCACACTTATATCATGCATTGTCCCAATGTAATGCCAATAACATAAAATAAACAATAAAATGTAGACAGACACTTCCCTGAAAACCTGTGGAAGTAGGAAATCAGCACCTCAAGTAACATCTCCAGCCTCTTAATCGCTTGAAATTTTCCACTTTTATTTTACTTCACTTTTCAAGCTCTAGATTGTCACAACTAAGTTCATCAAATATTTGATGATGATAATGATTGAAAATGAAGCGGGTTGTCGCTAGAAGAAACACGACTGAACTGGACTCGGCGGGCGAACTCGCAAATATAGACAATTCTGCTTGACGACGGCTGGAAGAAGATGGATGTGAACTGATGTCTAGAGAAGATAACACACTAAGTGATCTCTGTTTTCTGTAAAGTTGAACGTTATGCTGCAACAAACCGGAAGAAGCTGAACTAGAAGAATCTGAACTAGAAGAATTTATCGCTGGAGACAGCGACAAGGCTGACTACATATGAGTGTAACATAGATGGAGGTTGATTCTGAGACCGACAAAGGCTGGAGATGGATCTGTCGACCGACGAAGCGGCGACGACTTGGCTAACAGACCAGCAAAGATTGTTGCTGGTGAAGGAATCATTGTCGACGAAGCTGGAGAAGATGGCTGTCACAACGACCGGAGGGCGACGATAGCAGATTGGAGGAGCAGATCGCTGAGTGGAGATCGTTGCAGCCGTTCGACAGTGGAGAGATGGGAGAAGCGACGACGTGAGACGGTGACCGTATTGAGGCGGAGGGAATCGACACTAAAGCAAGATTGGAGGACGACGACCGCTGGAGAATCGCGAGTCGCGACTGCGGAGAAGTCGACGGAGGAGCTGAAGACTGTGAACTGAAGAGAGACAGTCGCAGAGATCGTCGAAGATCGTCACCGCTTGGATCGGCGTCTGATGGAGAAAGAGAACGCCGGCTGGAGGAGAGATCGACCAATGACGACCGCTAAGACCGACGGAGGCCTCCAACTCTGGCTAAGAGGCGAATCGTGACTGGATCGGTGACGGCGGCAGGAGAGGAGAGACTCAGAGCGGCGGCTAGGTTTCACGACTGTTCAGTTCTGATTTTTAATTTTCTGATTTTTTTTAATAATTTCTTTTTCTTTTCTAATTTTTTTTCTGCAAAAAGAAATGAAACAAATAAAATTAGTAATTAAAAAAATTAATTCTAACTATATATTTACAAGAATTATTATTTTTTTTTATCAAAAATCATTATTATTAAATATCTAAAATAAAATAAAATAAAATAATATCTAATAAAATGTAACTATAAATAAAATAAAAATAATTTTAAAATAAAATAAAGTAAAATAAATAAAAATAAAATAAATAAAAATAAATAAAATAAAATAAAATAATAGAAAAAAAATTGGGTTGCCTCCCAACAGCGCCATGGTTTTACGTCTGTGGCTAGATGTTTCTGAATTTCATCTAACACGAATCACAGAATCAAGGTGAAGCCAATCTGATATTCCAACCCGAAACCCTTTGTAATATAACTTCAACTTTGGCACCTGCATAACAAAGAGTAATCGTGGCTTAGTTATGAGCATAAGAAAAATAAGAATGGTACTTACCCGATGTTGGAATGTTTCTGGTTCATGCCACGTTTTGGTGTCTCCAACCTCAACCTTGCTGAAAGTGTCAAAAATCTCGTTTTCTTCATTCACCTCCTTAGTCTCCTTTAGCCTATCGAGAAATAGAGGTTTGGTTTCCATGATTTTTGGCTCCTCGGGTCTGCTAGGAAAATTTGGTCTGACCTCTAAGGTTTTTGGCTTTTCCAGTACAGCACAGTCATTAGTTTTGACGTTGATTTCTTTTTCCAATTGATTCCCTTCTCTGTGGGTATGGTTCTTCCCCTGAGTTAGGGTTTCCACGTTAATTTCTTCTTTTGATTCTTCGCTATGGGCACAGGGATCAGTTAGGGTTTCCTTGATTTTTGACTCATTGGGTATATGTTGGACAACACAATGAGGTTTCACAATTTCTGTCTATTCTTGTGACATTTGGTCGTGGGCACAGTCCTTCCTTGCAACTAAGTCGGATGGCTCTTTCACACTCATCAACGTCACTACATCGATGCTCTCAGAATTGATCTCAATTTGCGATGAAGGTTCTACTTGTGACTCTAACTTTTCCACATTAGTCGGAAGTTGGCTCATTTGCTTCTCCAGATTTTGGATGCTGACATTTGTCTCCTGTTGAAATAGAAGCGTGTTAGTTTCCAATTGCTCAATAATATCAGCTAAAGAGTTACCTGAATATCGGTCGTTCTCATATTGGGAAACTGGTTCATTCAATTGATAACTTGTTGACCAATATCCCAGCTCACGGTTATCCCAACATTCTTCGTTGTAGGTATTGAAGTAGGAATCATAATTGTAAAATTTTGATGCATCAAATTGTTCAGGGGTATCATCTTGCCAAGTTGGACATGCATTGGTCGAGTGTCTAGATGTACCACAAATTCCACAAAGCCTTGTCTGTGGGCATGACTGTTGAACTTCACCTGCAACCAATTGGTAAACCGCAGTGGTTAATTCTTTAATCTGATTATGGATATCACTTACCTCATTTGTCGTTAAGTCTGATTCTAGGAGCCATCCATGTCTTCCTACTGTGTCAAACATCTTCAAAATATGTGTTTTTATCTGACGCTATGGGCACAAGTAAGGCACGACTGAAAAAAAAATCTGGTCATAAACAAAAACAAAATTGATAAATACCGTTCCCCGGCAACGGCGCCAAAATTTGACGGGTGTCCAGTCCGTCAGTAATTTAAATATCCTGTAAACAACAAATTGATTGTAGTAAACAAGGTCGAATCCACAGAGAACGGTTATCAATTGTGTATTGTATACTGACCAAGTAATGTAAATGGGGGTTTGAAAAGTGGATAAACTTGTGGCGTTGGGATGAGGATAAACTTTTATCAGTGGTTGGTTAACTGTACTAAAGGATTCTCTTGTTTGTACTGATCAAAAGGGAGCCACTTTTTGGAAACAAATTCAAGAATATTGTCAGTAAAGTAATCTTTGATTGATCAAAAGAGTAGTAGTTGCATTGAAGAAGTGATGACATAAAATTAACATAGGAGTTCAAAATTTTGGTGCTTCTCATGATGAAGCACAAAGAAATTTAAGGAGCGACTGCAAAAATGATGATTTAATGTAGATGGCAATAGAGATCTACAAAGTTAAGGCAAAAGTGATTAAATGCTTATTTGTGCAACATTGGCATGAGCTTCGAAGGGAACAAAAATGGAAAAGTCAACTAAACCAATATGAAGGTAGCAAGAGGACTAAGGTAACTACTTCTGGAACATATTCATCATCCACAAATACGGAAACAACTACTCTTGAAGAAAATAAAATTTAAGGTTCAAGTCATCCTCAAGGCGTCAAAGTGGCAAAAAGAATGAGAAAAGAAAGGGCAAGAAAAATAGATCATGAAATCGTGCTTATTGAACAAAAGAAGATTTTAAGGAAGAAGAGAAAGGTAAATGTGAAGCTCTGGAGTAGTGGAACAAAACTAAAGAGGAGGAGATTAGAAGAAAAAAAAATGAAAAGATCAAAATTGAAGCGGAAAAATTAAAAGCAAAAAAAAAAAAAAAAAAAGTCTGATATGAAGATTATTTATGCCGATATGTCAACTATGGATGATGGACAGAAAAGGATGCACTTCATACTCTTCAATCAAATAAAGGAAAAGTATAATATGTAATTTTATATTTTTATATCATTTAAGTAATGTAATTCTATGTATGCAATTTAAGTTTTAATATATCCAAATTATTAGTATTATTATTTTTTTATATTATTATTTCACATTTTTAATAATGTTAGCATATTTATTTTCTAATTTAATATTATGTTTCTATTAAAATTATTTTCTCATTTATAAGTAAATGGAACTCTGATTATTTTTTTTCAATGATATAGCAAATTTTAATAAATCAAAATTTTAATTAAATTCTAACTAAAAATTAAATCAAGACAATTGAATTATAATTTATAAAATCTACAAGTAATAATTAATGATTATGAAATTGAATTAAACATATATATATACACTACACACATATTCCAATTGATATATATATATATATATATATATAGACGTAGTCGTTGCAAAATAGTTATCTTTTTCATATCTATTGCAAAATAACCGTTGAAACCAACTATTACAAACTAGCCGTTGAAATCAACTATTAAAAACTACCCTTTTTTTTAATCATTGGCAACTAGTCATTGCAATCTAGTTATAAATAAAGAAATCAAAGCCACTTCGTTGGTCACACCATCTACCAACAAAAAACTCTCAATACTAACTTGCATCCATTTACGCTTCTTTACAATGATTGGAAATCACAATTTTTCTGAAAATGTCAGAAATTGGATTGTAAACTATGTAATGGATAATTCAGCTGAGCGACAAATGGAACTTGCCTTGGAGTTGTATAGGGTGAGAACTTCTTCAGCTAGATCTCGTCGATATATAGATAGGGATCGTGAGGCAGGGCATGAACGACTTGTTAAAGATTACTTTGCACCTAATCTTGTGTACACACTTGAGACATTTAGACGAAGGTTCTAAATGAATCGACATGTGGTCATTCGAATTATGGATTCTTTATCCGCTTTTGATCCTTATTTCACGCAAAGGAGTGATGAGACAAGGAAAAAGAGGTTTGTCTCCTTTACAAAAATGTACTGCTGCCATGCGGATTTTAGCATATGGAGTATTAGCTAATGCCGTCGTTGATTACGTGAGAATTGGAAAAAGCACCGCAATTGAGTTTTTAGACAAATTTGCTGAAGATATTATTTTGGTGTTTGAAGCTGAATATCTACGAAGGCCAAATGCATATGAGATCTAACGATTACTACAAATGGCAAAGTCTCGTGGGTTTCTTGACATGCTTGGGAGCATTGATTTGTATGTATTGGTGGTGGAAAAGTTGTCCCAATGCTTGGAAAGGTATTTTTTTGGGCGGTTACCACGGAGTTTCTACAATAATACTTGAAGTAGTGGCTTCAGCTGATCTCTAGATATGACATTCTTTTTTCAGTGTTGTGGGATCGAATAACGATCTCAATGTGGTAGATCATTCACCGGTATTTGATGACATTCTACAAGGTAATGCTTCGGTAATTAATTACACCGTTAATGGCAACAATTATACTATGAGATATTATCCAACGGATGGTATTTATCTTGAATGGGCTACATTTGTGAAAACAATTTCTTGACCACAAGGAGATAAGTGAAAATTATTTGCACAATATTAAGAAGGATTTCGAAAAGATGTTGAACCAACCTTTGGAGTTTTACAATCTAGATTTGCAATTATATGTGGCCCAGTGCAATTTTGGAACATGGAAACACTTGCCAAAATAATGAGAGCATGCATTATACTACATAACATGATTGTCGAGGATGAGAGAGATACATATGTAAGTAACTTGGGTCAAATTCCCTCTTATGACGATGTGGCTAACAGAATTTCCCCACCCGAATTAGGAGAAAGAAATTTCGGTCCATATGAAAGATATATCCTAACTAATACTCAACTACGTAATAGAGAAGTGCATCGACAATTGTAGTCGGATTTGGTTGAACACGTTTGGCAATTCCACAACGCTCGTTAGATTATCAAGCACCAATTACATCAAATTATGTTAAGTTTTATCTATTTATGTAGTTTATTTTCTGTGTGTTTGTGTAATGTTTATTTAATGTGGTGTAATAAGTTTTATTTTCCTTGGGTTGTATTTGGTCAACTTTTTAATTTAATGAGTTGAATGTTTGAAAAAGAAAAACCATACAAATTGTGTTGTCATTGAATAATACTTAAAATAATTATCTAATTTTCAAAATAATAAAATATAATAATACTTTTTGAAAAAATAATTTAATATTTTTAAATAATTTTTTATAATTATAATTATATAATCTTAAATTTAAAATGAAAAAAATATTATTAATTTGATAAATTTATTATTAAAATATGCAGTTGGGACTCCACCACTGGAGAAGAAGAGTCATAGTCCCACCCTTTAAGATGTGTCAATGATAAGGGAGTAAGTAGAGTAATGATGTAGCAGTAAGTAGGGTAGCAGTTGGGATCCTGAGTCCCATGACCACTAGAAACGGTCTTAGATAAAATTTTCATTTATTAGAGAGAGCATCTTTTAGCATATACAACATAACACATCAAAACTTGTATGTTTCTCATCTTGAGAAGGGCAAGACATGTGTCATTGTATCATTGATAAAATATCAGTGAAATTCAAAAATCCTTGTTTTTACTGTTTTTCAACGCAATAGCGAACTCTCAAGCGCTTCTACACCAATTTCATGGGGCCATTCAGACTTCTGCTTTATAAATATATAAGTTATCTTATTTTATATTTTTATTCGAAAGAAACTCGATTTGTCACTTGTCAATTTATTTGTTCAAAATTCTTTAAATCAAATTAAAATTCTAATCATTCTGTACACTAAATATTGACGATTTAGCATTATTTATGAAGTTATACTCTTGATTGTATATGTTAAAGTAAAAACATAAGTGCATATATTATATAACCAATTATTTATCCGGATTTATAAATATTTATTTGTATTTTCTAATATAAAATGTTACTGTATATTATGTTAGTAGCCGTGTTGAAACAATATCATGTCCTAATTTTTTTAAAAAAAATTCGTATTCTGTGTCCGTATTTGTGTTGTCACGTTGGTGTCCATGCAATATAGACGGAACAAATACTAACCTATTGATAATATTTTACAAAATCTTTTGATTATTACTTCCTCTATTTTTTAATATTGACTACACTCCCCTTATTTGGGAATGTTTTTTTTTAGTGGCTACACTTTTTTTTTTTTCTTTTCAAATTAGCAAATTACTTGTTTACCTTTCTTTTTCCCACTACACGCAAAAAAGGGGTACTATGTGGGACTCATTTCTTCTACAAATCCATTTCTTTTTTCATATACTACTAAGGGTAAAAAAGGAAAAAATGAAATAAAATAAAATAAGAAAATAAAATGGGCAAATTTCATCAACTAACCCATTGAAAGTTTAAAAGTCCAAAAGTAATCAATGGAAAGTTAATTTAAGTTTGTAAACCAAACAAAGTTTACCAGTTACAAATGATCCAAAAAACCTAAAATACCCTTAATGAAATAATAGAATTCCATTTAGATTTTCTGAAATCAATTTTGAGATATTTATATGTTGAATCTCCATCATACCCTTACAGTTCAATTATCAGGTAGATTTCATTCACTAACAAATCTACCCATCATAAACTAATTGAGATTCTTTCACGGGGGAATATATAAACTGAATCTTCGTTGTCAGCCTTCACAGAGGAATCGTTGTGCTCGTCGAGTTCTTCATTCCTTCACAAACAGCACTTCAGTCCATCTGCATCTAGGTTAGCAAATGTTACTCTGTTGATTGTGATTATTTGACTTGACCTCCTCAGCTGCATTTAGATTTTATCTTTTGGGTTTTTCATTTGGTTTATTGTTTTGGGTATCTGTATGTGAATAATATAGTGGGGTTTAGGTTTTAACAAGATTGACTCGGTAGAAAAACTGAATATTCGTTGTCAGCCTTCATGGAGGAATCGTCGAGTTCGTCGAGTTCTTCATTCCTTCATAAGAAACACTTCAATCCATCTGCATCTAGATTAGCAAATGTTACTATGTTGTTGATTGTGATTATTTGACTTGGCCTCCTCATCTGTATTTAGGGTTTATCTTTTGGATTTTTCATTCGGTTAATTGTTTTGGGTATCCATATGTGAATAATGTAGTGGGGTTTCTGTTTTAACATGATTAACTGGGCAAAAATAGGAATACGCAATGGAGTATGATTTTTGCAGGACACATTCAGACAAATTGACAGTCGTCTCGCTTGTGAGACTTTGGATATCACGTTTAAGGCAAGAAGTTTAACATTTTGAGGTAACATCTCAAAAACTCTATTATAAGCAAAGCGTTTTACGTAACGTTTTACTAGGGATGTCTGATTTAGAACTTTTAATTGTATTCAAAATGTTATTTTGATTTGTCTTATTAATGTATAAAATTGAGTTGAATTCTTGATTTTTGGTTTTGTAATATGAGTAATCTATTGGGGTTACGATTGGGTTTATTGGTTTGCGGGGAATGATATAAGATGCTCTCGATTGTATTCTGTGAGGGTGATAAATGTCTTACAAAACGTGATGCGTGTGAGACGTTATTTGAAATTTTTTTCCCAAAATTTGAATATTATCAGTTAACCCGATAGACACGTTCTTAGAAATTTGGGGAAGTCCGCGAGTCGTTTTATCCTTTATTGTTTAATGATTATTATTTCAAATTTGATTTATAAAAATAGTTTGTTATTCTTTTGCAATGATTAAGATGGTTTTGAAAGTGAGTAATGGTAATTCTTATATAAATTGATTTTTTTTCAGGTTTGGATTAGAAAGCATGGCACAAAATAATGTAAGTCTTCTAAAGATCATATTCATTGTTTGTGTTAAATTTGGTTATGGTGAATATATGAGTTTATTTACTAGTGGTTTGAAAATTATTAAATTTTGTTGTTATTTGTAGGTTGTGTATAGATGGGATGAGCCACGGTTGATCACAAACCAACTCATTAATGTTTTAGGAAGTTAAACTTTTTGGAAGAGATTTTAAAGGGTCCGGTTACTATGTAAAAGTTAGGAAAATTCATCCGTAGGACGCCTTTTAGACAATTTTTTGCTTTAGTTGAAAAATGTGAATATAGGGACCAACAATTTCCTGGGAACTTAGTACTTAAGGTACTCGCTTCTGAGGTGTTTGTTGAAGGTAAAAAAGATGACGAAATGTGGTTTCAACTGGGAGGTTCTCCATATAGATTTGGGAAACAAGAGTTTGCCGTTATAACAGATTTACGTTTTGGTAAAATCCGTAAATCTGACTTGAACTTGGAGGGCAACGAAGTTAAGCTTCCAACGAAGAATTTTTGTATGCGTTTATGGCCTAGGAAGTGCGGTAACGTTGACCCCGAAGATATAATGAGTGCTTTGTACAATGAGAAGCTTGATATTGAAGATGTGAAGAAGCTGTTTCTTGTAGTAACCGTGCATCGTCTTTTATTTGGTCTAGCTGTTAAAAAAGATGTTTCGAAGATGTTGTGGTTTTTGGTTGAAGATGTGAAAAGATTTGATATGTTTCCATGGGATACACTCGTTTATTCGAGGACTATAGCTGGCCTAAAAAAAGTGATTAGCCTACCTCTCCTTGATAATGATGGTGGCGGGAAGACGGGTAGGGGGAAGACATGCTATGAAATGATGCTATCCTTTGTGGTAAGTGTCATTATTTATTTTTGTTTGTTTAGCAATATTTATTTACTAATTGTAGCATATTAAACTGTAAATTCTGTTTTTTGTTTAACAGTGATGGTTAGTGGAAGCATTCTCGCACATTCGACAAACCTTAAATGTCACTGAGCATGATCGGGATGGAGATAAGGAACCACGATGTGTCCGGTGGTCCCTCCATGATAAGAGCATGAAGGATCTCGAACACGTGTTGAAGGTGGGTGAATTAGAAGAACATTAAGATTGAATTTGTGTTATTCCTCTGCTCTGGTTAGCTAAAATAAATTATATTTTGTGTTTTTTTTAAGTTTAATGGACTTGAATCACTCGAGCCTGCTGATGAAGAGAAGATTAGCTGGTATATGAAGCACTTTAATCCGAACCAAGTCATACCCATTGACAATAATGAACTTGGGGAGGACAGTGTCGATGAAGATTCAAGTATTGATGAGGAAGCAGCATATGTAGTAGAGGATCTTGAAGTAGAAATGGAGGATGGAGAGGGTCACGACACGCTAACTAACGTCAACATCAATACAAGGGACGTAGAGATTAGTATATGGTTTAGGATTTTTTGACTTAATCAATTAGCGTTTACTAGCATATGGGTTGTGTAATTCATTTTTTAAAAGGAGGTACGCATCTGATTATTGAGCAGGAAACTGGGTCATTATTTATTTGTGATTGCTTTTAAGTGCAAATTTATTGCATTATGCCATTAAATATGTTGATTGTTTGAGTTGTTGTCTGAATAATTATTGATGAGCAATTAAGTGCACATATGGTTCTGGATTATGAATTACTGTTTCTAATTTGTGATTGCTTCCAATGTGTATTAGGAGACTATTTGCGACCTAAAAGAAAAGTTAGCTGAATTGGAAGATTTCAAGCAAGAGTAGTTGAATTGGAGATTGGATATTTTCAAGAAGTTTAAGCAACAAGAAGACGAATTTGCTTTAAAGAGACTCGACTGGAATAACGAGCGAATGGAATTACTAAAAAAGATAGAGGAGATAAAAAAAGTGGAAGAAATAGCATATGAGAATTATGTTCATAGACTGAAAGTTGTTAAATAGAAACTCGGCATAGATGTGGTTGGAAGCGAAACTTTTGACAGGGGGTATGTTAATACTGTCCAACGACTTGCGCATGTAGATAAGGAGAAGTCTCCAATAACTTATTCCCCAAACCAGGTATGTCATATTTTAACCAGTGATTTAATCATACTTTGGTTGCGGTTATAGACATACCTCATATGTTAATTACAAATTGGGTAGGGTGAAGAGATTCCTTATGAAGAAAATGCTAGAGTTTGGTCTATAAGGATGTATGATACCAACGAGGAGGTATTAGAAGAATGCAGTGGAAACGAAGAGGAGTTAAATATAAAAAATGAGGTATGTCTTTTGGTTTAGGGTTTCTGTGGTTTAAATGCAATTTCCTTATAATTGTCTACGTGTCAAGTGAACTATTTCATCTTAATTGACTTCGTAGGTGGTACCTCTGAGACGTTATGAAAGAACCATAAAACTAGCAGCTTTACAGAAAACTCCATTTACAAGAAGTGGGAGACGGAAGCAGAAAAAACCGAATAGGGTTGTCAAAAAAGTTCAATTCAACAAGTGTAAGTAAGGTGTGAACGAGGGAGAGGGAGAAGAGACGGAGTCCTGCTATGTGGTGGGTGGAAATGCTGCTCCGAAAAGAAAGCGCATTGCCGTGGAATGGTCTGAGACCAAAATTCCTGAACTCAAAGACAAATGCAAAGATTTGGTTGGTTACATCATACCGAGTTTGGAGCAACCCGAACCAGCAAATACCTTCTTGGAACCCCCAGACTTTGGACGGTTCATTGAATCAGATAATAGATTAGTTAAATTTGCCAAACATGTTTTCATTGTTGAATGAATATATTTTAGCTATTGGAAATTTCTGAAAATGTTTCCATATTGATAGTTATTACCTTTCTAGGACCCTCAATCTCTCAGCAAAGAGAATAAAAGAGTTACTGAAAGAAGACGTTTGGTTCCGCGAGGACGACAATAATTGGTGCCTAGGAAACATGGGTGTTCTTGGAACGTTCCTACCTCAATCCATAAAGAATTCCTACGAGCACTGGAGTTGCGTAGATCAAGGGCTGGCGAACTTTAAGTATCCAGGGTTTTGGGTGAACATAGTAGAAGGTAAAAGAACCGA
This sequence comes from Cardiospermum halicacabum, assembly GCA_031304145.1. Taxonomy (NCBI): domain Eukaryota; kingdom Viridiplantae; phylum Streptophyta; class Magnoliopsida; order Sapindales; family Sapindaceae; genus Cardiospermum; species Cardiospermum halicacabum. Next base: position 6,010,263 of record CM062392.1, read on the forward strand.
GGAGTCAATCTGTCCTGCTTGGTGGAAATTGTCTCATGTAAGTGTTATTGAAATAATTTAGTGTTTATTTTGTTATACATGTCGAAGTGCAAAATTGGTTCTATATTTTAATTACTCGAGAACATGTTGGTTTCCCAGCCAACATCGGGGCACACTGGGTTGCAGCAGTGTTGGATTTTGGGGCTAGAAAGATAATAGTTTTGGATCCCGAGGCAAATAGGAATAATGCAGGGAGTACAGCGGAAAAATTTCGGGGTCTTTCATATTTTGTACCCCGATTGTTGATGGAATTCGAGTATTATCAGCACATTCCTCCAACTGAAAGCGTTGAGACTTATGCTGATTGGAAGGTTCACATCGCATGTGCTAGCCTAATTCCATTGCAAAAGGATGGGTTAGTTCTTTTATTTTCATTAGCCAAATACCTATCCTTAATTTTTCAGTGTAATTTATGTTTTTAACTACAAATGTAGATCAATATTTCCTATTTTCTTATTTCAGGAGTTCTTGCGGACCCATAGTATGTAAGATGATTGAAGATATTATGTTGGACAGAATGTCATGGTCTCTACGTAGTCGTGATTCATGCATCATGTTGTCAATTCGGCAGGACATAGTTCGCGTAATCTACAAGTAATGTCATCCTATAGTTGTACGTAGTTAGAATAGTCTCCATAGCGTTAAGGTTTATTTAACTGATGCAGGTGTTTATGTTGATAATTGGGACAAGAGGATCACCTTGAAACTTAAGTATTTTGGGGAAGTTTAGGTGTGACATTCATCTGCATTTAGGATGTTGTTTTTGTTCACAAGGTTCTATGGGTGATAATGTTTTTATAGATTTTTCCAGGGATGATGTTATTTTGCTTAGAATTGTCCTTCAGGCAAAATTGTCATATTTTAACTTCACTTCCTTTGTTCAAGTAGCCTTATTGGTCACATTTTTTGCTGCTGTTTTTTGTCAATAACTCTGTTGTGCAAATGATGGTTTTGTATATTTGATTAGTATAAACATTATTGCAGTTTGATTAACATAAACGAACCGAGCAACAACTTCTCCTTATATGTGTATGTCAACACATTATCTGATTGAAAATGGTTTAATGTTAATGTCAGATGTCACAGAAGTCATTTTACCAATAAACGGTTTGTTAAATGCTTGAACAGAAGGTAGATGTTAAATTAATGAGTCTACTGCTGAAATGCTACAGAAACCTTTTGTGTTTAAGGCGGCTGTTGAGACGGTTTAATATTGCTCATACAATTACAGGCCCATACTTTGGGGTTAAAACAGTACTAGCTGTCGTCTGTCGTGTGTGTTTATTTCTTACATATTTTGTCAGAAAAAATTCAACAAAAAATGAACATCAAAATAAGAAACATTTTTTATAAAAGCTGTTGTGTCTAACAGGGCCTATTAGTCGTTCGTCTCATAAAACTTTTTAGTGAAAACGTCTCAGGCGCATGTTCACAGGATTATTTACTTGTGACACGTTCCATTAGGGTTCTTGGTTGTTTTAAGGTTGGCTTACTGAAAAATTTTTCTGCATGAAGTATCTCTTAAGACGCCAGTTAAAAATGTAGAGGTTGATAAAAGGTTCTGAAGATCACTTTAATTCACAATAATGAAAATGTAACCATAGTACAAGTTTAATACATATCTCATGGACACAAAAGATGAGATATGTACATATATTCGTAATACATACCATCGAGCTTTGGTAAGCATTACCCATAACCAAAATAAGCATCCTACAACTACAAGCCCTAAGTTTAATCATCCCACAAAAAAGACTGAGGATTTCAAACTACAAAAGATCCCAGAACTAGCAGCAAGTTTGTTTACTTTATGCTCTTATAACATATCAGCACAGACAATACAACAATAGCAACTGAAAATACTGTAATTAGGACCTTCAGTCGACCATTCATTTGTTGAATTTTTCTCTGCAACACATCATTTTCAAATTTAGCTTCAGCAGCATCGCTAATCTGGTCAACGTGACAACTAATTAGAGAAACATCTTGTATTATATGGATCAACCTCTTGTTTACCCACTCATCATTCCACTTGAAATATCCCCAATTTCTACCCTAAATGGGTGAAAAGAACAAAGAAAATAGATGAAAAGTGTTAAACGCAGAACTCTTTAAACATGTTACAAAATGGTAGGGTTTTACCTCTCTGCCACAACTCCAGTACCATCTCCCTTTGTATATGGAGTCGACTGAGTTGCGTATGTTGGGGTACGCGCCATAATAGCATCTTTGGCCCCTCAAAAAGTTCACATCTAAGTCATAGTCTAGATACGCATCCACATTTTTCGTTCTACCAGTCACCACGATGATGAACCATGACAGTTTCCATAGCGGCTGCCTGTGAGTCCTCCATTGCTAGCTTGGAGTTTTGCCTTGAAAATAATGTGGTGTTGAAGGAAGAACAGACAACCTAGGGGTGAGTTGTTTTGTTTAAGGTGTCTGCCAACCCTAATACAAAATGTTGTTATGTATTTATATATGTTGCCTTCGCTGAATTAGGGTTTCTTATTGGACCATTGTGTCCTCATTTGCTAACATTAAATGTTTCTAAGTATTTAATTAATATACTATTGTCAATGTGTTTTCATGAAACTGTGGAATATATAACCTTTATCATAAATCAGGGTGTTAACTGAAGGTGGTCATCCCACAAAGTAGAGAAAAAAATATCATCTGCGAAGGGTTATAGATATGTTTGTGAAGTGGTTGGGGAGGTCCATTAATCACTCGTGAAGGAGTCCAGAGTACTAAAGATCATATGGAGAAATGAACAGTGAAAATATTTTTATAAGCCTTGTGGCATAATTAATAAACTAGTGTAATATTAAATTGAACAAAAGGGCAGTTTTCATGAATGAGAGTAAATATGTTTGTGAAGTGGTTGGGGAGGTCCATGAATAACTTGTGAAGGAGTTCATATTACTAAAAATCATATGGAGAAACGAACAGTGCAGACCAAAATATTTTTATAAGCCTCGTGGCTTAATTAATAAACTAGTGTAATATTAAATGGAATGACTTAATTAATAAACTAGTGTAATATTAAATGGAATAAAAGAGCGGTTTTCGTGAATGAGAGTAAATATGTTTGTGAAGTGGTTGGGGAGGTCCATGAATAACTCGTGAAGGATTTCATATTACTAAAACTCATATGGAGAAATGAATGGTGAAGACCAAAATATTTTTATAAGCCTCGTGGCTTAATTAATAAACTAGTGTAATATTAAATGGAACAAAAGAGCGGTTTTTGTGAATGAGAGTAAATATGTTTGTGAAGTGGTTGGGGAGGTCCATGAATAACTCGTAAAGGAGTTCATATTACTAAAACTCATATGGAGAAATGAACGGTGAAGAACAAAATATCTTTATAAGCCTCGTGGCTTAATTAATAACCTTGTGGTTTAATTGATTCATTAGTGTATTATTTAATGAAACTTAAAATTAAAACTGTTTACGTCTTTCATAATTACTAGTATTGGAGTGTAGACATCATTCATATAGTATTTTGGGGAAAAATCACAGAAGTAGAGGATCAACTAATAAGCATTTCTCATTTCATACAAATCCGAATACATTAACGAACTAGGGTAATAACCAATATTAAGTTTTCATGCCCCGGTACTATTTTGGGACATAATTACAGCTCAATTCATAACTAACTTCACAAAAACCCCAATTAAGGTAAAAAAAACATAATACTAAAGAACATCACAATAATCCTCTTCAGCTGACCATTACAGTCATGAAGCTTATTTTGCAGATTTACATTCTCTTCTTCATATGTAGCTCTGTCACTTAGTTTTTGAACTAGATGTTTAAGCTCAGACATGTCATACAATATATGTAAGATGAGTTGCCTAACCAAATCATCATTCCACTTTAAGTAGCTACAAGTGAAGCCCTGCAGAAAATTAAAACACAAGTTAACTAACTTGCCTAAGCAAATCCTTACTTTACCATCGAGTTGTATTACCTCTCCTGCACAGCTCCAGTACCACCTGCCGTTATTGTTTGTGTCAGAGGAGTTTCTTAACTGTGGGTGTAGACCACATCTGCAACGGTGACCGAGAACAAATTATTCATCAAGTTCAAATAGCTTGTATCAAGACTATGTTCATTCAACCAAGTACAGCGTGGGCTGTCACCTACAGTGTCGCTAGTGCCGCTGCCAAATCCCATTTCGGAACCCATTCCACTAATTAGAGTGATGGTTTTTTGGTAACAATTTAGAATTTTATCAGGGATGTGGGCGTGATGGGTTTGGTTTTCGGAAATGAGGTATTTATAGGGGGCTAATTAGGGTTTTCCTGAACCCGTTTTAACTTAAAAGACCAAAAAAAATACGACCAAAGCGATAAAATGTGTAAAGTAATATTGGGTCTCAATTAGATCCATGAATTTAATTAAGTGTCTCAAGAATCAGATCACCTACCAGACGGCTTCTAAGTCAGGTTTTCTAAACTTTCATGAAAATGTTAAATTAAAAGTATGAATAAACGTCTTGTTTAGTTTCTTGTAAGTAAAGCGTATTCTAAGTGGGTTTGTCAGAGATTAAATAGTTATTCTTACATAAATCTGCTGTAGCGACTACAATGTCAACTTACTGGTAAAACGTTTTCAATTACGGTTTATGCAAATTATATGATTAACATATTTGAACGCCTCAAAACGAACTTCACCCACGACCCTGCTTGTAAGAATTGGATGCTATGAACAAAATATATTTCATTCTTTTCCCTACATAACCTATTTGCATACTCACCTAAATAAATCAACTGCCAGCATTTAGTGTATAAAATTATATCATTATCAGCAACAACATATCATCCATACTAAATCCTTAATTGAATACAAAGTCATGAGCGTCAATTGCCATAGTACAAACCAATTGAAAACAAAGTTCTGTCGACAATGACTCTGAAACAAACCATCCTTAATAGGAAAAAACCATCCAACATTGCAATTCACAACATATCATATTTGAACATAAACCAACATACCTGAAAAAGAACTACTATGTCAATAACATTTAATCTTCATCCATATTTTGATCATCACACTGCGGGCGCTGGTCAATTCTATTAACCCTACGAGTTAGCCTGCGGATCGAATTCTCCATATTCCTCAACCTGAAGTCGAATTGTTGACGAGTCTGTCGTATCTCTCTGATAATGCGGTTGTCAGCACTGCCACTAACGGCTCCACCCTCGCCACCAGCAGCTGCTCCATCACTGCCGCCATCATTGTTTCCATCACCATTTCCTTCTGCAGCATTGTTTCCATCAGGTTCCTCCTCATCATCTGAGTTATTCATTTCACTCAAATTTGGATAACCCTTGTCACCTGCAAGTCTGTTCCAAACTCGGCACCCGATTGGTCTAGCTCTAGGTATTTGTACATTGCCTGGACACCTCATATTGACACCTGTAGCTGCGTAAATACCAGTAATAGTGCAATGCAAAACCAAAAAATGCCTACTCTGGACGTTCATCTCTAATGCCCTACACATCACAACACCGACATCGAATTGCTCCACATAGTTGATAGCATGCATTATCTTTAGATGGTCATTCCTAACGATCTGGTGTGTATCTATTGGAGATACGCTATGGCTAATGAAAATGTTCCAAACTGCCATAAGGACTGAAAGTTCACTATGGTTTATGTGTTGTCCCAAACTTCCCCTAGGCCCGCGCGGAAATTGTCTAAGTTGAACGACAGCCCATTCTGGAAGGTCGTTATCATCATAAGCCTCAGTAAGAGGAAAACCTAGGTGATGATTGGGGAAATCTGGAAGATCGTAGTAGAGGTTAAGGACACGTGGGTTGAACTGCACACATACTCCACGGACTACAACACCGGCGGTCTTGTAAGTTGAGAGGTTGATGGAATGGTAGAATTCTTGAACCACATTTGCGATGACCTGAGGTTTCTTTCCAACAAAACAATGCCAGCCCATTTCGATAACCTATCGTGGAACAGGGGTGTTACGGAGCTCATTCAAAGCAAAGGGTGCATCTTGATTGATACTTTTATTCCGTATTTGATCCATACGCCAATCATTAAGTGCTGGTGGCGAATTTCGACGTATTTCTGAAGGGCCTCCTTCATCTCCTACGTACATTAGTCATTTTGTGCATGTCATGCCTGCATCACGTGTATCCCAAATACATAAAAAAAAAAACGAATACATTTACTCAAGACAATGCAGGAGCAAACAATACAAGCGAGTTCAATAGTGTGTTAAGCGAATTCTCAAGGAGCATCGACTTAAATATCATCACATTAAGCAGCCAAAATGTCTAAGAACAAGTCAAAGCATTGTACAATCTCATTGTTGAAACATCCCCTAACACCCAAATCTGTACATATATTTGAAACCGAAACCCTAATTATATTTGTAGGATAATTATATATCAAGTATAGTAGGCAACCAAATTCGTAAAACCCTAAATATAGTTATAAACATATACAAATGGTGAGGAGCAGTCATTACGACATACCTGGAATGTGGATTCGCTTGATTTGGCTTTTGTATTGGTTAGAAGAAGAAGGCAACAATAAAAACTAGAGCTACGATCTCGGTTTTTGGTAGAAAGTGTAAACAGACCCTAATTTATTCCTTAAATAAGTCTCCATATACGACACTATTTTTTGGACTTGTTAATATAGATATTACAAACCATCTTACCCACAAAATAATACATCAGACATTTCATCAGTCTATTTAAATTATCACTACTTCCCCACTGTCAAACCGTCTCCGAAACCGCCTTACAAGAAATACGATTTTCAACACGCTTTGACAGTGAGGTAATGTATATTGAAGTTATACTCTGACGTGGCATGCCTAAAAACGTGTTACCTATGAATGATATTTTAAGACGTTTTCAATACGATTTTAGGGTTCTAGTTTTCTGACTCCAAAACAACTTCATTACCTACTTTTAATTGTTAAATACATAAATATCTTCACATAACATTTGATCTTACCCTAAAGCAAATATAATCTTGAAGCAAAAATAAGAGTCATCAATGCTTATATTCAACATATTTTAGACATCTTTGTTATCATCGGGAGTCGCTTGATGATCAGATTGAACATTATCTGCTGCTGCATTTGACATTGAACGCCTTTCACATGTGCGGTCAGTGTATCCTGCGGCACCACACTTACTACAATGCATTACACGACGTCTTGGTTCCGTAGAAGGATCACTTTCTGCTACATGACTACTACTGCTACTTACAACTACAGACGGCTCCGGCTCAAATTGACAACTTAGTCGAAATGACCGTGTCTACCACAATCGACACATTTCTTCTTTCTATGCGGCTCCCCAGCTGATGGTATACGTTTTTCCTTCGGTCGTCCTGATTGTTTCACCGGAATCATGGGACGGACGACCCTAATTGTACCACCAATAGGCTCAACCCAAGAATCTTTATCGGCCACCGGGATGATTGGATTCTCATATGCACCTTGGAGAAACTTCTTGCTATAAATTGGGTGACAAAGATGACCAACGGCAACCCGCGCAAACCTAATAAGCATGAAAAAATACGAATGGTAAGTTAGTATAACTAGTAAGTCCAATGCCAGAATAAAGTAGTTTAAAAATTTCATGGACCGACCTTGCATATACGAGGGCATGAACACATGGAAATCCATCAAAGTCCCACATTTTACATGTGCAACTCCTCTCTCTCACTTTTATTATTCCATCCCCTAACTTTTCGTTTGTCACTTGGTATCTTATGCTATCTTGAATAGGGTAAACATGATATTTTTCAATTTTAAAGTCAATGTTTCTAATACGCACAACTGCTGATTGGGAAATTGAAGTTTCTAATTTGTTAGCTGACTCAAACCTAGCGCAAAACCATTTTTGTGTCAAATGTCTCAAAAACTCATGACCGGCCGTGATAGGCAATCGACGAGCAGGAAGGATTGCTTTATTGATTAGCTCTGCAATACCTATAGTCATTATATCCCACCTTGACTTCGGGGGAAATGATTGAGCCCATCTTTCTACCTCAATGCGTGTTAACTCTCTGTTTAAATTTGGGCATAAAATCGCAATAGAATCCAAACAATTTAAGCACTCTTCTTTAGAGAATGAGTAAGCCACCTGGCAAAATAATCTTTTCACAGTTTTCTTCCCTTTGCAATAGTTTTGTAAGTTGTTCTTTAAATGAAAAAAACAACCTACATGAGTTGTTTCCGGAAATACATGCTCAATTGCTAGTGGAATACTCTTACCCCTATCAGTAACGAGCACTAATTCCTCGGGAACACATATGGCCTCACGGAGCCTTCGAAGAAACCAAACCCAAGCATTGGAGTCCTCACCAGGGGCAAATTCAAAAGCAATGGGATAAATCATATCTGATGCATCCTTACTAATTGCAGTGAAAATAACGCCCAACATTTCCCCTTCAAATGTGTGGCATCCATGGCAATCACCGGTCTAATATACTTCTTAAAACCATCTATGCATTGGTCCAAAGCAAAAAAAGAGTACATGAAGTGACCATCCCCAGCTGTTTGTAATGCGGTCACAGATCCAGGATTGGATAATTTAAGCATGTGAAGGTACGAAGGCAAAAGTTGCCATGATTCCTCATAACTACCATATGATAGTCTAGAGGCATGTTGTATAGCTCGCCAAGCCTTACTATATAATAATTGAACAGCAAATCGAGCTCGAACCTCACTAATTATATTCTTCGGTACAAATTTTGCATCCGGAACCCGAGTGCCAAAATATGACCCAATCACTTTCGAGCTCACTGTTCTTTTTTCGGCTTTATCGAGATCACATAAACATGTGCATTGAGGAGTAAATTTTGTTACATGCCAAATGTTGCAATCTAGACTCGAACGTCTAACACGAAATGCAAAACCACACCCTTTATCCGCCTCCGTGCAACCAACTTTATAACGTACCTTAGTGGAACGGATAACGGAAAGGGAAAACTTGTTCTCAAGAGCATATCTCCCGATAGCAAGCTTGATAGACTCTTTATTTTTTAATATAGTTCCTTTGCTCAAACCTGTGAGGACATACGCAGGGCACAAAGCGTATTGTTGAGTCTCAGGAAAACCATACATGTCCATGCCTGGTAACTCCCAAATTCGATCACCACGTACATTACGATTTATACCCTTATCACTTCCATCAGCATCATCCTCACTCTCATCGGAGTTCAAATCATTGGCAATATTCAAATCTTCAGCCATGCCATCTAATATTCCAATTCTATTAATCTCAGCAAGATCGTTATCGCCAAGGCCCGGGTCGTTGTCTAGAAATACACCCTCATCATTTAAGTTTTGATTCCGAGTTCGATTTTCTACAGCATCGACATTATGCACCAACTCATTATGAACTTCATTAATCGCATCATTGATAGGAACCAAATCAACTATATTTAAAGGAACATGATCAACAATTAAATTTCTATGAATTGCCTCCGCATAGATGTACACCATTTCTTGAGCAGCCATAAATCTAATATCCTCGTCATCTACAATCTCCACTCTAACTGAAATACCTTGGCGATTTGTAACCATTTGATACAACTTCACCTCGCAAGTTCGATTAATAAGCCTCTTCATCTTCTCGGCCACCCTTTCCATGAATTTATCAAAAGTCACTTGCTTATCAAAAGCCTCACACACGGGACTTCCACCCACATAATTGTTACCATCCCACACCACATCATATATAATTAAAGCACTTAACGTACTCATTGATAGTTATGAATCACTAAAAGGAAAAACAAAATATTGAACCAAATATAGCAATTCGTGTCTGCAACCACCGATTTCACATCACCATGAAATATATATAACTTCAAACAAATTACCTTGGATACATAAAAGACACAAATTAATTCAAATCAAACAAGTCAACAAACAATTATAGTTTACCCTATCCACAATTACAAAAAACAAATTCTAACTCACTTTTACAACGAAATCAACAAAAATTGACTATAAAAATAAAACTCAACAAAACCAACAGCAAGAAAATGACAGAAGCAACTTAAACGACTAACAAATGTGTTATAGGTAACACGTTCTGTAACATGTTTGTTTAGACTTATAGACAACGCTTTCTATCGGAACGTGTTACAGAATGCTTAACATGTAACACGTTCCATAACACGTTTTATACTGAAAAAACAACCCATGTTCTTCGTTGGTGGCAAACCAATTTGTCATCTACTAAATCACTTGTAATCTACATCAACTCAAGCTTAATAACTCAGAAACATAAACAAACAAACAAATATTTCATACTTTACAAAACCTAAATTATTTCAGCACAAACCTCAAATTCACAAATCACATGTTTCTGTACATTTAAATGTTATAGGAAAAGGTATACATTGACAAACCCTAACACAATTGCAATAAATTTACATATATTTCATCATAACAACCATAAAACAAATTTCAAAGTACTTCACAACAAATACCCATAGAACACATTTGGGAATACTTCACAACAAATACTAACCTTCAAGTACACAACCCTTGCATAGTAAACATTTGACACCCAAAATGGAGAAGAAGTAAGATTTTTGTTGTGAGAGAAGAAGATGGTAGTTGGGTGATGGATTGGAAACATAAATGAAGAAATAATTGTGGTAGATGTTTTGAATGTATGGTTTTTTATATGACCATTTAAGTCATTTTGCATCAATTCTTCATTTGTTTATTAAATTTTAACTATTTAATTAAAATAGGAGGGTATAATTGTCATTTTGGGCTATTAGTGTAACTTGAAACTTTTAGAAGATTATTCATGTAAAGTTTATAAAATTGGCTAAAAACTTAAATCATACTTTGAAAGTAATATTTATGAAAAGCTCCCAAATAAAATTGTTGTAAATCTAGATACTATTAAAATACAGAGGAAGTATATTAAAACTAATTAAATAATCTAAATATTGTTTAAAATAATTAATAATTTAATTGTTAAAAACTTAAATAAATAAACTTAAAGGATATCTAAAGTAATTACTAAAACTAATTAAATAATCTAAATGTTACTTAAGATAATTTATAATTTAATTATTAAAAAATTAAATAAAAAGTTTAAATGATATCTAAGAGCATTTCTAATGCTCCTAACTATTTATGTTGACGTGACAGAAGAAATAGAAGATGTGAACGATGAAAAATCATGATTAAAATATTTCAACAATTATGTTTTAAAGTTCCTTTACAATGTTGTCTGTTGAATAATTATTTATTAATAAAAAATAAATAGAGAATAAAAATCATCAATCAATAACTTCCACGTGATAGACACTGTCTATTAGAACCTCTAAATATAGAAGTTTGGGCAGACACAGTCTACTTTAATTGTTGACACATCAACTCCACAAAGCAAATATATTAAACCACTGTAGTTAAATTTGAGTAAACTTTTGTCAATAACTCTGATGTGGTTGTGCAATTTATCGAATTGAGAGGAGCATTAGAGATGCTCTAAAGTAATTATTTAAAAATATTAAAAATAATTTAGTAATATTGATGTTAACGGTTGTATTTTGAGTATTTAAAAGGAGTAGTGATAGAAAATATACTATTTATGCATGCTCTCATTGTCTACTCTTACGTGACAATACATGATTGAATATAAATTTTATCATACATTAATTTCTTCCCTAATCATAATCAACTATTGTCATATATGAGTATGAAGAAAAAGTAGACAATTACTCGTTTAAAAGTTGGAATCTTGAAAATGAATCAAATTAGTGTATATATTCTTCTTCACAATTTCACTAATTTATAGAAGGCTTTTTAGGAGAGCTTCACGTATCCGTCAATGGTCTTCACATATCTATCAAGCTGCGAAGAAGGTTATGTCAGTTATTTTATTTTATTTATTTATTTTTAAAAGTTCATAAATTTAAAATGAAGTTTTGGTGATCCCTAATTATCACTTAAAAGTATGTGTTTAGCGTTTAGCGTTACAATTGGTGTTTAACATAACATTTAAGAAAGTTATTAGTGGGTGTTTAACACTGCCTTTTACATTAGATATTGGCTTAGTTGTTGAAGTAGCGATTAACTGTTAACTATAAAATTGGATGTTGAAATAGCTGTTTTGAATGAGTGTTTGGTAATAAGATGTTGAAATAGCTGTTACATTAGATGTTGACTTAGTTATTGAAGTGGCATTTAGCTGATAGCTCTTAAATTGGATTTTGAAATAGTTGTTATATAAAATGACGTAAAAGGACTATATACTGATATATTTATTTCATTTTTAAGTAATAATTAGGAATGACCATAGGTAGGATATAAGCGAATATGCCAGTATCCATATTTTTATCCTAATTTTTTTACGCATATTTTTTCCATATTCTTATAATTTTACCCAGATAAGGATATGATGAGCATATATTCGCTGATATGAATTTATCCATGAGTATACTCATATCCTCATAATAAGTTTTTAAAATGATAATATGATCAAAATTAGTTCAATTACGAAATTAATTCAAATTGTAAACAAAAATAAATTTAAAATAAAACAACAATCTCGTCACTCTTTTAACTAAAATTCAAATAAACAAGTCGGAAAACATAAATTTTATTAATGTTTGAAGTTCTCACCATAATTTACCACCGCACCACACAAAAAAAAAGTAGCACAAATATTATATTCAACTTGTGAATAATTTCTTACACTAATTTTTAAGGATTTATCGTAGTCACAAGAATTAATATATAGAACAAAATAAATAAATAAATAAAACATATTTACGTGGAGTTACCTGAAATAATATGACTTCAACAAATAAAAAAATAAAAAATAAAAAAATCTCTTGAAATTTGTTTAAGATTGTCGTGTGATAGTAAGAACAAAAAAGAGATGGAGAAGAAGAAATGTGATGCGAGCGATTCGTACCTTTTAGAAAGTTTAGAGTTTCAATTATAAGTTTTTTTTTTTAAAAAAAAATTAGAGTTTTTTCAAAAGGGTTATTTCCAAAACACCCCATTTTTCAAACGTTTCACTTTAAGTCTCAGTTTTAAAAAGTTTTGTAAAACCACCCCCAAAATCAAAACCACTAGTGGTTTTGGTATTTTTTTTGAGTGGTTTTAGTGTTTTATGAGTAATTTTTATTTTAGAAAATTTCTGAATCTCCAAATTAAAACATATAGAATTTCAAAATCACTCATAAAACACCAAAACCACTTTAAAAAAAATATCAAAACCACTCGTGGTTTTGATTTTGGGGTGGTTTTGCAAAACTTTTCAAAACCGGAGGCTTAAAGTGAAACGTTTGAAAAAGTGGGGGGTTTTTTAAAAATAACCCTTTTTTAAAAACAAAATTATTTGGTAAGCATGCGCTTCAACAATAATATAGAATGATAATTAAATTATATTTTATTTTTAATTTTATTTTGCGGATAAAGTATATGAGTGAGGATATTTTATAATACACATATCCTTATCCTTATCTTTACTCTTGATGGATATAGATTTTCTAACCATATCCTCACACTAGCTTTAGTGGGTATATCCTATCTGCTCGTATTTATGGATAAGCGGGTATGTAGGTGTAATTGCCACCTCTAGTGATAATATTTATTTTTGATTTTTTTTTTTAATTTAAAACCTATAATACTATAATCATCCACTAATTAAAAAAATATTAATTAATTAATTAAAAAAAGTTATTTAAGATTTTTAATCACATTTAATGAATAAAAATAATATTAAATTTAATATCATTTATTGCAAATAAAAAATAATGTGATTATATAGTGACAATTATGGTTGTTTTGAATAAAAAAATAAAAATAGAAATGAGATTGATGTTAGGTTTTTAATATTATTAAGGTTATTTTAGTAATACTCACAATTTGGTGAGGGTAAAATATGAGTTTTTTTATTAATAATTTATGGACATCTACTTCAAATAACTGTCTGAGAAATTTCTAATTAAAAATTTAACCACTAATAAAAAAAACTTCTCAAAAACTGCCAAATTGTCAAATCGCTATCTAAAAATCTACCTACTAAATACAAACATAAAGATAAGTTTCAATCCGAATGCTAATAATAATTTACTTTATTAACCTTTATTTTGTAAGTAATTAGATCATTTACCTTCTTCAGTTTTATTTATATTTATTATGTTTTTTTTAGTAAATTTACATCTAATTGGTAATTCAAAAGCTTCAACGCAATAGCTAATTAAAAGTTAATCTAATCCCAAATCGATATAGCTATTCAAAACTAATAGTAATTAAAAATTCGATGCCCAACATACTCTTATTTAAATTGAAGTTTGAATAGCTTATGAGTATGTTTGGCGCTAACTATAGCTTTTGAGGTAACATTTGAAGTAACGATTAGCTGTTAATTGTTAATTTGACTGTGGAAATAGTGGTTTGAAGTAAGTGTTTGATAATAATAATGAGTTGTTGGCATAGCTGGTAGATATAAAATGACATAAAATGCAAGACATTTTTCTTATAATTTTTAAATTATAATTAGGGCTGCAAACAAGCCGAGACGAGTATATGAGGTGCTCGTGTTCAGCTTGTTTGTCGAATATCAAGTTCTAGCTTGGCTCGAGCTCGATGAGCTTTATAAATGTTTGTTCAAGCTCGACTCAATAATTTTTTTTTCTATATTCAAACTCGACTCGTCTAAGCTCGTTTAGCTAGCTCGTTTAAATTAATCGAGCTCAGCTCATTTAGTAGGTCGTTTAGTAGCTCGATTAGGCTAATTTAGCTGCTTATTTAGTTACTCAATTGAGCACTCATTTAGTGAAATTAAAACAAAAAATAATTGAGCTTAAATTAAACCTAAATTTTAAAAAAAATAAAAAAAATCCGGCATCTATTTTAATTTGAGCTTTTTTTTTTGAATTTGTATTTTTTTATATACATTAAAAAATTTATCTATTGATTTTTATTTAAAAAATATATATTAAACAAGTTATAAATGAGCTCGTTCGCGAACAGAAATGAGTTTTAATCAAACATAAACGAGCTATGAACAAGTCCGTTCATGAATATTAACGAGTTGAACAGGGGGTTTGTTCGGGCTCGGCCGTTTATTAAACGAGTTATAAAATTTTGTTCGTGATCGTTTATTTAAGTATTGAGCGAGCTTTGACCGAATTGTTCACGAGTGCTCGAGTTTATTTGCACCCCTAATTATAATATTTTATTTTATTTTATTTTTTATTGCTAATATTCATTTATTAAATTATTTTTATTTTTAATTAAAAATATATTATAATATATTTATCAATTAATTTAAAAAATATAATATAATATTTACTAAACAAATAAAAAAAAAAATCAAAATTTCTAATTAAAATTTCTAATCACATATAATGAAATAAAATAATATTAAAATTATCAATATTAATTCATAAAAATATTAAATTAAAATATAGTTATGAATATTTAAAATGTATTTTAAAAAATACACACGGTTACAAAAGAGTACATCGACCATATATTTTTGGATAAAATTGTAGATTTTTTATTAGCGATTCGTAAACCGATACTTCAATTGTAAATCACTATTCAAAAATTTAATTACTAATAAAAAAAACTTCTCTTAAACTATAACCTAACAGAAAAATCTAACCATTTAAAAAATAATAATTAATCACTACCTAAAAATCTATCTACCAAACCTTGTAAAAAATTTTATTTAAAAAAATTAAAATTAATTGCTTACTCAAATCTTACTATCGATGTATAAAATTTAAATTTTAAAATATTTAAAGAATAATAATAGCTAAAATGTCTATCCTATATCACGACTTTATGAATATGTAAAAGACCATGCACTGAAACTTTACAAATGTATGAAAAAACTATTTCCGAAGATTTTACAAATTCAGGGAAAACTTTTCATGTATGCAGTGAGAGTGGCCTGTACCGTAATGAGGGGGTTCGAATCTATGTGCATAGCATAGTATGATGATTTAAAGTGAGAAGGAGGACGTATTGCATTTTGATTCATCATTTTAAAATTTGAACTTTAAAAAAAAAAAAAAAAAAAAAAAAAAAAATTGAACTTACAAATAAAGTACAATTAATTTATTTAAATTTTGCAATTTTTCTTTTCATATTTGTTTTTATTAAAGTTATTTTAAGAAATGCGGTGTGAATGGAATTTAGCAAATAAATAAGGAGGCAATGATTTGAAAATTGGCATAGTGCAGAGCAGGTGATGTTAGAACACAAGTTCTAAAAATTTGACGGTACATAACGAAACGCATTCGGTTCTCTCTATACACAAATTTATAAGGATACATTTGGTGGTATTGTAAAACTCGAATGTTTGGTACTGACAATTCGCGTCTTGTAGCGTAGCTCAGCCAAGCAGATACATATTTATCACCTTCTTCTGCATGAATAGATTTTAACGTCCGTCCATGTGACCTGCATCAACTATTTCACGTGGCCATGCTTTGTCTCTCTTCCTGTCCCCACACCACAACACTCTCAATAATTACTCACATCTTATTATTAATCACAAACTAAATTAAGACATGCCATTTTGATAATTCATAACAGAGAGAGAATAGAAGAGAAGAGAAGAGAAGGGACCACAAAGATTGAATAGAGAGAGCAGGAATCGAAATGTGAAAAGGACCGATGAGGTTGAGATTTTGCAAGGGAGAGCCTCGATAGCCGTGCCTCTCACGTGTCGAGGTGGAAAAACTGGTTAGATACTGAGTTGAAAAGGGACGATTCTCTAAAAGACGTTTAACTTTTGCATGCCTGGGCAGGTCTATTGATTGTGTTTTTTTTTATTCGGGTAGTAGTATTAGTAAAATTAATAATAAAAAAAAGTCCTGGTCTCGTCTCGTTACATGTGATCTTTGTTGTTTTATGGTTTCGCTGGCAGTGTTCGGTCACTTCTTCTTGCAATAAGTAACCGCTTGTAGTTGGAGGGAGGGAGAGAGTCAAACCAGGGTAGCTTCTCTTTAGGCTTTTTTAATTTGAAAAATTAAAAAATGGTTTAATATGTAGAAAGGTGTTTTAAAAAATTCAAACACCTAAAAAGTAGAGGTGAGAGAAGAGGCAGCATCATGCAAAATGTCAAACGCTACGTTGCATTTTTTGGGAAGTGAAGTTTGACACTTCCTTCCTTTTCTTTTACTATTTGATTCGAATTCTCTTTTCTTTGTTTTGGTACATACGGTCGAGACTTGAGACTGCTAATGGGATAGTATCAAAACTCATGGATAGATTGAAAAATATCTTTATCATCATATAAAAAATATTTTTATAATTGATTTACGTTGTAATTAAAAATTGGGATGATTTATCTTTATTTATTTAAAATTTAAATTTAATTAATACATTTAAATTTATAAATTTTAAAAATTTTAAAATAATCAAATTCATCCTTATATTTTTAAAGACCGGGCTTTATTATTTTATCACTTATGAAGTAACTTTCATCAACTTATTTTAAAGCGGGTGAAATATGATGGGGTGTCAAATTCACTGTCACATAAGTAATATAAGGAGATGATATCTTGTATATAAAGTATCCAGAGAACTTCATTAATATAAGACTTTTTGAGTGGTGGTATCCAAGAACAAATTCATGCGGACTCGACCCTGACCAAAGCGAACAATATTATACTACTGTGGGAGTTGAGGAGTGGCTCTAGAGGGTCCATCAAGTGATATCAGAGCCTTGATTTAGAGATAGAGCCCGTGATTAAATTCGTGGTGTGCCTTGTATTGAAAGTTTTCCTAATAATATGGTGGTCAGAAGGCAGACCCCATTGGATAGTAATGGTGGTACAAGATAATTTGACGGATCGATAATTTTAAGGGGAGGTTAGTGAACGATGGGCCGATCGATTATCTCGAGGGGAGGCTATGCAATGTGCGGTCCTTGGCTTAAAGGATCGTGGACTAACTTGAAGAGAGACGATGTGACACTTGGTTTGAAGGGAAAGATTGTTGGGGTGTCAAAACCAATATCATATCGGTAATACAAAGGGATAATGCCTGTATATAAAGTATCCAGAGAACTCCATCAGTATGAGGCATTTTCGGTGGTGGCACTTAAGAATAAATCTGTGCGGGCTCGGGATGGACCCAAAGCGGATATAAAGTCCCAACAGTGCATTTTTGTTGGCTATGACCAAGATGAGTCTGGGTATAGATTTTATAACCTTATGGTGTGGAAGCTAGTAAGAAGCAGAGATGCTGTGTTCATGGAAAATCAAACTATATAAGATATAGAGAAGTTTGAGGTTGCAGAATATGGCAACGATGATAGTTTGGTTGATTCGAATTCGGGTTATGCTCATGATGGTGAGTTATTAAGGCTTCGAAAGGTGAACGTAAAGAGATGTTCAAATTCTACAATGAATCGCCAAAATGGCAAGCCCCTCCACAAAATCTGGAAGGGGGAGATTTCTTGGGTTGGTTTTCCTCTTGCGTATGAGGCTCAATAAGTCTTAGGAATCCTAGTATAAAATCTAAGGATATTAGGGTTTATTGGTATGAAAAAATAGAGGAATAATAGCTGTTGAAAGAAGAGAAAAAGGATTTAGAGGAAAAAGAAGAAAACTGGTTATTCTTCTTCTGTGCAATCTGAGGGTTTTGACGACTGCTTTTAAACCAACTGTTGGATTATGATCAAATTTGGAGCGTATATAGTAGACACAAAATTCTAAATATTAACCACTAGGATTGTTGATTTGAGCTCTAAGAAAGAAGTTATACCATTGGAAGTTAAGATTGTTGAATTTTCATTGTAACACTAAGCAGTCATATTCAAAGGGGATTATCTCTTTTGTTAGTCGTTGGATCTAGCTGGATTTAGGATTTGTTGACAAGGAAATATTAAAGTTTATTTAGAATGATGGAGATTGGATTTGGAAACTTCTATATAGTTTGACAATCATCAGAATGTGGGTGTTAGTTTGATTTGTTTTCTTTCTCATTGTTAGATCCTAATCTTGGTGTTATTAGAATTGCTACTATTGTTGGTTCTCTAACTGATGTGTTGGAACATTGTGTAATCTCTATTTTTGATCATAGTGGAGTTTTGGAGTGGACTACAGTCTCGTGGTTTTTACTTATCACATTGAGGAGGTTTTCCACGTAAAAATCAACTTGTGTTATTTATGTTGCTTCGTGCAAGGATGGTTGATGGTGTGCTTTACTTAGGTTGGTTAGATTGTATTCATCTTAAGGAAAAAGGATTTTCGTTGCTTGTTTGATTGATTGTGTGCTTCTTCCAACAAAACACGTTTCAAAAACTCATCAAGCAGCGAAGCTCATCACTAAGAGAATATTGGTCAATTTTATTTTATTATTATTATTTTTTGGAATTTTAAAATTTAATAGTTTATAAACTTAAATAAAGTTTGAAGGATTTATTTACTCAAAATTAATGTTTGAAAAGCTCATATTTAATAAATTTTTCCTTAAAAAATTAATTTTTAATAAACATTAAAATTTTAAATTTTTAAACAAAAAATTTTACTTGTTGACGTTACATTATGAAGAAACAGATAAAAAAAAATTTCTCGGTGAAGAAAAATTCCAATTTTGCATAATTCCTAACATGTATTACTGGAAAGTAACTTAAAATAAAAAATTGCAATATAGGAATAGAAATCCTGAATCTACCCTTATACAACTTAATTGCATCCAAAAATAATATATATTTTAAATTTTAAATTTTTGATTATTTTTTTGGTGTTAAAGGGTAGTAAGGTCACTTTCATATAATGTAAAACTTTTATTAAAAGTTTAATTTAAAAAAAAAAAATCAATGTTGGGTTAAATTTGGTTTTCTCTTTTAAGTTTGTGTAATTGTGAAATTGATCACTCTTTAATATTTTCAAACCTTTTTAATAGCCAGTAAATGTCTATTTTATTTCTTTTTCAAAAATTTAATTCAAATGTAATATTCAAAATAATAATAAAAAAATAAAACACAAAATCCGTGACACGCTATTTTAATTCATCACATTTGGATAGACAAATCCATGAATTCATCCAATTTTTTCGTTGATGGCTCATAAAAAGTATGTTTTGGTATTCGATTCAATCATTTATAAGTTGTTAGGGTTATGAGTATATTAGATATTGTTGTTTGTTATGAGCCAATGGATATATAGAACTTAAACCTTTATATGTTGCTTAGGATGCTTAGTAACATCATATAATATATTGGATGTCATTTTGAACTAATTTTGGATTGAATGAGTGTAAATGTATAATTATCGACTTAGAAATTTATTTTTTGATTTTTAAGTGTTTTTCGATATTCGACACTAGAGAGCAAACAAAAAAGTAATCTACTTCCCATATTAACATATGGGAAGCAGAAAAATATTCATTCTTCTTCGTATTTGAGCATTTTGTGAAAAAAAAATATATATTTTACCTACTCCCAAGTACCGACAAACTTCTCTTTAAAAATATTTTTGTTTAGTGATGAGGTTGAAAAAGATATTTGTGAAGTTTAAATAGAATTGGGTGGAAGATACTATGAGGTGGTAAAATAAGTATTATGCTTCTCGATACAAACATTCCGTACTCCAAATAAGTAGAAAAAATTATTCATATTTGAAGATAGAATTGAGATTCAAATTGACGCTACATTCAGTGACAACAACTTTGATAGGAGATTGACATCAAGTTATAGATGATGAGGGTTTACATTTTATGATAGATGAACAGACTGATCACAGATGAATGTTTATTGATTTGTAATCAAAAGACAAAGGATCTAGTATACAAGGTGATTGAAGCACTCTGAAGATGGAAGATGATCAAAGATGTATGTTGTTATTTTTTAAGATAAGAAGTGTGTGAAAAATATTGATGATTTTTTTATTTTTATTTTTATTTTTTTAAACGTTGATGATTCTTTAAGTGAAGTTTAGAAGATTAGAAGAGAAACATAGGTGATGATGGGCTTTTAAATTTGAAGTGGAGGAGAAGATATGGCCAATATGTTTTGAAATGGAAATGGAAGGAGTAGTCCGAAGATTTTTTTCCTTTTTATTTTAATTATTATATTTATTTATTTTAACTATGTAGAAATTTTAACATTTGAATAAATTTAAATTTAAAATTTGAGTTGGCTTAATAATGCTATATATATACATAAATAAATAAAAATAAAGAAAATAATTTGGTAAAAAATAAAAAAAAGTGTTAAATACAACATACCAATTACTAAAAATTGTATTTTTCTCAACTTTACTTCACTAACATGCGCAATATTTATTAAGTTACAAATTCATGTTTTTAAAAATGTGTTATATGTATACTATTGTTGTAAAATGTATGTATGAAGATACAAAGTGAAGTTTTGAAAGTGTGTTGCATGTATGATGGTTCCAATAAATCACACTTTTGAATGATACATTTGAATATAAAATTAGACTTTCGAAGGGAGCATTCTAAAGTATGAGGATGCATTCAAATGTAAATCACACTTTCGAATAATGTATTCGAAAGTATGCTGACATTTACGAAGTGTAAATTCAAAATTGCAATGACATTTTAAAGCTGTGCATTTAAATTTGGTAACACAATTTTAAAGGGGATTTCCGAAACTGCATCATAAATTTTTAAATATATATTCGATTCTGTCTTTCTGCTTTGAAGTCTAGTTCTGTAGTAATTATTACTATTTATGATTTTAACCATAATAATCAAATAATGATATAATTGAATTTTTTTTACAAAAGTTTGGGTAGAATTGAAAAAAAAATGTTGCATTTAATAAGTGAGATGTTGTATTTAACCACCCAAAAAATAAACTAAATAATTTTAAATTGAAAAAATTATATAAAATGAGCCAAACAAAATTTAAAAATTTAAAACTAAATCAACGGAACTTTATTTCTATTTTAAGTCATCCAAACTTTAATTTTCAAAAATAGACATTTGCACCTTCACTAATTTGTCTCCACGTACCATCCTCACAAATGACAAATGAGTGTAAAATGTATTCATAAAAGGATAAAATAGTCAATTTGATTCATTTTTTAAAAGTGAAAATTTAAAGATTAGTTTTTGTAAAATTTTTAAAATTAAACTAGTAAATAAAAGTTATACAATAACAAAAATGAAACTAACCCATTTAAATTTAACCGTTTAAAACTTTAAATTAAGTAAATAAATTAATGAAATTAAATATCTCAAAACTATTTTTTTTAAAAAAAATTTAAATTATAAAAAATAATTGAATTGATAAAAGAGAATATACCGACTAATTTTGTTAATTTTTAAAAGTTTGAATTTTTAAATTTTATATTTGAATTTTTTATTTAAAGAAATTTGATTGATTTAATTAGAAGTATGGTTTGATCTTTGATTTTTTCCAAAATAAAATAAGCAAATTGTACTTTTAAGTCATTATCCAAAGAATTCCAATCCACTAGTTAACACAAGACCATTAAACACCCTAATTCCTTCGAATAATGCTTTCTATTTGTCATTTCTATGTTCGCCATACTCTTCCTGGCTCTTTCCACCGTGCCAATACCCAGATTCCTTTATCTATTTGGAAACACAGCACATGCACTACTATATAATAAAATTAAAATTGACACACTAATTAGACCGTTAATATTGGTCTATCTATAACATCATATCATATAATGTTTATTATTAGAAAAGGAAATGGTAGAACTGCATTTATTTGTTAGTATCTGTACATATAGTACCATTTCTGAAAAGAGTGATACTATCCACTGTTGGTGTTGATGGACTGTTCTTGCTATTAACGAAGCAATATCTCGAAAATAGCATGAGATGTTTGCAGATTTCAAATC
This sequence comes from Cardiospermum halicacabum, assembly GCA_031304145.1. Taxonomy (NCBI): domain Eukaryota; kingdom Viridiplantae; phylum Streptophyta; class Magnoliopsida; order Sapindales; family Sapindaceae; genus Cardiospermum; species Cardiospermum halicacabum. The sequence continues at coordinate 6,033,141 of CM062392.1, forward strand.
GTTTACCTTTACCTATATACCTATAGTATACCCCATGTCGTTTGCAATATTTATTTTCCGAAAATGACATACCGAGTACGACATACATAAATGAGCTCAATTTACGCATTGTTTTTTCCGAGAAGAAGAGTTGAATGTTTTGACATTTCACATTAATTAATTCACTAATCTTGTGTATAACTGCATGTGCTCCCCTTCCTTCCACTATTGAATCCAAAGCCACTCTATTTCAACCAATACTATATGGTTCACAAGTTACAAATGTGTATATGATATGTTAATGATTGACCCAGTTGAAAGAGTTTCCAAGTGAATGATTTTTGACATGTATTGTAGAGATGTTGTGTGGAGGATGATTTAATAATAAAATAAAAAGGAAGATGGTGTGAAAGCAGTGGTAGAGAAGAGAATGATGTTCATATCATATAGACATAGTAATGGTCGTTTCAATGTCTCGAGTTTCGAAGACGTCAAACAAGCAACGACGAAGAGGAAAACATCCAAGAAGAGCCATCTTCCTCATCAGAAACAATACAAATCTTTGCCACTTTTGCCTACTATTTTGCCAGCCCATCACCTGCTCTCTACTCTATTCTATTCCTCCACATCCAGGCATTGCAATAAATTCAATGGCACCAAGACGCTTCACAAACAGCCATCTACTCATCTTCCTTGGTTATCAGAAAGCCACAAGCTTCCAAAAGACATAATTTCGGCCAACTTATATTAAAATATATACTATTTAGTTAGTGGAAAAAAGAGAAAAAGTTTTGGTGTTGAGAGTTGAGCTTAAGTAGAGGAATCCCGAAGCCACTGTCTCAATCCTCTCACAGTTATCTGTTTGGCTGCCCCTATCAATATTCTATGAATATGAACCTGTTTCAGTCTTCTTATTATTATAACACCACCACCAGCAAAAACAACAATCTCTATTTCTACTACTATTTACTTCTTATTGGTGTTTTCTTCCATGGCGAGTTGCGGTTTGCTGGGTGTTAAAGGTCAAGATTCGACTCAAACAGCAATGACTAACGGCAACGAGAGAAGAGAAGGGAAGATGGTGAGGAAAAGAACGGCTTCTGAGTTGTTGAATAATGGCGTGGATTATCATCCTTACAACAACAGATTGGGGAGAAGGAATAGTAGTACTGGTGGTAATAATAGCAACATCAACCAAACAACTTCGACCCCGATTTTCAACTACTCCACTATCAATAATACTAATGTGATGTTGTTACCTTCTTCCACCAACATGACGTCAGGCGGGTCTGGATTTTTATCTACTCCTACATCAGCAGTAGCACCAAGAGCCATATCTTCAACAATTGATGTTTTGCCTTCTTCCTCTTCTGTTCCTCCTGCTGTTTGCGGCTTCTCCGGTCTTCCTTTGTTTCCGCCGACTGTTACTGCGACTGTGACTGCTCCTTCTACGCCTTCGATGGAGGATAGCAGCTCTTCCGCTTCGGCTTGGATCGATGGGATTATTAAAGACCTTATTCAAAACTCGACTAATGTTTCCATTCCGCAGCTTATTCACAACGTGCGTGAGATTATTTATCCTTGTAATCCTAATCTCGCTGCGCTTCTTGAGTATAGGCTTCGTTCTCTTACTGAGCCTTTGGAGAGAAGGAAAGAGAGTCTTCCTTTGCCGCATCTTATACAACAGCAACAGCAACAGCCTTCTTCTGCTGGTCTTTCTCTTAATCTTGAATCTGGACTTGAAAATCTTCCTAATTTTGGTTTACATGATTCCTCCTCTTATGTCAACTGGCCCACACTCTCCCACTTGCCGCCTACGCCTACTCCTACTCCTCCGCCGCCTACGGTTCAACCGGTTCATGAACAGCAACAACAGCTGGAGGAAAATGAAAACTCTTCACCGGTGGAAACAACTACTACTACGACTACACAGACGCCGACGCCGACACCAACACCGACTCCTTCACCGGCGCCTATGCCTTCAGCTAGAGAGAGAAAAGAAGAGCTTAGGCAACAGAAGAGAGACGAAGAAGGCTTACACTTGCTTACTCTTCTATTACAGTGCGCGGAGGCGGTTTCCGCCGACAACTTCGAAGAAGCGAACAAAATGTTGCTGGAGATTTCCGAACTCTCCACGCCTTACGGGACTTCAGCTCAGCGTGTAGCGGCTTACTTCTCAGAAGCAATGTCCGCGAGAGTAGTGAGTTCGTGTCTAGGGATATACGCGGCTTTGCCTTCACTCCCTCAATCTCACACTCAGAAAATGGTCTCCGCTTTCCAAGTCTTCAACGGCATTAGCCCCTTCGTCAAGTTCTCTCATTTCACTGCTAATCAAGCTATACAAGAAGCGTTTGAAAGAGAGGACAGAGTGCATATCATAGATCTAGACATCATGCAAGGCCTTCAATGGCCTGGTCTCTTTCATATCCTCGCTTCTAGACCCGGTGGTCCTCCTTTCGTTCGTCTCACTGGTCTCGGTACCTCCATGGACGCTCTCGAAGCCACCGGCAAACGTCTCTCAGACTTCGCTGAAAAACTCGGCCTTCCCTTCGAGTTCTACCCCCTCGCCGAGAAAGTCGGTAACTTGGAGCCGGAGAGACTCAATGTCAGCAAAAGAGAAGCCGTCGCTGTCCACTGGTTGCAACATTCTCTCTACGACGTCACCGGTTCCGATACCAACACTCTCTGGCTTCTTCAAAGGTATTAATCAATTAATTAATTAATTAGTTTTCTTTTTATTTATGTTTACTGATTATTAAATTGTTTAAAATCCAGATTGGCTCCGAAAGTGGTGACGGTGGTGGAACAGGATCTGAGTCCGGCAGGTTCATTTCTAGGCAGATTCGTAGAGGCGATACATTACTACTCAGCCCTTTTCGACTCACTTGGAGCGAGTTATGGTGAAGAGAGCGAAGAGAGACACGTGGTAGAGCAACAGTTGCTATCAAGAGAAATAAGGAACGTGCTCGCTGTTGGAGGTCCATCAAGAAGTGGTGAGGTTAAGTTTCACAATTGGAGGGAGAAATTGCAGCAATCTGGTTTCAAAGGCATTTCACTAGCAGGAAACGCAGCGACTCAAGCCACACTTCTACTCGGTATGTTCCCTTCTGATGGTTACACTTTGGTTGAAGACAATGGCACTCTCAAGCTCGGTTGGAAAGATCTTTGCCTGCTCACTGCTTCTGCTTGGAGGCCTTTCCATACTTCTACAGCTGCTGCTCTTGCTTCCACTTACACTCCCCACCACCACCTACACTAGTTATCATCTCTAGTTTCCGTATAATCAGCTTATTTTATCTCTGCCATCTAGCTTAATCATTTCTTCCAGTTATATTATTCAGGGCATTAAATATTATGTTTTAGTTTTCTTTTTTTGACAGTTGCAAATACTTGAGAATCTGAATCTGATAAAGAGAAAGCTTGCAAGTTTACTTTAAAGCGATGTTAATCGTCTTAACCATAGAAAAAGTGTTGAAATCTTAAGAAGCTTGTATATAGTAAGTCAATATGTTTGTTGCATGATAGAGGCCTTTATTTATTTGCTGCAACTTTATATTGTAAAGTACATAATGCAGACTTATGGTCTGTTTACTCGACCGACGTATACAAGGGTTTAACCAGCATATGAAGGACTGGTAATTGATATTGAATTGGTTTTTTATATACATATTTATGTATGTCCACTTATCCTAGATGTATGTATACATGATTGATTATGCCACCTCTCATCGTATTACCAGGGCAAAAAGGTAAATTAATCATGAGATTTCTAAATATTTAGTACTAATATAATGTTTAAATAAATTTATTAACAAATTTATTATAATATTATAATAAATTATTAGTATTATAAATTAGTTTAAAGCATTTTCATATTGAATTTAAGGCTTTTTGGCTGGTATAATTCAGCTAAATTATTTAATTTTTGATATGCTCTCTCAGTGCGATTAATTTCCAATATGCTCCTATTTTCAAAACGAGCAGTGTCGTTTCGCTCAGTCGACATGCACCGTTTCGCAGCAAAACGAACAAGACAATTGTGCTGTTTAGAAGCCAGTTTACAGAAAATTTATCAGACAATTTTGCTGTTTAGAAGTCAGTTTTCAGTAAAACTTACTTGTCTGTTTAGAAGTCAGTTTTCAGTAAAACTTACCGGGCCGTTTTGCTGCTTAGAAGCCAGTTTATACTAAAACTTGGCGGGCCGTTTTGCTGCTTAGTAGTCAGTTTTCGACAAAACTTGTATGGTCATGTTGCAGTTATGAGTCAGTTTATAATAATACTTGCAAGTCCGCTTTGCTGTAATTGATTTTCTTCTTTAGTGTCTTTGAAATTTTTTTAAGTCTGTCTTTTGATTTGGAAATTTGTTGTAATAGAAATATTAGACTGGAATAATATAGTATAGTGTGGTATGTTGTTTTTTGTTGCATTTTATTTTTAAAAATTTTGTCAGATGAGTGGTGAAATTAAATTTTTGTTGAATGACTTAAAATTGCAATATTATAAATTAGTAGTAAAATGAGTACAGTCAAATTTTACATAACAATAATATTATAAAGTTACATTAAACATCGGATGGATAGAAGTAAAAAAAAAAAGAAATATTAGAAATAAACTAATTAGGTCTAACTTATTTCTTCAGATAACGTTCTTTATTTGGACATTTATTGCAAAAATTCCCTTCTAGTCGACATAAACCACACCTTTTTGGTTTGAGAATGCTCTTGTATATCCATTTCAGTTTGGATCCTTAATGTTTTAGGACGACCTTTTTCTGTTCTTTTTGTTGCTGGATTAGGGATTAAGTTTGATCCATAGTAGGCTGACCAATTGTCTTTGCTCTCAATATGACAAAGTCCATCGCATATGCGCCTTTTAGATTTTCAATTCTATACACGTTTGCAACATATCCACCCCAATCTAAGTTTTGCGAAGCGATTGCCGCGTAACCATGTTAACATGGATATCTTTGAATTTGAAACATTCCACAAGAACATGTCCAGTTATGAAGGTTAACAGTAAAATATTTTTGACCCCCACCAGAGGAAGTTGGTAGGTATTGGACGACTGTGAATTCTTGTATCCTTCGTGATAATAGCTGGACACAGATATTTCTTGCAAGGTTTTAGTTGTTTGTCATTACCTTAATTATGTGTCGAGACCAGAGAAATCCGCCAACAGCTTGAGTATCTGCAGCAACCCTTCTACGATCAAATAATTCAGTAAGTTGATAATAAGTCGACTTCACCAGTGCTGTTATTGGGAGATGACGCATGCCTTTCAACACATTAATGCATTCAACTAGATTTGTTGTCATTTGTCCATATCTATGATTGCCATCGTAAAACTGAGTCCATTTTTCAAACGCCACCCGTTCCAACCATTGCTTTCTCTCTGGCTCTTCAACGACTATTCCTTACCAATTGAGGATTTTTTCCTTAGTTGCAGCATATCCTGCAAATAAGCAATTTTTTTTTTTCATCATTGTTATCATCAAAATATTATGTCATGTAATGGATAGAAAGTACCAAATTTACCTGCATTTTTACTGCTTTTCGCAGTTGTATATCCTTGAATGACTTGTGATAGTTAGATGCAAAATGGCGGATATAATAGCGATGGACGACATGTTGTGGCACCCATTCAATATCAATAAGCGCTTTACGGATAGAATCATGACGATCTGATATGATACAAAGATTATCCTGGACACATACTTGTTAGCTGAGATTTTTAAGAAAGAACTGACATGAACTGTTATTCTCTAACTCAACATGTTCAAAAGCCAAGGGCAAGATGTTATTGTTGTCCTGTGTGACAGCGATTAAAAGAGTGCCTTTATATCTTCCAAATAGATGTGTGCCATCGACTTGGACTATTAGTTTACAGTGGGGAAAAATTTGAATGCATGGTGGGAATGCCTAGAAAACTCGCCCAAAGTACGTGACAGAGTCGCATATACAGTACCATTTGGAAAATACTTTGTATTGACCTCCATATCAACAACTGTACCTAGCATTGCTTCTTTCATAGCAACTATCCAGCGGGGCAATTGATTATAGGAAGCTTCTCAGTCTCTAAATAATTTCGTGATTGCCTTCTGCTTTGTAACCCAAACTTTTCTATATGATGGTTGGTATTGATAACGTTGGTCGACATCAGAGATTATTTGTGTAATGATAGTTGCAGGGTTGTCAGCTATTGTATGCATAATGATCGGGCAAATAAAGTCGGAATCTAATTTCTGATGGTCTACCGTCATCGAAGCAGAATTGCACGTATGTGGTCCCTCATACATTGTGATCTTCCATAAATTATCTTTCTTTCCTAATCTGGCTAAAAGTTTCCACTTACAACTAGAGAATTTCATATTACAAACACTAGCATATTTATCCTACTTTGAGTCCTTCACTAAGAAGTCGACGTTCCGACAAATGCAGTAGTGTTTTAGAGTAAGGACCAAAGATTCTTTATCAGCAAACAACCAATGGCTATCTCAGAATTTGGATCTCTCGGGTTATATACTGGCAAATAGTCTCCGTGCGTTTTAATGCCTTCATCACATAGATTAAGACGGGGCATGAAAGGCATTGTTGAGTGCTCCCTTCTAGGTTGACTTTGCGATGTTCTGATCTGTAGATCTTTATTATCGCTCCCATCATTTAGTGACGGAGCGTAATTAACATCATCCTCACCATATAAATCTTCATCACTTGCAGTAATATATAGTCCCTCATTTACATTGCTGCATGAGGCTGCATGAAAGGTTCTTATTGATCCGTGCATATCGTTTGTTGATGAGATGATGCCTCGCCTCGAACGCATGTAACTGCCGGCATTTATGTCATTGATGGACCAGCTCTCAAATGGCGAAGCTGTCCGGTTTTATAATATTCAGCACCACTATTTATGTCAACCGCTTTAACCATGATCTCTAGATATTGAAAGTATGCTGAAGACATATCATAAGCATTAAACATCTTGGCAACATCCGTATCGGTTTGAATCTTCAAGGCAGTCGCAACATACCTCCAACTGTATTTTCTATTGGCATTCGATAAATTATTTTGGTGATTTTCTCAGATGAACTCAACTATAACAATGCATGAATTGGAGCCTAATTCACCTATGGTACAAAACGATAAAAATTGCACACTAGCGGGTAGTCATCTGACATAAAATATATTGATGTTCCATGCTTAATAACCCTGACATTTTGGTATATTAAAGCTGGGCAACTCAGTATTGACCTGTGGTGCTAAACCAGTGGTATGCTGTTAATAGGTTTCAAATTTCGTAAATGTTATGTTTTCTAAGTTTGATTAGGTGACTTTATTTATAGACTTTTTGTGTAGAGAAGACGCACTTGAGTGTTTCATTGATAAATATAAAAGTTGGGTCAGAATGTACAATACCAAGATGCATCAGGGCGTTTCGCTGATAAAAGTAAAAGTCATCAGAAGGTACACGAGTCAGAATGTATAATACCAAGACGCGCCAGAGCATTTCGCTGATAAATGGAAAAGTCGTTAGAAGGTACACGAGTGATAAGTCTAGAATTTACCTATATTTTAGTATATTTTATGAGCTTAAATGCAAAGAAATTGAGCTTAAAGGTTGAGATATTGAATAGATTTCCAGTGATCTAGACTATTTTTATTGAGACAGGGGCTTGGATGAAAAGATTTAGAAAAGGAGCTAAAACAAGTAAAAATCGGAACAAAGAGGGACCAAATAGAATTTCATCCAAAGTCTGCAGAAATGGTGAAATATGATTCAGAGAGAAGATGTTGCCTGGATACTTCGCCTACTTGCTGAAGGGATGAGACGACATAAGAAGGTTGGATGTTCAAAGCCTCGCCTAAAAAGATATAATGATGAAGGTGACATAAGATAGAAATCGCCTTGAGGAAAATCTAAGGAGGGCGATAAGAAGATTTCTCTCCTCCAAAAATCGCCAAGCTTGGTGAAATCTTCAGTCACAAAAAAATACCTCGTCATGATACAGGAGATAAGCAGAGGCTATGATATATTACGTCGCCCAGGAAGAAGAAATATTAATGTGATATTGGAGCTATCTCGCTTAGTGCGTTTATGAGGCAATGCAGAGATAGGCTAGCAAGAATTAAGTCGTTTAAGTATCAGACGACATAAAGTACAATCGTCAGGACATTTCGCCTAGGAAGACCTATTGCTTGGCGATGGAGTTCGGCGACATTTGTGAAAGTCCTTTATGTTCAGGTAAAGTTACAGTCGACATAAAAGAGAATTATTGTTACTTCGCCAATTTGTGTTTCTTTGTTAGTTTTATTTCAAAATTGCCACTGAGCAAAACTCTATAAATAGGAGCTCAGTTGAAGCAATAAGGACCTTTTGACTTTTTTGTAATCTGAGCTAAAATTCTAGATTCTTCCGTTCATTCTAGAAAATTCTATTCAGTGAAGTTTCTTGAGGAAGCTGGTGCTCTATTTTCTGTGATCATCGAGGATTAGCTTGAAGATTGTGAGGTAAAGAGTGTGACAAATTTTAGCTTCAATCTTTCTTGGTAAGATTTAGATCCTTAAGCATATCGATGAATATTTTGTGTTGATTTGAATATGCTGAAGTAGATATGCTAGCTAATAGCTCTGTTTTATTTGCTGCGATCTGCTGTTAGTTGTATTTTGATTGTGTGATTATTGTTAAATTATAATTAGATTTACTCAAATTTCATGCAATAATTGAATTACAAGAACGAGAGTTAAGTAATCTTGTTATTCTGAAGCTTGATTTAGACCAGAGATGGCAATTTGGTTTCAGATTTAAGAATAGAGGATCTTTGTACTAGAGATAGACAATAAATCTGATTTTCATTAGATTATGCTTATCAGTTATATAGATTGTAGTATAGAGATATATGCAATAGTGTAATTGAGATATGTTAGATAGAATCGAGAGATCATCTACAGATCACTAATGATGATCTAGGAAGTGAATCTGTGATTTAGAGTTGAATTGTACAATTAGAATATAATGAATAACTGATATTAGTAGATCGACATCATTATAGTTGAGATTATTTGCAAAACTAAGTACTGATTCCATGATTTGATTACTGAATATCATTAGTGTCTAAAAATCTCAAAATAATTTTATGATCTTTATGATTTGTTTTACTGGTAGATTCTTTTAACAGTTCAATTTAAATCTTAATCTCATTCTTTCTGGTTCCTAGCAAACAATCGCTGTGGAGACGATATCTAAAATAATACATTAGACATTGATAGGAATTCTGTTTAGTTATTGTTATTTTATGAGTCAAAATAATCCTCATCAATTTCTTGGCGCCGTTGCCGGGGATTGTTCTTTTTGAAGATTAAGATTTAATTTGAATTGTACTAACTTGATTTTTAATTTCTTTTTCAACTTTAAAATTGTTTTTTCAAATGTGTAGTGTATGCAGATAAGATCTAAAGGATCTCAGACTTGCAGTTTGATCCTGAACTAGAGAGGATTATTAGACAATCCAGATCACAATCAAGATCAATAACAAGACTTACAATGTCTAGAGAACACTACAATCGTAATAATGATAATGAGGGAAGAGTAAATCCTGGAGCTGAGAGGATGACTCTTCGTCAATATTCCATTCCACCAGTCGATGGCATGCCTCAAGCCATCAACCTTCCAACAGTAACAACTTATAACTTTGAGCTTAGATTTTCTTCATTTTCGAATTCCCTATTTAAATCAAGAGAGAATGGTGACATACCCTTAAAATTTTGTATGGCTGAACTGGATTGTTGTGACTTGTCTCGAGCAGACCGCTTCCTACAACTGGGGCATTGACCACTTCCTACATTATAGTATTTCTCCATGTCCTTATGTTTTGACCACACATGATCAAATTTAAATCCTTTCTTACATTTTGGGTCTTCAATAAATAATTTTTTGACTTGATTTAACTGCATAAAAGTTGACAAATAAATACACAATGAGAAATATAATTTTTTTTTATAAAATTAAGAAATAGAAAATACGTATAATATTTAATTTAAATACTCACATTATCTTGTTCAGAAGCTCTACTTGGTCTTAAAATTTCAACTTGTCTAATGCAACCTCTCAATTTTGAAACGGATGTGTTAATTACTGACCATTGAGATTGCAAAGATCGTTACAGGCGAACGATAGTTATATGAGTCGGTAAAGTTTTATGGTATTCGGTTTCGATGCGAGACCAAAAACTCTCAAATGATTGATTCTTACCCACAATTGGATCTTTAGATATATCAAGATATATATGACATAAAAGTTGATCTTCCTCAATTGAATAGGAAGAACTTCAAACATTTTGAATTGGTGAATAGAGAGATATATTTAGTAAGTTTATGGTATACATGCTTTGTCAAAGAATGTTCCCTGTTTATAGACTTGAGTTATACAATTATTTTCAATAAAAGTAAAAATGTGAGAAAAATAATTGACGGTTGGATGATGATAATATCTAATCTAAGGGTTGGGGAGAAGTTTTCGAAGTTGTTTGATTCCAATAGTAAAGTAAAAAGTAATGAATACCAAACAACGGTCCAGATTAAAATGAAATCTCATCCAACAGTTGTGGTAAAGATAATGTTGGTAAAAGTAGATATGGTTTGTAAAAGTAGATAATGTTAGTAAAAGTGTTAAAAGTAAAGAATACCAAACCACGATCCAGATTAAAACAAAATTGGAGAATCTACCGCTGTTGAAAACTTGTAGCACCTAATGCAACTGATGTTGCAAGATTGTGCAGCATAGTTTTCCTGGAATGTTAGGAAGTCTCGACTGCATGCATTGGGAGTGGAAGAACTGCCTTGTTGCTTGGGCTGGACAGTATAGCGGTCGTAGCGGTTCTCCAACAATTATCTTAGAGGCCGTCGCTGACTATGATCTTTGGATATGGCATGGATACTTTGGTTTGCTAGGCTCCAACAATGATATTAATGTGTTAGAGTCATCTAATTTGTTTGCCAATCTTGCTGCAGGTATTACTCCTAAAGCTCACTATATTATTCAAGGAAAAGAGTATGACTCTGGATATTATTTAACTGATGGAATTTACCTAAATGGTCAACTCTTGTTCAAACAATTCATGACCCACGAGGTCATAAAAAAAAATTCTTTGCAAAGATGCAAGAGGCATGCAAAAAAGATGTAGATCTTGCATTTGGAGTTCTTCAAGCACGATTTGCTATAGTCAAGGGACCGACTCGTTTTTGGAATAAATGATTTTTGCAAGACATTATGACAACATGCATTATAATGCATAACATGAAAATTGAAAATGAACGTGATCTTGAAGCAAATATCAACATTTGGAGAAAACCACCAATAGCAAACGTAGAGAGAAATCCAATAGAAAATGTTGATTTCGAACAATTTCTTACTCAATATAAGCAAATTAGAGAACAAGAAACACATTTTGACATTCGCAATGCTTTGATCGAACATTTGTTGGAGCGATATGGAAACTCTGAAAATTGATGAATTTAGTTATTGGGTTGTAGTAGTAATTGTTTATCTAATTATTTTTCATTTTTAATGTATTTTTTTTAATGAAAGTATGTTTATGAGATAAGGCATCTTATCATATTTATATAATTAATGAATTGAACTTTTTCTAATAAATAAAATGAAAATTATATTTATAATAATTTTAAATTAAAGTTTTAAGTCAATTTAATTTATTAATAAATGATTATTAAAATCATTTAATTTATTACTAAATAATTGTTGAAATTATTTAATTTTAAATCAAATTATTTTTATTCGCATATAACTCGCTACTTTATAATAGAGTAGTGTGTGGTTGGAGATGGATGATTTAATGAATGAAAAAGTAAGGAAGAATATTCTTTTTGGAACTTTATCATAGAGTGGAGTTTTGTGTGTAGTTTGATATGGCCTAATAATGATGCACTCTGAATCTGATAAAGTTTGAGTATATGATCTGGCATTATCTGTTAAGTTCTGCAATTTGTGAGACAATCTGATGTACTCTAGCATATATCTGTCATTCTCTATATATTTGATGTAATCTGAACTTAATAAGACTGCTTACACTGATATTTGATGTATTCTGGACAAGTAACATGTAATATGTAAACCTGATGAATTTTGTGTTTGTACTGAGGAATCTGAACAGAATTGCTTACCATTATTAGTTTAATATGTTCCCTTTAGACTAGCTTGTTGCCTAATTGGTTAATTTGAAGAAGATTTAAAAGTTGAAATTAAAACGACTTAGACTTAGGTGAAATTTTCACTACTCAGCCTAACCGTCGCCAAGCTATTGCCAAGAGTTAGGCGAATACTGTCTCTGAACTGATACCATTACCTAAGTTCATCGCCAAGGCTAGATATAGGGTTGGCAAAATCTTATTTATATCGCTAGTGTCTTCGCCTTATTGAAGGCGAAACTTTGAACCTTCGCCAGAGTCTATGCCAAGTTAAGTAGAAAGTTAGCGATATCTTTTCCCTGTCGCCAATTGCCATCGCCAAGTTGTTGGCAAAATCCTCCCAAAAGTTAAAATCTCGCCAAGTTACTTCGCTAGTAGTCAGGTAAAATTTCCTTAAATTTTAATCATTCGCCAAGTACCCTCGCACAGATGTAAGCAGAACCTTTAAACTGTTGTTGAACTTCGCCAAATTCCTTGCCAAATTGCTAAACGAAAAATTTTCCTTTGAAAAGCCTCGCCAAAATAGTCTTACCAAGGTCAGGCGACAGTTTCTTCAGCTTTCAACCATCGCCAAGCATTAGTCGCCAGAAGCACTTCAGCCTAAGAAAGTATCGCCTAATATTGAGGCGAAATGTTTTTATGTCGCCTCATGTGCCGCCAAGCCTATTTCCTTGCCAGTTTTCTTCTGAACTTCTTCCTCTTGAATTTCCCTTTTTGAAAAGTTATTGTAAGCATGATTCGGCCTTAAACGAATAAGTTATGACCATTTTAAGTTTAGATCCTTTTTTGGGTATAATTAATATATTTAGCCACTGTAATTTGGTAAAGGATTTAATTACTACTCATTAAGGAATCTAGTTAGCTTTAGAACACTTCAGTGCGGTTTGAACTCGTTTGTACTCTTCTATTTGCTCCTGTTTTAAGCATCTGTGTTGTCAGGTAAGTTACATATGTTATGTGTTCATGCTTAATTGTTAATCTAAGAAGCACTATGTGTGTGTGTGGATGTTGGACGTTGGCTTACTACCGAGACATTCGATATTCTGACCCTATTATTTCTTCATTTTTGTTTTGTATGTTAATTTTCCTGATCGGGACGGAAAATGCTGGGTTCAGACAGTCAGGTGGAATAACAAGGCACACATATCATCACTTGCATAAGGTCTTTCATCTAGGGCCATGTCTTAGCACTTGTTTTCAATTTGACTAATTTATGGATTTTGAAATTAATATTATTCTATTTCAGTTATAAATAAGATTTTAAACCTTGTGTTTCAGATTTTGTACTCAGTTGTTTATAACTCTAATGATTATTCTATTATTCTATTAAGATGATTTGAGCTTAAGTTTTGATTAAGGATTTAGTCTACTATATTTAGTCTTAGATTTCTATAATATAAGTTCTATTGTATTTTATATCTATTTGAATATTTGATAGTTGTTCAGTATATATATATCCATATGTTGTTTGTCGTGGCATCCAAACATCCCAGCATCCATCTGTAAGGCGGGGGTGTTTGCACGCTATATTTGGTGGTATTAGAGTCGGGTTCTCGGTTGCTTCCTTTTGTGCATTATCAGTTAAGTGTGTTTGTACAAACTTTTTAAAATTCATGACATTGCATACATAGCATTTCATGCAGACATGAAGTTTGGATAGTTGCATACCTTGCTAACACCTACTTTCGCACCTTTTTTCCAAAACCTGTGAAATTGACTTGCTAATTTCTTATTATGGCTAGAAGACCATATAGTAATCCCCCACTGGACATGGCAGTACCTCTAATGAGAATCGTATATCTATTAATGCTGCTGCTGCTCAGACTCAGGCATTTTAGGATATTGCTGCCATCCTTCGAGGTTTGCAAGATGGAGGAGCTAGGCAAGAGAGGTTTGCTATTGAGAGACTTCCTGAGAAGAAAGTTGAATTGTTTAAGGGGACTAGTGAAGAGGGTCCAGAAGTGGCTGATAATTGGCTCAGTGATATTTCACGGGTTTGTGAAGAAATCCATTGTAATGATGCTGAGAAGTTGGAATATTTGGTTTCACTTTTGAGAAGTGAGACAGTTTGCTGGTGGGAAGGTGTAGTACAAACTGTTGACCAAGAAGTAGTGGTCAAGAAGAACTATATTGGACTTGCTTGGGCAGAACAGAAGAGGACTGAATTCCTCTATCTGAAGCAGAGAGATAGGTCAATTTTGGACTATAAGAATGATTTTGTGAAGTGCAGTAGGTATGCACTGGATATGGTGCCAACTCCACATGATAGGTGTCGTAAGTTCAAGTATGGATTGAATTTTGAAATTCAGAAGCTGTTGGCTACACTGAGAACTGATGATTTGCATGAGATGCTAGAAGCTACTGTGGACATTGAGATGCTGGTGAAGAAAGATAGGAAGTATTATGGGGACACCAAGAGTGGACCTGCTACTATTGGCTAGCATAGTAAGAAAGGTAAGACTTAGGTTCAGAAAAGTTGAGGTGGTTCTGTGAATCAATCTCACCCAAATAGGAGTACTAGAGGAGGCAATCTGCCAAATCCATCTGTTGCTAGTGCTCCTACTCAAGGCAACCTAGGTGTAAACTTTCCTCTGTGTACCACTTGAAATAGACACCATCTGGGTGAATGCTTCAGGAAAATGGACGGTTGCTTTAGGTGTGGTGCTAAGGACCATATGATCAAAGACTCTCAACATCCTCAGCAGGGTTCTAGTTCTGGTAAAGTAACTGTTTTTTAAGATGCTAACTTAGTTCAGAGGAATGATAGGCAAGCACCCCAGTCTAGTGTTAGCAGAAGTGGTAATTAGTCTGGAGCTCCTAGGAGTCCTGAGAGGGATTTGAGCTTGCACTTATACATTGAGAGGTCTTGAAGAAGCTGATATTCCTAATGTAGTGACAGGTACATTCTTGATTCTTGACTTTCCTGCTTATACCTTATTGGATCTAAGTTCCATCCTTTCTTATGCTTGTAGTGGAATCTTAGAGGATAAGGGTTGAGAGTCTAGTCTGACTGATAGAGATCTGTTTGTGACTAACCCTTTGGGTAATTGTGTGGTTATGAATAAGATATATAGTGATGTACCTATTGTGATTGGAGGAATCACATTTCTGGGAGATTTGTTGAAACTGAAGAGCAATGAGTTTGATGTGATTCTGGGTATGGACTGGTTATCCAGACATGAAGCAGTGATGGATTGTAAGGCAAAGAAGATTACTCTTCAATCACTGAATGGATAGGTTAATTTTGTGGGTGACCGAAGGAATCCACTTGATAGGGTTGTTTCAGCTGATAAGATGCTTATAAGGGGTTGTGAAGCATTTTTGGCACATATGGTTAAAGTAGAAAAGCCACGTTCTGATGGAAAATTTATTCCAACTGTGAATGAATTCTTGGATGCCTTCCTAGAAGAAATTACTGGTTTTCCGCCACAAAGAGAAGTGGAGTTCATTGTTGAGCTTATTCCAGGTGCTACCCCTGTGTCAATGGATTTATATAGGATGGCTCCAGTAGAATTAAAAGAATTAAAGGTGCAGTTGTAAGAACTCTTGGATAAGGGTTATATTCGACTAAGTACTGCTACTTGGGGGTGCTCCGATTTTGTTTGTGAGGACGAAAAATGGGTCTTTTCGGCTTTGTATTGATTACCGCCAGTTGAATAGACTTACAGTGAAGAACAATTACACTCTTCCTCGGATTAATGATTTATTTGATTAGTTGAGAGGAGCGAGAGTGTTCTCAAAGATAAAGTTGAGGTTTGGCTATCATCAGTTGAGGATACGGGAATTTGATATATCAAAGTCTTCGTTTCGGACCATGTATGGCCATTATGAATTTGTGGTAATGCCCTTTGGTTTGACTAATGCACCTACAGTCTTTATTGACTTGATGAATAGGATATTCAAGCCATATTGACTTGATATCCTAGTGTATTCCAAGGATATGAAAGTGCATGCCAAACATTTGAGGATAGTTTTTCAAACTCTTTGTGAGAAATAACTTTATGCAAATTTATCTAAATGTGAATTCTGGATGGAAGAAGTTGCCTTCTTGGGTCATATTATCTCTAAGGATGGTATCAAGGTTGATCCAAAGAAGATTAAGCTAGTGATGGCATGGAAACCACCTTAGAATGTCACTGAAGTGAGGAGTTTTTCTAGGTTTGGCGAGTTACTACCGTCGTTTTGTAAAGGGATTCTCCTCTATTGCGGGTCATTTGATTAAGTTTGCTGAATGAGGGAGTTAAGCGTTTTGATACTTTGAAGAAGTTGCTTACTGAAGCACCTATATTGGTTTAGCTAGTGTAAGGGATGAACTATGTAGTTTATAGTGATGCTTCTTTGCCTGGGCTTGGTTGTGTGCTTATGCAAGATAAGAAGGTTATTGCATATGCATTAAGACAAATGCGGATACATGAGCGTAACTACCCTACTCATGATCTCGAGTTGGCTGCGATTCTTTTGGCATTGATTATTTGGAGGCATTATCTGTATGGTGCAAAGTGTTATGTGTAAACTGATCATAAAAGCCTACAGTACCTACCTGTACAGAAAGATTTGAATCTTGGGTAGCGTAGGTGGGTTGAACTTCTAAAAGATTATGATATGGAGATTAGTTATCATCTTGACAAAGCAAATGTGGTAGTAGATGCTCTTAGTCGTAAATATATGTATGCTTTGTGTGCCATGATGACAAGACTTAGTCTAAAGGATGATGTTCTAGTAGCTGAATTGGTGGTAAAACTGGATTTGACTGCTAGAATTTTGGAAGCACAAAAAACTGATGAATTAGCCTTGGAGTGAGCTAAGAAATTGGATCAGTGTAGGAAAACAGAAGCATCCTGTCAAGATGATGGTAGTTGGTATTTTGGTGATCGAATTTATGTGCCATTAGTTGAAAATATGAGAATTAAGATACTGATTGAAGCGCACAGACAAGTGTATTCAATGCATCCTTTTGCTACCAAGATGTATCAGGATTTGAAGCTGCTGTATTGGTGGCCTGACATGAAAAGAGACATAGTTGACTTTTTTGGGAAATGTCTGGTATGTCAGCAAGTTAAGGCAGAACATCAACTTCCTTTTAGTTTGCTTCAGCCAATATCTATCCCAGAATGGAAGTGGGATCGGGTTACAATGGACTTCGTTGTAAGGTTTCCTTTAACTCGAGAGAACTATGACGCAATCTGGGTGATAATGGATCGTTTGACTAAGTCTGCTCATTTTCTACCTATCAGAGTAGAAGAGTCACTAGAAAGACTAGCTGGTTAAATCTGAAGGAAATTGTGAAGTTACATGGGGTTTTGTTCTCTATCATTTCGGACAGAGATCCTAGGTTTACCTTTATATTATGGAAGAAATTTCAAGAAGCCATGAGAACTAAGCTGAATTTCAGTACTGCGTTCCATCCACAAACTGATGGGCAGTCTGAAAGGACTATATAGACCTTGGAAGACATGCTTAGATGTTCTGTGATTGAATTTGGAGGATCATTGTAACGTCCAGAAATTGGGCCTAGAACTTACAAAGGATTTTTGTATAGTGATTTTGGTTAAGTTAAATTTAAATATTTCTTACTTTAATTTAATTTATTTTAATTGTTTTTATTAAAATTCGATGATTCTAAAAATTTCCATTAGGAAATTGGAAGTATCAATTGGGCAGTAATCTTTAATAGAGGAAGAATCAAACTATCAAAAGTTAGGATTTGAATATTTGGTTTTCTAAAATTCTGGTATTTTTATTATTTAGCATCTTTAAGGGTCAAAGTAATTTCTATCCTTAAAATGAATATTGATTTTTGATAGCTTTTCGAATTTGAAACGATTTATTTAAATAACAATTTTATTTCATTTTGGGGTTACTTGGACCTAGTTATAGATTAGGGCCTTGAAAGAGCCCAAGTTCAAAGACATAGAGCCCAAACCATATCCTATCCTCACGTATTTGCACGCTCTTTCTCCCTTTTCCTCACTATAGAGATTTCTACTAAGCAAAATAAACATTTCAAATTCCATTCTCTCTCTACCGATCATGCAAAAATTTGGAAACTCCATTTTTCAACTTGATTTCATCTGGATTTCACTCACATATTTGATTCCTTGTTTAGTCAATGAAGTGGGGATTTCATGGTCTTTAAATTCCTAATCTTTAAAAGTAGTGATGTAAGAGCTCTTTTTCAATATTTGTGAATTATGAATTTTAACCCAACCATGAATTGATGTTTTGATTCCTCTCTAAATTGTCTTTTAGGGTTTGTGCTGATGTCCGACCCTAATTTTAACCAATTCATTTTCGTGTGTTGGATCAACTAATTTTCTAGGTAATTTTGAAACTTTATTTTTTATTTGTGATTAGTGAGCTAGATTGTGTTTATGGAACTTCTAAGTTGTGGCACAGACATATGTTAGCTTCTGTGTGTGTGGATTTATTCTAATTTGATACTTTCCCCTATTTGATTTAACTGCCCTATTTTTAAATGTGGTTTTAAACTTGTATGTTTGTAATGGTTTAAAGATTGAGCAGAGGATATGGGTTTTGTAAAACTAAATTATGTTGATTTTGTTTTAAACAAATACGTGATTTTAAAGTGGCTTTTGAAACTAACTTTGGTATTTTGTGGTCTAGGTGACCAAGCTGTGGGATGACAGCTTTAACCGAGTCTTATGTTTGTTATTGATTTTTTAGATTGTGATAATGGATACTTAATATTGATGTTTTGCTTAGTGATAAGTTTAGAATTTACCTTCATTTGAGCAACTTTTATGAGTATAAATATAATGAAATTGAAACTGAAAGATGAGATATTGAATGCATTTTCAGTAATTCTAGACTATTATTACTGAGACAGGGACTTGGATGAAAAGTTGTGAAAAAGGAGCTAAAACGTGCAAATTCAGAAGAAAGAGGGAACAAATAAGAAATTCATCCAAAGTCAGAAATTGGCGAAATGATATTGCTGAAGAAGAAAACTCGCCTGAATATCTCGCCATGATTTGAAGTGGAAGACGACGTAGCAGGCGACATAGAGTCATCTTCGCCTCAAAGAGTAAAGCAAGGAAGGCGACTCAGAGATCCCTCGCCTTTGCATTTCGCCTTCTCGACAAGTGAAGTAGGCGATGAAGATGAAGTCTCGCCTACCTTGAGGCGATGTTGTAGGCGAAATAAGTGGGATAACGCCAAACTTATGGTTTATCACAGGTGACATTTGATGAGATATCGCCTAAGGAGATGTTAACTGAAAAGTTGTTTTGCGCGAAATAGGTCCACTCGCCTGAACATCAGGTGACGTATTAAGGCAACATTTAGGATATTTCGCTTGGAAAGAGTTGAAGCTTGGCGATCATGACAAGCGAAATAGGAAGATGTCGTTTGGTTCAGGCGAAGGAACATGCGACTTAAATGGAGAAAAAATGTTACTTCGCCTATTTGTGTTTCTTTGTTGATTTTATTTCGAAATTACCACTGAGCCAAACTCTATAACTAGGAGCTCGGATGAAGCAATTTGTGTGAAGTTTTTTAGAGAAAAACAGTTTTAGACGTTTGATTTTCACTCTTTACATTCTGTTATACTTTAAGAGAAATTCTAGATTCTTCTATACGCTTTACTCTTCATCTTCAGAGAAGATTCTTGAAGAAGTTTTGTTCTCTGTTTTTCTTGATCATTGAGATTTAGCTTGAAGATTGTGAAGTAACAACTGTGATAGAGTCTAACTTCAATCTTCCTTGGTAAGATTTAGATCTTGAGCATGTCGATGATGATTTCCTGTGTTTGATTGAATATGCTAAAGTAGATGTGCTAGCTAAAAGCTCTATTGATCTGTCGAATCTTGATGTAGATTACCATTTCAATTGCAAGGTTTCTTGTTCAATTATAGCTAGATCTACTGGATTTCATGAGCTAATTGAATTACAAGGACGAGAGTTACGTAATATTGTTAATCTGAGATTTGATTTAGACCAGAGATGGCGATTAGGTTTCAGATCTGAGAACAGACGATCGTAGTACTAGAGATAGACTTCAGATCCGTTTTTCTATAGATTATGCTTATAAGTTATATAGGTTGTAGTATAGAGATATATGCAACTATATAATTGAGATCTGTTAAAATTGAATCGAGAGATCTTTTAACTGATCACTGATGATGATCTAGAAAGTAAATATGTGATTTAAGATGAAATTTGCATGAGAAGTTAGTTGATAATAGATCTAGCAGATCTGTTTATTCATTGTTAAGATCAATTGCAGAATAGAGTGCTGACTTGAGTTTTCATTGAATGAATGTCATGTGATACTTTTACTTCACCTCAACTTTATAAATCCATGATTTTCTGATTCTATGATTCATTTTGTATTTAAATTCTTTCAGCACTTCAGATTAAACCTTAGTCTCAAAGATGCTTCTTAGCTTACAATCCCTATGGAGACGATATCTTAAATACTACATTAGATGTTGATAGGAATTTCGATTGAGTACTGTGAACATAAATATCAGTCGAGTTTCGTCCCATCACTTAGGAAATAGAATCTAATATTGTGATTGTTGAGTTGTTAGATAAGTGTTTTATATTGCATTAGAGATAAGTTCCCTTGCTCTTGGATTTTTGTGTGTGATCTAGATGTTGTTAGAGCTGATTTGTGATTTTGTTAAGATAAGTGATTTAGATTGGATTAATTGAAAAGTGAAACAAATATACGCCCTTATTAGTTGTCGGATCAATAGGTGATAGAAAGGCGCCTTACGGGTTAAGAAGTGCTTCGAACACCTAGACGGTGGATTGATGGCTAGAAAATTGACTGAAGAAATTTATGTTGTGCTGAGTATATGAAAACTCAACTGATACTTAGAATTCACAGTAATCGATCAAAATTCCTATCTATCAATGTCTTATGTAGTATTTTAGATATCGTCTCCATAGGGATTGTAAGCTAAGAAGCATGATTGAGACTAAGATTTAAACTGAATTGCTAAAAGAATCTTTATACAAAATGAATCATAAGAATCATGGAATTGATGTGAAGTAAAAGTTACTAATGACATTCATTCAATGAAAACTCAAGTCAGCACTCTATTCTGCAATTGATCTTAACAATGAATAAACTGATCTACTAGATCTGTTATCAATTAACTTCCAAGTGACAGTGTGCCCAATCCAAAGGTTAAAGATAAATCTAAAGAGGAAGCCCAAGTGCATGCTATTACATTGAGAAGTGGGAAACAACTGGAGAACTCTAAGGAAAAGAAAAGTTATGAACCTCCTGTACAGAATAAGGAAAATGAAGAAATTAGCAAACTTTTTGCTAAAGGACAGGAGGCTGTGAAGATTGCCTTACATTTTCCTCAAAGAGATAATAGAAAGAAGCTGGATATGCAGCTTGAGAAATTCTTAGACATGATGAAGCAAATCCATGTCAACATCCCATTTATTGAGGCACTGAAACTAATGCCTATTTATGCTTAATTCATGAAGGAGTTATTGTCAAACAAAAGGAATTTAGCTGATGTGGGATGCATTAATGTGAATGAAAGTGTGAGCCAACTTGTCAAGTACCAAATTCCTAGGAAAGAGAAGGATCCTGGCAAGTTCACCATACCTTTGACCATAGGCGAGAGATTCAAAGGAAGAGCTCTCTGTGACTTAGGAGCTAGCATAAACTTGATGCCTTTGGCCATCTATTTGGGAATAGGGCATTTCAGACCTGATAATGTCTTATTACAACTTGCTGATAGATCTTTCACTCATGCAAAATGAGTTGTGGAAGATGTGATAGTCATAGTAAATAAATTCATGTTTACAGTGGATTTTGTAGTGCTTGACATGGAGGTAGATGAAGATGTGCTTTTGCTACTAGGTCGACCATTTTTTAAGAACTGGAAGAGCATTGATGGACGTAGCAAATGGTGAACTCACACTTAGAGTTAATGGAGAGGAAGCAAAATTTAGTCTCTTTGAGGCATTAAAATTTTCATACGATTTTGGTGAAGTCAAGAGTATACAATTGGCAGCTGATACAGAGTTGATGGATAAGATTCTTTCATTGAGAAGTTCTGATCCACTGAACAATATATTGATCAATGATGTGGATATGGACATTCCAGAGGAAAGTGCTTACAGTGGTGAGCTGGAATCCATGACTTCTCATTTTGTCCTCAACATTAGTGACATACAACCATCTGCTGAGCCAATGCCTCCCTCAACTGAAAAACCACCACAGTTGGAACTGAAGGCACTCCCAAGTCATCTCAGGTATGCATTCCTTAATTCTAAGGACTCTAGCTTACCTATTGTGGTTTCCAATGATTTAACAGATGAACAAGAGGAAAGCCTCCTCCAAGTGGTGAGGAAACACAAGAAAGCCATTGCATGGACAATAGCAGATATCAAGGGAATTAATCCAACTTTCTGTACACACAAAATCATCTTGGAGGAGAAACATACACCCAAGATCCAACCTCAGAGAAGATTGAATCCAACCATGAAGGAGGTTGTGAAGAAGGAAGTACTGAAACTCCTTGATGCAGGTATTATTTTTCCAATTTCAGATAGTGAATGGGTTAGTCTAGTGCAATGTGTACCAAAAAAGGGAGGGATTACTGTGATTAAAAATGAAAAGAATGAGTTGATCCCTAGTAGAACTATTACAGGCTGGCGTATGTGCATAGATTATAGAATTTTGAATGATGCCACTAGAAAGGATCATTTTCCCCTTCCCTTCATTGATGAGATGTTAGATAGACTGGCAGGACACCGTTATTTTTGCTTTTTGGATGGTTATTCTGGATATAACCAAATCCCCATAGCACCTGGTGATCAACATAAAACAACTTTCACCTGTCCTTTGGGAACATTTGCTTATAATAGGATGCCTTTTGGACTGTGTAATGCACCAGGAACATTTCAGAGGTGTATGTTAGCTATCTTTACTGATTTCATAGGCAAGTTTTTAGAAGTGTTTATGGATGATTTTTCCATTATAGGAGACAGTTTCAATGATTGCTTGAATAATCTTGAGAAAGTGCTTAAAAGATGTGAGGAAACTAACCTAGTCCTCAATTGGGAAAAAGCCATTTTATGGTAAGAGAGGGTATTGTTTTAGGCCTAAGGTGTCTTCTAAGGGATTAGAAGTAGACAGAGTAAAAATTGATGCGATAAGCAATTTACCCCCTCCTGCCAATGTAAAAGGCATCAGAAGTTTCTTAGGACAAGCTGAGTTCTATTGGCGATTTATCAAAGATTTTTCAAAGATAGCTAGACCCCTGTATGTTCTGTTAGAAAAGGAAAAGAAATTTGATTTTACTGATGAATGTTTGAAATCTTTTGTGCAGCTTAAGGAGAAGCTTGTCTTAACACCAGTCATAATTCCACAAGATTGGAATTCTGAATTTGAAATCATGTGTGATGCATCTGACTTTGCTGTAGCTGTAGTGCTGGGACAGAGAAGGGAGAGGCTATTCAGAGTCATTTATTATGCTAGTAAATCATTGGTGGAAGCTCAGAGAAATTACACCACCACTGAGAAAGAATTACTAGTAGCAGTCTTTGCATTTGATAAGTTTAGATCATACATTTTAGGGTCTAAAATTGTCATTCATACTCATCATGCAGCATTGAGATACTTATTTGCTAAGAAAGAGTCTAAACCTAGGCTGATAAGATGGGTGCTCTTGCTGCAGGAATTTGACATAGGAATCAAAGACAAAAAAGGCACTGAAAATGTAGTAGCTGATCACCTCTCAAGACTGCACATTAAGGATATGGAAGCTCAAGTTGACATTAATGAACAATTTCCAGATAAGCAACTTTTCCTTTGTGAGGTAACATTTTATCCATGGTATGCTAATTATGCAAACTATTTGTCTTGTAAAGTGTTACCTGAAGATCTAAACAGTCTTCAGAAGAAAAAATTCCTTCATGAGGTCAAGAGGTACATATGGGATGAACCATATCTGTTTAGGAGATGTGCTGATCAAGTGTTTAGACGTTGCATCCCATATGAAGAAACCTTGGACATCATCAAGCATTGTCATTCTTCAGAATATGCTGGTCATTTTGCTGGAACAAGAACAACAGCCAGAATTCTGGAATGTGGTTTCTATCGGCCATCAATATTCAAAGATGCACATGCATTTATGGCCAGTTGTGATAGATGCCAGAGAATGGGTAATATTTCCAAGAGGCAAGAAATGACCCAAAATTACATTCTAGAAGTTGAGTTATTTGATGTCTGGGGTATTGATTTCATGGGACCATTTCCCCCATCCAACAAGTATGAGTATATACTTGTAGCAGTTGACTATGTATCCAAGTGGGTAGAGGCTGTTGCTTGCATTACAAATGATGTAAAGGTAGTGGAGAAGTTTTTTCAGAAGAATATCTTCACTAGATTTGGCATACCCAGGGTATTAATTAGTGATGGAGGGTCTCACTTCTGCAATAAGCTGTTGGAAAAGGTCCTGAAGAAGTATGGAGTAATCCATAAAGTTACCACAGCTTATCATCCACAAGCAAATGGTCAAGTAGAAGTTTCAAACAGAGAATTTAAGAGAATCCTGCAAAAGACTATGAATGAGTCTAGAAAAGACTGGAGCTTCAAGCTAGATGATGCTCTGTGGGCTTACATAACAGCTTTTAAAACTCCAATTGGAATGTCACCATTTCGGATGGTGTATGGCAAGTCATGTCATCTGCCATTGGAGTTGGAACACAGGTCATATTGGGCTGTAAAACTGTTGAATATGGACTATGAAAAAGCAGGAAAGCATAGGCTTCTACAACTATATGAGATGGATGAATGACGCCTTGAAGCCTATGAAAATCATGAGATGTACAAGCAGAAGGCGAAAAATTACCATGATAAGAAGATTGTCAAGCGAGAGTTTAAACCTAGACAATATGTATTGCTCTACAATACCAAACTTAGTTTCTTTCTAGGAAAACTGAAATCTAGATGGTCTGGACCATTTGGAATAAAGAGTGTTTCCCCATATGAAGCTATTAAATTGTTTGATAACAAGTCCACTGACTCTTTTGTTGTGAATGGACAGAGACTCAAGCATTATATGGGGGGAGACATCTACAGGACAAGGGATATTCTTTATATCTCAGATCCTGTAGATATAATGGAAACCAACAATAAACTTGCCTTGGTCGATGCTAACGACCTTAAACAAAGCATACTCCTTACACAATTATTCTTTAGAAATATTATGCTATGATCAATTAATTGTGTAAGTTTTTAACTAACCAAGTTCATGTTCTGCAAAAGAATTGTTGTTTTCAGATGAACTTGGAGTCTTAAGAAGAATGCGAGATGTTAATTTTATTGTTAACAGACACGCCAAAGCTGTTTATCAATTGGCGCGGAACAACTTCATTTCGCCTATATTGACATTTTGAAGATGGCGAGATAGGGAAAATTGCCATGAGTGGTCGCCTGGGTGAAGGCGAGAAAGAGGAGTCATGCCAAAAACTTCGCCTACTTTACTTTTGTGAAGGCGAGGAAAGACGAATCTCGCCTTGATACATCGCCTAGTGACGAAAAGAGTAAGGCGAGAATTCAATACATTGCCATTTTATCTCGCCAACCAGGTATATTTTCTGATGCTAAAATCTAATTTCGCCAAGATTCTTCGCCTAACTACGAGTTTGTTCTGGCGAAGTATCAATTAATTCGCCTGGAAACTCGCCTGTTTGTGAAAATATTTTTGGCGAGGTAGCATTCATTTCGCCTCACTTTTATTCGCCAGAACCTCTTCTGAAGGCGAAATAATCAATATGTCGCCACTTTTATCGCCAGTTAGGTCATTTAAGGCGAGCTCATTCTTTCTCGCCTATTTCTGAATTTTACAACACCTACATTTTAGGCGACATAAATTATTTCGCCACTTAAATAGGTGCATTGCAATTGTTACCGTTGGATGACACGGGGCGAGGCTAGAACTCTACGCCTTCTACCTAGTTCTTTCATCATTGCACCTATTCTCTGATTAACTCATTAACCCTAATTCGATTTTACCGTTGCCATTAATTTGCTCTCTGAGATTTCAATTGTTTGCAAACCCTAAATCGCGAATCTCTGGTTTCAATTCTTCTTGTCAATCGATCTCATTCACAGTAAACCAATAAGGTATGTTTAATTTCTTATCTCTCAGTCTTATAAAAGTTGATAGTTGTTTTAGGTTTATTTGTATTGTGATGATAATCGAACTGTTAGGGTTTTAAAAGAGCATTTGTGTTAATGGTAATGTTGTCGAAATTCTATGGGTTTTAATAATGAGCATGAACGATTATTTTTAGTTGGGTGTTTTATTTCTGTGATTATAAGTTCATTGTTAACAGTAGTTGTTAGTTTTAAGCTGTAAAACATGGGTTAGAGCTTGATTGCTGAATGAATTTTGTAATGCTGAACTCATGTTGCGACATACTGACTGTGTATTGTTGATAATGCTGTTGTGCTGCTGGACTTTAATTCTGTCAATTTGTCATATGATTATAACTGTTGAAATGGATTTCAAATTTCAGATTATGGCAAAAAGAAAGAGCGACAACTCTCCTAGCCCAACAAAAAAAACAAGAAAGCGAAGACTTCGGCTAGGCCGAAGATTTTTTATGAGAAAAACTATCAAGTAAGGGTGATTCTTCCATCTTCACCCAAGTTGCCCAAGCAGAAAGGGGTGCAAATTGGTTCCATTTAGAAGAAAAGTATGGAAAGCACACCGAAAACCCCTTCTACACCAAATGCTGAAAAGGGGGGTGTGTCTGCTGTCAAGTCTACACTATTTAAAAAGCAAGCAGCAGTTGTGGAGAAGGTGACATCCAGCTCACCAAAAGTTGCTAAAGACAAGTCCAAACTTAAGAGCCCTTTTAAGAATGACAACTTGCAATTCTGGCAAGAGAAGGGTTTCCTTTTAGAAGAGTTTGAAGACAAGAGGTTTGGGAACTACCTCTCGAGCTGGTTTATGAGATAGTTAGTGGCACAACCCAAGAAGGTGAATGCCACTTTGGTGGAAGAATTTTATGACAAAGCCCTAGAGGAGTTGGACACTCCATTTGATATCAGAGGCCATCAAATGGATATATCACCAGAGTCCATTTGCAGCTATTATGGACTGATGGAGGCCAACCATCAAGGTGACAGGGGAATGGAAGCCTCAGAGCTTACTTAGGATGAATTGAGGAGTTTGAGAAGATTTCAGCATCCTACTCAGGGATCTGAAAAAGATGTGTTGGCAAGTGAATTGGACATTCACACTGCCATTTGCCTAACCTGGCTGAGGGACAATGTGATGTCTCGAAACAAGGGCAGTAGATTCACTGCTGATGAGAAGAAGTTCCTAAGAGATTTCAGTCAAGGGAAATTCATTCATTTGGGTCAGCTTATCTTCTCAGAGTTAAAAAGGAGGGTGTGCAGTTTGAAGAAGGAGAAGACAAGACAAAGAACACTCTACTTTCCTTCTTTAATAACGGGTTTATTAGAAAGATATGGAGTAAAGAGCAGGAAGAAGGATGTGTGGTTGACTGATTCAAAACCACACACTAGAGAATTAGAGCTAAGGATTTGGGAGAGCAGAGGTGGCAAGAAAACTACTTGCACTGAAGCTGTGGAGAAAGTAGTAGAATTAAAGGTCCTAAGGGAGGCTAAGAAATTAGGCTAAGAAGAACAAGTTCTCTTCTTCTGTTATATTTTCTAAACCGGTGCAAACTTCTACTCCAAATCCAAGAAGGGAGAAAGAAAGAGTGGCAGAGCCAATTTCGGAGGAGCTTGAAGCCAAGATCTCTGAATTGGTCAAAAGGAAGGTTGAAGAAAGAATTGCTGAATTTTTCAGAAACATTGCAGACCCATATGAGTTTGTTAAAATATGGGAACATTAGAGGGACAGTCAAAGTGCCAAATCAGTTGGTTTTGCTAAAATTGTGAATGGAATCAACATTCAAGATCAGTTTGAGCAATAAGAGTTGATGGATAGTCAACCTGAACCTACTGACTTCTTAGATGTTCTAAATACTGTTGAGGATCATTTAAAGAAGGATTTAGGGGATAAATTCGATCTAGAAACAGAAAAAGTTGCTAATGCGGTTATGGAGGAGGATGAGAGGTTGATGAGGAAAGAAAAGGAAGTGGTGGATGATTCTGAGTCTTCAGAGTGTGAGGAATTGATACAGCAGAGCTTGAGCAGCAAGGACTGTTATTAGCATCATTTGCTGAAGCTGCAGGATTGCCTCTTTTTATTCAAGAAGAAGGTGAAGGATCTGGCTCAGCTCAACTTGGAGAGGGTGAAGAGCAGTCTGCAGTACAAGATCCACTTATCCAAGAACCCCTCATCTACACTTGTCAGGTTCCTCAACATTTTGGACCTGTCAAGTGTAATTCTCAGCCTGAGATCTTCACTTTTGGAGAGTTCATCCCACGACTTCATGTTCTACATCCAGCTATTCAAGAGATAATAAATAAAGTAAAACTAAGATTGTTTCCAGCTGAAGATGCTATCCCTAAAGGCAATGATCAGACTCCTCCAAGTATGGAAATAGTACATTTTCTTCCACTTGGGAATAGTACAAGTTCTTCTCTAGATTTGGCAATTGATCAATATTTGCAGCCTGAGCCTCTCAATCAAGTACCTTTTATTGAAGAAGATGAGAGAGTTTCCACTAAAGAATATAGAGTTCTTGATAAAGAAGAGATGGCTGCTGTGTTAGAGCAATTTTTCCACTCTTATAATAGGATGCCTTCTTATGAATTCTTCGAAGGGATGGAGTTCTCATCTACAAGCTCTTCTGAAGATGAAGGAGAGGGTTTGAATGAAAAGAAGACTAGTAAGAATGGTGCATTAGCTGGAGAAAGCAAGGAAGTTTATTGTGATCCTGCAGTTACTTCTGCTGATTTGAAATATATGCTCTTCTTGGATCATAAGAAAACTCCTTATTCTTGGGAGCCAACTTCTGCCTTGACTGTTCCAGATGGATATTATTCTATTATATTCAGACAAGTTCGACAGTACAGCAATTTCTTAAGGCAGTTGGCTAATCCAACTCGTTATCCACCCAACAGATGTTTCAAGATTCATCCTCTCAGTGAAGATGAGGCTGAGGAAGAAAAGGCTGCTCAGAAGAAAAAGAAGCATGTCAAGACTACTATCTAGAAGAAGAGGAAAAGTTTAGCACAACCTCACAGATCAGTTGAAGCCACCCCAAAGCCCAAGAAGAGGAGACTGACCAAGACTTCTCAATAGTCCAATTCTGCAGATGAATCTTTAGATGATTTTTAAGTTCTATTTGACTTTTACTATTTTGTAATATTAAAGATTGATTTTTATTTGGTCATCAAAAGAGTAATGTGAATTTTTCTTATGTTAGTAAAGAGTAATGTGTTTCTTTGTGTCTTTCGTTTTATTTTTTTTCAAGAGTCATGAGATTGATTGTTTTTGTCTTTATTTTTGTCAGTTAAAAGAGTAATGTGATTGCTAGTTAATATCTATTACAGAGAGTTTTAGATTTTAAGTTGGGGGTTCTTTTACCCAAAGCTAAGTGAGTTGAGTTTACAAGAAATAACATTTACTATGAAACCATTTCTCACTTTGATTTTTAAAGTTTACAGGTCACTCTGCAAGGATTTTCATGAAACAGTGTGTTGAGGCGAGATGGAACTTAAATTGCCAATATGATCGCCTTATGTAAGGCGAGATCTCTGTTTCTCGCCTGGTTGGTAAATTCCTTCATTTGATACAGGCGAATGGTTCGGCGATATATCTTTTATTTCGCCTAATTTTGGATTTATCTTTTTGGCGACATTTCTATCTTGTCTAATATTTCGCCTGCAGGATCTTTATTTCGCCATGATATTATTCCTCTATGTCAATCTAAAGTGGCGATTTCTATATTTCGCCTGGGTATTTCGCCTAAGATTAGCGATCGATTTCTTCTCGCCTAACTAATTTTCTTTTTGCACTTAATTTAGGCGACTTATCCTCTGATAATGGCGACATTCAGGTACTTTCCCAAACTCTCTGGTTCATTGTTTCATACATTCCCTCCTTTCTTTCTATTCCCTTTTGTTCTCTTGAGCATTGAGGACAATGCTTTCTCTTAAAGTTAGGGGTGGGGTAGCAATCACGTTGCTATTGTTCTTTTGTTTAGTGTATAGTTTGATTTTAATTTTTTTAGGATATTAGGTCTGAGTGCATGATTGAGCTTACATTGCTCATAATCAAGGTGATTTAGTTTTTCATAAAATGAGTTTTGAAACAGTAAAACAAGTGTTCAAACAAGCAGTTTTGATGAGCAATTTTTGACAAATTTCTGTGAACACTAATGAAGATTCTGGTTAGTTTTGAATTGTGAATAAGTTGATGAGTTTTGACAAGGAAAGAGTTGAGAAAAACCTTGGGTGGAATGTGAGGTTTTGAGCTTAATTCTGTGCCTTTTTTTTTTTTTCATGAGAGGGGTTATTTTTATTCTCTTCCTTATTAAATACATTTATTTGAAAGATTTTATTCTATAGAAATCAGAACCTTCATAGGTTTGATTTGAACTTCTCATACATTCCTCAAGTGTACAGGGCATTTGTCGGGTAAAGTCTGTCTTTAATTTGCCAAGGAAAATGATGTGATTTGAGAGAGTGAGTGAAACTACTAAATAGCCTTTGTCTACTTGATATAACCTGACCTTGATATCTTATGAGGTAAACCATCTTGTTTCTATTCTCATTAAAACCTTTTCTTTCGTCCCTAATCCTGTCCAAACCATAAAGATAAAGATATATTCTCAATCTTACCCGTTGGACTTACCATTAAATTTGGGATTGAAAAGATAGGAAGCGAGGATTATCTGAAAGAGTGTTTCTGAAGTTGCTTAAAGTAGAATATACGCTTGAAAGAAAAAAAAGGAAGAACCGATTCAATCAAGTGAATTGAGCTTGTTTTATAAATAAAGTATTGTATGAATAAAGTATCATAGAGTGGGGAAACACTAAAGAGTGAAGAATTGAGGGATTGAGAGGAATTTAGTGGTATGTCCAAACTTTGATTCCTTGAAGAAATTCCTTTCTTTCTTAAGTTAACTTGACCCCATTTTCCCTATATTTACAAATCTGAGATTCTAAGGCAGATAAAGAGGCAGTACTAAACTTAGGAACCTCTAAGTGCTGTACAGTGTATGAGTGAAGTTCAATGTTCGTGAGGTTCTTAAAATTTTCTTCATACGTGTTTGTGAAACACTAGAATCACATTTGCCTTGGTACATAACTCTGATTCTTGAAGTGACTAGTGTATTGAGTGAGTAACCTTTAGGATTCTGATAAATCAAACACTTATGAGAGACTACAGTGAGGAAGTAGTTTCAATACTCAATTACTTGGATCTTCTCAGATACTTTTGCCATATGAAGAAAATGACCAGTTTTTGAATTAGTTAATTGGAAATTTTGAAAGAAGAGCTGGTCACTGTTTGGAAAATTTTTAAAATTGTACTTAATGAATTGCTTTGAATTATGATATAAGTTTGCACTGATTGCTGTCCCAGTAGATTTTTAGTTAGTTTGTTTGAGGACAAGTAAAAGGTTAAGTTGGGGGTAATTAATAAATCTTGAATTTATCTATATTTTAGCATCTATTATGAGTATAAATATAATGAAATTGAAACTAAAAGATGAGATATTGAATGAATTTTCAGTAATTCTAGACTATTATTGCTGAGACAGGGACTTGGATGAAAATTTGTGAAAAATGAGCTTAAATATTCAGAAGAAAGAGGGACCAAATCAGAAATTCATCCAAAGTCAGAAATTGGCGAAATGATATTGCTGAAGAAGAAAACTGGCCTAAATATCTCGCCATGATTTGAAGTGGAAGGCAACGTAGCAGGCGACATAGAGTCATCTACGCCTAAAAGAGTAAAGTAAGGAAGGCGACTCAGAGATCCCTCGCATTTGCATTTCGCCTTCTCGACAAGTGAAGTAGGCGATGAAGATGAAGTCTCGCCTACCTTGAGGCGATGTTGTAGGCGAAATAAGTGGGATGTCGCCAAACTTATGGTTTATCACCGGCGACATTTGATGAGATATAGCCTAAGGAGATGTTAACTGAAAAGTTGTTTTGGGCGAAATAGGTCCACTCGCCTGAACATCTGGCGACGTATTAAGACAACATTTAGGATATTTCGCCTGGAAAGAGTTGAAGCTTGGCGATTATGACAAGCAAAATAGGAAGATGTCGTTTGGTCAGGCGAAGGAAAATGCGACTTAAATGGAGAAAAAATGTTACTTCGCCTATTTGTGTTTCTTTGTTGATTTTATTTCGAAATTGCCACTCAGCCAAACTCTATAAATAGGAGCCCAGATGAAGCAATTTGTGTGAAGTTTTTTAGAGAAAAACAGTTTTAGACGTTTGATTTTCACTCTTGACATTCTGTTATACTTTAAGAGAAATTCTAGATTCTTCTATACGCTTTACTCTTCATCTTCAGAGAAGATTCTTGAAGAAGTTTTGTGCTTTTTTTTTCTTGATCATTGAGATTTAGCTTGAAGATTGTGAAGTAACAACTGTGATAGAGTCTAGCTTCAATCTTCCTTGGTAAGATTTAGATCTTGAGCATGTCGATGATGATTTCCTGTGTTTGATTGAATATGCTAAAGTAGATGTGCTAGCTAAAAGCTCTATTGATCTGTAGAATCTTGATGTCGATTATCATTTCAATTGTAAGGTTTCTTGTTCAATTATAGCCAGATCTACTAGATTTCATGAGCTAATTGAATTACAAGGACGAGAGTTACGTAATATTGTTAATCTGAGATTTGATTTAGACCAGAGATGGCGATTAAGTTTCAGATCTGAGAACAGACGATCGTAGTACTAGAGATAGACTTCAGATCCGTTTTTCTACAGATTGTGCTTATCAGTTGTATAGGTTGTAGTATAGAGATATATGCAACTATATAATTGAGATCTGTTAAAATTGAATCGAGAGATCTTTTAACTGATCACTGATGATGATCTAGAAAGTAAATATGTGATTTAAGATAAAAGTTGCATGAGAAGTTAGTTGAAATCAGATCTAGCAAATCAATTTATTCTTTGTTTAGATCAATTGCAGAATAGAGTATTGACTTGAGTTTTCATTGAATGAATGTCATGAGATACTTTTACTTCACCTCAACTTTATAAATCCATGATTTTCTGATTCTATGATTTATTTTGTATATAAATTCTTTGAGCTCTTCAGATTAAACCTTAGTCTCAAAGATGCTTCTTAGCTTACAATCCCTGTGGAGACGATATCTTAAATACTACATTAGACGTTGATAGGAATTTCGATTGAGTACTGTGAACATAAATATCAGTCGAGTTTCGTCCCATCACTTAGGAAATAGAATCTAATATAGTGATTGTTGAGTAGTTAGATAAGTGTTTTATATTGCATTAGAGATAAGTTCCCTTGCTATTGGATTTTTGTGTGTGATCTAGATGTTGTTGGAGCTGATTTGTGATTTTGTTAAGATAAGTGATTTAAATCGGATTAATTGAAAAGTGAAACAAATATACGCCCTTATTAGTTGTCGGATCAATAGGTGATAGAAAGGCGCCTTAAGGGTTAAGAAGTGCTTCGAACACCTAGACGGTGGATTGATGGCTAGAAAATTGACTAAAGAAATTTATGTTGTGCTGAGTATATGAAAACTCAACTGATACTTAGAATTCACAGTAATCGATCAAAATTCCTATCTATCAATGTCTTATGTAGTATTTTAGATATCGTCTCCATAGGGATTGTAAGCTAAGAAGCATGATTGAGACTAAGATTTAAACTGAATTGCTAAAAGAATCATTATACAAAATGAATCATAAGAATCATGGAATTGATGTGAAGTAAAAGTTACTAATGACATTCATTCAATGAAAACTCAAGTTAGCACTCTTTTCTGCAATTGATCTTAACTATAAATAAACTGATCTGCTAGATCTGTTATCAATTAACTTCTCATGCAAGTTTCATCTTAAATCATAGATTTACCTTCTAGATCATCATCAGTGATCTGTTAAAAGATATCTCAATTCAATTTAACAGATCTCAATTATATAGTTGCATATATCTCTATACTACAACCTATACAATTGATAAGCACAATTTGCAGAAAAATAGATCTGTAGTCTATCTCTAGCACTACGATCCTCTGTTCTCAGATCTGAAACCTAATCGCCATCTCTGGTCTAAATCAAATCTCAGATTAACAATATTACGTAAGTCTCGTTCTTGTAATTCAATTAGCTCATGAAATCCAGTAGATCTGGCTATAATTGAACAAGAAACATTGCAATTGAAAGGAAAATCAACATCAAGATTTAACAAATCAACAGAGCTTTTAGCTAGCACATCTATTTCAGCATATCCAATCAAGTACAGAAATCATCATCAACATGCTCAAGATCTAAATCTTACCAAGGAAGATTGAAGCTAGACTCTGTCACAGTTGTTGCCTCACAATCTTCAAGCTAAATCTCGATGATCAACAGAAACAGAGTACAAAACTTCTTTAAGAAACTTCTCTGAAGATGTTGAATAAAGCGTATAGAAGAATCTAGAATTACTCTTAAAGTATAACAGAGTGTCAAGAGTGCAAATCAATCATCTAAAACTGTTTTTCTCTAAAAAAATTCACACTAATTACTCCATCTGAGCACCTATTTATAGAGTTTGGCTCAGTGGCAATTTTGAAATAAAATCAACAAATAAACTTAAATTGGCGAAGTCACATTTTTCTCCATTTATGTCGCCTATTCCTTCGGCTGAATCAAACGACTTCTTTTCATCTCGCTTGTCTTGATCGCCAAGCTGTCAATCTTTCTAGGCGAAATATCCTCAATGTTGCCACAATACGTCGCCTGATGCTTAGGCGGGTTGATAATCTTCGCCAAAACACTCTTCCAGTTAAGATCTTCTAGGCGATGTCTCATGAAATGTTGCCTGTTATAATCATTAGATTTGACAACATTTCTTTTTATCGCCTCAGCCATCGCCTCAAGGTAGGCGAAATTCAATCTTCATCACCTTAATTTCTACCAAGATGGCGATATATAAAGGCGAGGATTTTTTGATTCGCCTTTCATGCTTTACTCTTCGAGGCGAAATCTTCTTTATATCGCCTGCTGCATCGCCCTTCACTCCAAATCATGGCGAGGTCTTCAGGCGAATTCTTTTCTTAGCAACATCATTTCGCCAGTTTGCTGACTTTGGATGAAATTCTAATTTGTCATTCTTTCTTCTGAATTTGCATGTTTTAGCCTCTTTTCCACAACTTTTCATCCAAGTCCCTGTCTCAACAATAATAGCCTAGAATTACTAGAAATGTATTCAATATCTCATCATTTAAATTGATTTCATTATATTCAAGCTCATAAAGTATGCTAAAACATAGGTAAATTCTAGACTTATCAATTACCCCCAACTTAGCCTTCTGCTTGTCCTTAAGCAAACTGACTAAAAATCTATTGAGACAGCAATTAGTGCAAACTTATATCATAATTCAAAGCAATCCATCTAATATGTTTTGAAAAATCTCCAAACAATGACCAGCTCTTCTTTCAAAATTTCCAATCAACTAATTTAAAACTGGTCATTTTCTTCATGTGGCAAAGTATCTGAGAAGATCCAAGTATTTGTGTTTTGAAACTACTTCCTCACCGTAGTCTCTCAGAAGTGTTGATCTCTCAGAATCCTAGAGGTTACTCACTCAATACACTAGTCACTTTAAGAATCAGAGTTACGTACCAAGGCAAATGTGATTCTAGTGTTTCACAAGCACGTATGAAGAAAGTTTTAAGAACCTCACAGAACATTGAACTTCACTCATACACTGTACAGCACTTAGAGGTTCCTAGGTTCAGTATTGCCTTTTTGTCTGCTTTAGAATCTCTGATTTGTATATATAGGGAAAATGGGGTCAAGTTAGCTTGTGAAAGAAAGGAATTTCTTAAAGGAATCAAAATTTGGACATACCACTAAATTCCTCTCAATCCCTCAATTCTTCACTCTTTAGTGTTTCCCCACTCCATGATACCTTATTCACATACTACTTTATTTATGAACACTGTTCATTTTCACTTATTTGTGTCTGTTCTTTTCTTTTCTTTTCATTCATTCATTCATTCATTTTTTTTTATATTCTGCTTTTAGCAGCTTCAGAAACACTTTTTAAGACAATCCTCGCTTCCCATCTTTTCAATCCCAAATTTAATGGTAAGTCCAAAGGGTAGGATTGAGATTATATCTCTATCTTTATGGTTTGGAATGGATTAGGGACTAAAGAAAAGGTTTTAATGAGAATGGAAACAAAATGGTTCACCTCACAAGATATCAAGGTCTGATTATATCAAGTAGGCAAAGGCTATTTAGTAGTTTCACTCACTCTCTCAAATCAGATAATTTTCCTTGGCAGATTAAAGACAGACTTTACCCGACCAATGCCCTGTACACTTGGGAATGTATGAGAAATTCAAAGCAAACCTATGAAGGTTCTGATTTCTATAGAATAAAATTTTTCAGATAAATGTGTTTAATAAGGAAGAGAATAAAAATAACCTCTCTCATGAAGAAAAAGGCACAACATTAAGCTCAAAACCTCACATTCCACCCAAGGTTTTCTCCACTCTTTCCTTATCAAAACTCATCAACTTATTCACAATTCAAAACTTACCAGATTCTTCATCAGTGTTCAAAGAAATTTGTCAAAAATTGCTCATCAAAACTGCTTGTTTTGAACACTTGTTTACTGTTTGAAAACTCATTTTATGAAAAACTAAATCACTTTGAATTATGAGCAATGTAAGCTCAATCATGCACTCAGACCTAATATCCTAAGAAAATATTAAAACAAAATCTACAAGTAAAATCAAACTATAAAACTAAACACAAAGAACAGCAAATAAAATCAAACTATGAAACTAAACACAAAGAACAACAACGTGATTGCTACCCCACCCCCAACTTAAAAGAAAATAGTGTCCTCAATGCTTAGGAGTACAGAAATGAATAGAAGGAGAGAAGGGAATGTATAAAACAATGAACTAGAGAGTTAGGCAAAGTACTTGAATGTTGCCATTATCGGAGGATAAGACGCCCCAATTAAGGTCAAGAAGAAAATTGGTTAGGCGAAATAAGAATAGGCAAGAAAGAAAATGATCGCTAACCTTAGGCGAAATACCTAGGCGAAATACCTAGGCGAAATATAAGAGTCGCCAATTTAGAGTGACAAAGAGGAATACTGTCATGACAAATACTGATCCTGCAGGCGAAATATTAGACAAGATAGAAAAATCGCCAAAAAGAGAAATCAAGAATAGGCGAAATAAAAGATATATCGCCCCAATCATTCACCTGTACCATATGACAGAACTTACCAACCAGGCGAGAAATAGAGATCTCACCTTAGTCAAGGCGAACATTTTGGTGATTTGAGTTCTACCTCGCCTCAACACACTATTGCATTAAAATCCTTACAGAATGATTTGTAAACTTCAAAAGCCAAAGTGAGAATTGATTACACAATCAATGTTTCCTCCTATAGACACAGCTCACTTTGTTTAAGGGAAAAGAACCCCCAATTTAAAATCTGAAAACTCTCTGTAATAGTTAAAACCAACAATCACATTACTCTTTTCAACTAAAAAATAGAGACACAAGTCATTCACATTACTCTTTACTGAAAATCAAAAAGAATCTAAAGATAAAGACAACAAAATTCACATTACTCTTTTCTGACAAAGAAATTCAAAACTGAAATAAGGTTCAATTATAACAAAATAATAAAAACTTAATAACTAAAAATCATCCAGAGAAGGATCTTGAGAGTTCTTTTTCTTGGGAGATTTAGAGTTCAATCTCCTTTTCTTTGGCTTGACTTCTTTCTTCTTCTTATGGGCTCCTACCTTGCTCTGCTTCCTTTTCTTCTCATCAGCCTTTACTCCTTCAGCCTCATCTTCACTGAGAGGATGAATCTTGAAAGCTCTGTTGGGTGGATAACGCGTTGGGTTAGCCAATTGCCTCAAGAAATTGCTATACCTTCGGACTTGTCGGAATATGATAGAGTAATATCCATCTGGCACAGATAGAGCAGAGGTTGGCTCCCAAAAACAAAGATTCTTGTTATGATCCGAAATAAGCATCTAGTCCAAATCTGCTGAAGTCACTGCAGGATCACTAAACACTTCCTTTCTTACTTTGGCTTGTGCATCCTTCTGACTAGTCTTCTCTTCATTGAAATAATCCATTTCAGCATCAGAAGAGCTAGTAGATGAGAACTCCATCCCTTCAAAAAATTCATAGGAAGGCATCCTGGTGTAAGTTTGGAAAAATTGCCCTAACATGGCAGCCACTTCTTCCTCATTAAAAGCCTTAACTTCTTCTTCAACCAAAGGCACTTGGCTAATAGGCTCGGGTTGAAGAATAGGTATTATTGCCATATTTGGAGAAGAATTATCTCTGTTTATAGGACTAGCATCCTCAGTTGAAAATAATCCCATTCTTGCTTGATTTATCAGCTCTTGAATGGTTGGATGGATGATATGGAGCGTGGGAATAGAAATGTCTTTGGTAGAGAGCTCAGTTTGAATAGAGCACTTGACAGGTCCAAAATGAGGAGGAACCTAACAAGTATAAATGTAGGTCTCTTGGACAATTAGTTCTGCAGACTGCCTGTCACTTTCCTCAAGTTGAGCTGAACCTGATCCTTCACCTTTTTCTTGAACTGATGATGGTTTACCTGCAGCTTCAGCATAAAAAGCTAGCAATTTACTTTGTTCTTCAATCACTGCAGTGTCAATCTCTTCACAGTCCGAGGGATTTGCATCTTCAGCTTCAACATGTGTAGCTTCTAACACCACTGCTTTGCCCTTCAAATTTAATCTCTCATCTGTATCCATGATTTGACTTACAGCTTTTTCAGTGGCCAAATCAAATTGATCACCTAAATTCCTCTGTAGGTGATCTTCTTGTAAAATTAGAGCTTCTGGTTGATAATTGAACTCAGGTTGGCTATCCACCAACTCTTCTTGTTCAAATCGAGGAGGCTGGTGATCATCTTCTTCTCTTTCTTGCTCAACAGGTTCCCTGATGGTTATCCCTGTGGCAAACTTTGCGAATCCCACTGGAGGTGTACTTTGCTCATCCCTTTTTAATTCCCATAACTTCAAGAATTCTTGAGGGTCAGAGATGTTGTTGAAGAATGCGGCTATTCTTTCTTCAACCTTTCTATCCAGAATTTTACTGACCAAATCCTCCAATTTCTTCTTTGTTAGCTCAGCCATCATTTCATTATCCTTTGTACAAGCTGAAGTTGTCTCTTGAGCTGATTTTATGACTAGAGAAGGTGAAGAAAACTTGTTCTTCTTAGCACCTGATTTCTTGGCCTCTCTCAAGGCCCTCAGTTCTATCACTTTCTCCACTGCTTCAGTGCAAGTGGTCTCTTTTCCACCTCTACTCTCCCAAAGTCTCAATTCTAATCCACCAGTGTGGGGCTTAAAATCAGCCAACCAAACATCATTTTTTCTGCTTTGGACTCCATATCTCTTTAGGAGTCCTGTGATGAGAGATGGGAAATACAAAGTCCTCTGCCTGGACTTCTCCTTCCTCTGACTACAAACTCTCCTTTGCAGCTCTGAGAAGATCAGCTGACCAAGATGAATGAACTTGCCCTGGTTGAAATCTCTGAGGAACTTCTTTTCATCTGCAGTGAATCGACTGCCTTTGTTCCTGGGCATCACATTGTCCCTCAACCATGTTAAGCATATGGCTGTGTGAATGTCCAATTCACTAGCCAAGACATCCTTTTCAGATCCTTGAGTTGGATGCTGAAATCTCCTCAAACTTCTCAAGTCTTCCTCAGTTAGCTCTGGGGCTTCCATTCCTCTATCACCTTGATGAGTGGCCTCCATTAGTTCATAACAGCTGCAGATAGACTCAGCTGATATATCCACTTGTTGGCCTCTGATTTCAAAAGGAGTGTCTAACTCCTTAGGAGCCCTATTATAAAACTCCTCCGCAAGAATAACATTCACCTTCTTGGGCTGTGCCACCAACCTCTTCATAAACCAACTCCAAAGATAATTTCCAAATCTTTTATCTTCCAGTTCTTCTAATAAAATTCCCTTCTCTTGCCAAAACTGCAAGTTGTCCTTTTGAGAAGGGCTCTTAATCTTAGATTTAACTTTGGAAACCTTAGGTGAACTGGATGTCACCTTCTTCCCTTTAGTAATGGCTCCAAACTCTGTTGCAGCTTGCTTTTTAGCCAAAGCTAACTTATCAATTGAACCACTCCCCTTAACAGCAGTTGAAGTAGAAGGGGTCTTGGGAGTAGTTTCAACACTATTATTCTTACTTTAGCCAATCTGTACTCCTTTTTGCTTGTGAGACTTAGGTGTAGATGGAAGAATCACTCTGACTTGATAGTTCTTCTCATCATAGATCTTCGGCTTGGCCGAAGTCTTTGCTTTCTTGCCCTCATTAGATAGGCTAGGAGTGCTGTCGCTCTTTCTTTTGGCCATTATCTGCAATTTGTAACATATGTCTAAAGTTATAACCAGATATCAGATTGACAGAATTAAAACTCAGTAAAACAACAACATTATCAACATTAAATAGTCTGACAGAATGTCGCAACATGGGTTCAGTATTTACAAAACACATTGAACAATCAAAGCTTTAAACCATGTTTCATAGCTTAAAAACTAACAACTATTGTCAACAATGCAATCAATTATATTCTCAGAAATGAAATACCCAACTAAAATCGTTCATGTTCATTGTAAAACCCACAGAGTTTCGACATTATTACCGATAAACAATTTCTCTGTTAATACCCTAACAATCTTGACTAACATATCAACACAGATAAACCTAAGACAGCTAACAGCTTGCAACAAACTGAGAAAGAAGAAAAGGAACATACCTTGTTTGTTTACTGTGATGAAAGTCGATCGAAATGCCGAAACGATCTGAGAAATTCGCGATTTAGAGTTTTCGAACAATTGAAAATTCAGAGAGCAAAGTAATGGCAACGATAAAATCGAATTAAGTTTAATAAGATATCAGAAAATAGGTGCAATGATGAAAGGACTAGGCAGAAGGCGTAAAGTTATTGCCTCGCCCCGTGTCATACAACGGTAATAATTGCGTGCACCTATGTAAGTGGCGAAATATTTTATGTCGCCTAAAGTGTAGGTGTGATAAAATTCAGAACTAGGTGAGAAAAAATAAACTCGCCTTAAGTGACCTCACTGGCGATATAAAGTGGCGACATATCGATTATTTCGCCTTCAAAAAGAGTTTCAGGCGAATGAATGAGGCGAAAAGAGGCTACCTCGCCAAAAATATTTTCAAAAACAGGCGAGTTTCCAGGCGAAGAAATCACACTTCGCCAAATTAAACTTGTTTCCAGGCGAAGAAGTTTGGCACAATTAAAATTTAGCGCCAGAAAACATACCTGTTTGGCGAGATAAAATGACAATGTGTTGAATTCTCGCCTCACTCTTCTTGTCACTGGGCGATGTAACAAGACGAGATTCATCCTTCCTCACCTTCGCAAAAGTAAAGTAGGCGAAGCTTTTGGCATGACTCTTCTTTCTCGTCTTCACCCAGGCGACCATGCATGGCGAAATCCCATATTTCGCCATCTTCAAAATATCCATATAGGCGAAATGAAGTTACTCCTCACCAATAGGTAAACAGCTTGGGCGAGTATTTTGGCAATAAGAATGACATCTCACCTTCTTCTTTAAACTTCAAGTTCATCTGAAAACAACAATTCTTCTGCAAAACATGAACTTGGTTAGTTAAAAACTTACACAATTAATTGATCATAGCATAATTTTCCAAAAAGAATAATTGTATAAGGAGTATGCTTTATTTAAGGTCGTTAGCATCGACCAAAGCAAGTTTGTCATTGATTTTCCATTATATCCACAGGATCTGAGATGTAAAGGATATCTCTTGTCTTGTAGATGTCTCCCCCCAAATAATGCTTGAGTCTCTGTCCATTCACAACAAAAGAGTCAGTAGACTTGTTATCAAACAATTCAATAGCTCCATATGGGGAAACACTCTTTATTCTAAATGGTCCAGACCATCTAGACTTTAGTTTTCCTGGAAATAAGCTAAGTTTGGTATTGTAGGGCATTACATATTGTCCAGGTTTGAACTCTCGCTAGACAATCTTCTTATCATGGTAATTTCTCACCTTATGCTTGTACATCTCATGATTTTCATATGCTTCGAGGTGCCATTCTCCATCTCATCTAGTTGTAGAA
Organism: Cardiospermum halicacabum; assembly: GCA_031304145.1. NCBI lineage: Eukaryota > Viridiplantae > Streptophyta > Magnoliopsida > Sapindales > Sapindaceae > Cardiospermum > Cardiospermum halicacabum. The sequence goes on from CM062392.1 coordinate 6,075,603, forward strand.
GTCTCTGCTTTCCTGCTTTTTCACAGTCCATATTCAAAAGTTTTACAGCCCAATACGACCTGTGTTCCAACTCCACTGGCAAATGACATGACTTGCCATATACCATTCTAAATGGTGACATTCCAATAGGAGTTTTAAAAGCTGTTCTATAAGCCTACAGAGCATCATCTAACTTGAGGCTCCAATCTTTTCTGGACTCATTCACAGTCTTTTGTAGGATTCTCTTTAACTCTCTGTTTGAAACTTCCACTTGACCATTTGCTTGTGGATGATAAGCTGTGGTAACTTTATGGATTACTCCATACTTCTTCAGAACCTTCTCCAACAGCTTATTGCAGAAGTGAGACCCTCCATCACTAATTAATATCCTGGGTATGCCAAATCTAGTGAAGATATTCTTCTGAAGGAATTTCTCCACTAACTTCCATCATTTGTAACACAAGCTACAGCCTTTACCCACTTGGATACATAATCAACTGCTACAAATATATACTCATACTTGTTTGATGGAGGAAATGGTCCCATGAAATCAATACCCCAGACATCAAATAACTCCACCTCCAGGATATAATTTTGGGCCATTTCTCGCCTCTTGGAAATATTACCCATTCTCTGGCATCTATCACAGCTGGCCACATAAGCATGTGCATCTTTGAATATTGATGACCAATAGAAACCACATTCCAGAATTCTGGCTGCTGTTCTTGTTCCTGCAAAATGACCAGCATATTCTGAAGAATGATAGTGCTTGATGATGTCCAATGTTTCTTCATATGGCATGCAATGTCTTAACATTTGATCAGCACATCTTCTAAACAGGTAAGGTTTATCCCATATGTACCTCTTAACCTCATGAAGGAACCTTTTCTTTTGATGACTGTTTAAATCTTCAAGTAACACTTTACATGACAAATAGTTTGCATAGTCAGCATACCAGGGATAAAATGTTACCTCACAAAGGAAAAGTTGCTCATTTGGAAATTGTTCATTGATGTCAACGTAAGCCTCCATATCCTTAATGTGCAGTCTTGAGAGATGATCAGCTACTACATTTTCAGTGCCATTTTTGTCTTTGATTTCGATGTCAAACTCATGCAGCAAGAGCACCCATCTTATCAACCTAGGGTTAGACTCCTTAGCAAATAAGTATCTCAATGCTGCATGATCAATATGGATGATAATTTTAGACCCTAATTATATGATTTAAACTTATCCAATGCAAAGACTACTGCTAGTAATTCTTTCTTAGTAGTGGTGTAATTTCTCTGAGCCTCTACCAATGTTTTACTTGCATAGTAAATGACCCTGAATAGCCTCTCATTTCTCTGTCCCAGCAGTGAACCTACAGCAAAGTCAGATGCATCACACATGATTTCAAATTCAGAATTCCAATCTGGTGGAATTATGACTGGTGCTGAGACAAGTTTTTCTTTAAGCTGCACAAAAGCTTTCAAACATTCATCAGTAAAATAAAATTTCTTTTCCTTCTCTAACAAATCACACAGGGGTCTAGCTATCTTTGAAAAATCCTTAATAAAACGCCTATAGAACCCAGTATGTCCTAAGAAACTTCTAATGCCTTTTACATTGGCAGGAGGAGGTAATCTGCTTATCACATCAATTTTTACTATGTCTACTTCTAATCCCTTGCAGACACCTTATGACCTAAAACAATACCCTCTCTTACCATAAAATGGCATTTTTCCCAGTTGAGGACTAGGCTATCTTTAGTTTCTAATCACCGAAACTGTCTTAAAAAGCATCGAACTGTCTCCTAAACCCTCCATTAGAATAGAGCAACACCTATGAAGTCCTGGTAGCAGCATACACCTTTGAAACGTTCCTGGTGCATTACACAGTCCAAATGGCATCTTATTATAAGCAAAGGTTCCAAAAGGACAAGTAAAAGTTGTTTTATGCTGATCACCAGGAGCAATGGGAATTTGGTTATATCTAGAAAGCAAAAATAAGGGTGTCCTGCCAGCCTATCTAACATCTCATCTATGAAGGGAAGGGGAAAGTGATACTTTCTAGTGGCATCATTCAACACTCTATAATCTATACACATACGCCAGCCTGTAATAGTTCTTGTAGGGATCAACTCATTCTTTTCATTCTTAATCACAGTAATCCCTCCCTTCTTTGGCACACACTGCACTGGACTAACCTTTTCACTATCTGAAATTGGAAAAATAATACCTGCATAAAGGAGTTTCAGTACTTCCTTCTTCACAACCTCCTTCATGGTTGGATTCAATCTTCTCAGAGGTTGGATCTTGGGTGTATGTTTGTCCTCCAAGATGATCTTGTGTGTACAGAAAGTAGGGTTGATTCCTTTAATATCTGCTATCGTCTGCAATGGCTTTCTTGTGTTTTCTCACCACTTGGAGGAGGCTTTCCTCTTGTTCATCTGTTAAGTCATTGGAAACCACAATAGGTAAACTAGAATCCTTAGAGTTAAGGAATGCATACCTGAGATGACTTGGAAGTGCCTTAAGTTCCAACTGTGGTGGTTTTTCAGTTGAGGGAAGCATTGGCTCGGCAGATGGTTATATATCACTAATGTTGAGGACAAAATGAGAAGTCATGCATTCTAGCTCACCACTGTAAGCATTCTCCTCTGGAATGTCCATATCCACATCATTGATCAATACATTGTTCAGTGGATCAGAACTTCTTAATGCGAGAATTTTATCCATCAGCTCTGTATCAGCTGCCAATTGTATACTCTTGACTTCATCAAAATCGTATGGAAATTTCAATAACTCCAAAAGACTAAATTTTTCTTCCTCTCCATTAACTCAGAGTATGAGTTCACCATTTGCCACATCTATCAAAGCTCTTCCGGTTCTAAAAAATGGTCGACATTAAGATTCAACAAATTAACAGAGCTTTTAGCTAGCACATCTACTTCAGCATATCCAATCAAGTACAGAAATCATCATCGACATGCATCAAGATCTAAATCTTACCAAGGAAGATTGAAGCTAGACTCTGTCACAGTTGTTGCTTCACAATCTTCAAGCTAATCTCTATGATCAACAGAAACAGAGTACAAAACTTCTTTAAGAAACTTCTCTGAAGATGTTGAATAAAGCGTATAGAAGAATCTAGAATTTCTCTTAAAGTATAACAGAATGTCAAGAGTGCAAATCAATCGTCTAAAACTGTTTTTCTCTAAAAAAACTTCACACTAATTACTCCATCTGAGCACCTATTTATAGAGCAGTAACATTTTTCTCCATTTATGTCGCCTGTTCCTTCGGCTGAATCAAACGACTTCTTCGCATCTCGCTTGTCTTGGTCGCCAAGCTGTCAATCTTTCTAGGCGAAATATCCTCAATGTTGCCACAGTACGTCGCCTGATGCTCAGGCGGGTTGATAATCTTTGTCAAAACACTCTTCCAGTTAAGATCTTCTAGGCGATGTCTCATCAAATGTCGCCTGTTATAATCCTTAGATTTGGCGACATTTCTTCTTTATCGCCTCAGCCATCGCCTCAAGATAGGCGAAGTTCAATCTTCATCACCTTAATTTCTACCAAGATGGCGATATATAAAGGCGAGGATTTTCTGATTCGCCTTTCATGCTTTACTCTTCGAGGCAAAATCTTCTTTACATCGCCTGCTGCATCGCCCTTCACTCCAAATCATGGCGAGGTCTTTAGGCAAATTCTTTTCTTAGCAGCATCATTTCGCCAGTTTGCTGACTTTGGATGAAATTCTGATTTGGTCATTCTTTCTTCTGAATTTGCATGTTTTAGCCTCTTTTCCACAACTTTTCATCCAAGTCCCTATCTCAACAATAATAGCCTAGAATTAGTAGAAATGTATTCAATATCTCATCATTTAAACTGAATTTCATTATATTCAAGCTGATAAAGTAATGCTAAAACATAGGTAAATTCTAGACTTATCATGGATGTGGCGAGAGGTAATGCCACGGACCTATGTCCAGAGTTGGGACTTCGGTCTTGAGTTGGGACTTCGGTCCAGAGTTGGGACTTCGGTCCATAGTTGTTCCTGTTTCACCTAGAGTCATAGGCTATGTTGGGCGAGAATTGATAATTAATTAACTAAGGATGATCATGTTAATTTACACTTATGAATTGATGTTGGCAAATTATGCCTTAAGTGTATGTTTGATTGATTTTAGCAATCGCTGGAATTGGTTTCCGAGTAGGCTGTCATGTAATGTTATGAGACCATCTATTAAGTTATGCTCAGATTATAGGGATTGTGTTATGGTCATGTTTAATTTCATACTTATATTGTTAAAATAAAAATGAAATTGTTATGGTCAATTGATGGAGGAACATTGGTATGTCGCTCTATAAATCTGAGTTAATAGGATGAAATACTAGTTGATCATTGTGACCTTTTGTGCAGTTCTTAAGTATTTATAAATAAAATTATTTGCATTTGTTTTGACTTGTTATTATTGTTTAACATCCAATGTATATGGATGATTAATATATGAATTTAAAACGTAGTCGATGTGTGTTTTAAGAGCTAGGAAACGTGGCTTGAAGTTAAGAATTGGACTGATTTCTTGTTATGCTGAAAAACAGGTTTTATAGGCATGTTGTGAAATTTTAAAAGATGATATAGTTAACGATTTGGCTAGAGATTACTGCTTAAAATTATAAATTGATATCTTGTGTTGGTAAGAAAAATATTTTCATCAATATATGACTTATGAATAATTTGTTTTGAACTAGGAAATATGGCTTGTTAACATGTTTGAGTTGCTAAAAAACTGTCAAAGTAACGTGATTTTATTAGGTCATTATTCAGTATTAAATTCATAAGCAATGGAGTTGGTGTCATGTGATTAATATATGTGTTTAAAATGATTTTTGTGTTGACCAAATAATTAGATTAAAATATGGAAGTTAGCTAAAAAGTCATAGTTGATTCTGCTGCAGATTAAAAGTTGATTTTAATAAGCCCTTATGTAGTTTTAAAATCGTATGAAATGGAACATTTGCCTCTTGTCTTTTGTTGATGATTAATATTTAACAACTTAGGATGGAGAATTAGTGTTTGAATTGAATCATATGCTTGTGAGTTGACGTTTTTGAGCTAGATAAGTTAGCTTGTTGTCATGCTTTGGGATGTTGTCTTAAGTCTAAAAATATGAAAACAAATAAATTATCATGCTTAGGCAAGAACTAGAAGTTTCCTTATCATAAAATTTGCAGTCTAATATTAATATATTTATTTATTATCTTCAAACGGTGTCTTTCAGTTCTAAAATCTTGTGTCTTGACCATAATGCCCATACCCTAGATCCTAGTGACTATACCGAGCATAACTTATCATGACCTGACTTACGGGGAAAATTGAATGGCGTTACTTATAGGATAAGTAACCTATGATTGCCCATTTTATCATATGATTTAAGTGAACTTAACAAATGAATGTATTAATGATATCATATTTTTGTTATCCTTCAAGTTCACTTATGTTATTGATTGATTAAGGGTGTATGATTGATGCCTTTTATGGAATTAGGAAGCTTTATCGTTGCTTCTTAGTTGCATATATGTGCCCATTTAATAGTTTGATCGAATACAGCATCTGCGTGTGATTGTTTTGGGATATGAATTACCAACTAAGCTTTGTAGCTTACACTTTTATTTTATTTTCTTATTTTTTTCCTTTTCTGTAAATGATTTGTATCAGGTGATCGAGCAAAGTATTTTCGACTTCAGGAAACCATTCATGAAGTCATCATCATGCATAAATCACATTAACACTTTTCTATTTAGTGTTAGAATAGTTATGTATATATGGTTTTGTTTCCAAAGGCATATATGTGTATATGTGTTAGTGTTAAACATTTTGAGTCATATGTGAATATTAGATAATCTGATTATATATCTATTGAATTTCAGGTTGGAGAAAAGGTGTTTCTAAAGGTGTATCCTTGGAAGAAGTGCTCAGGTTTGGCAAAAAAGGTAAGTTAGCACCTCGTTTTATTGGACCATGTGAGATTCTGGAAAGGATAGGTCCTGTCGCTTACAGACTTGCCTTGCCACCTGAATTAGAGAAGATCCATAATGTCTTCTATGTATCAATGTTAAGAAGGCATCGCTCCGATCCTTCTCACATCCTTACTCATGAGACTATGGAAATGGTATAATGATGCCTAATGATGGGTAATGATTGTTTGATGTGGATGAGAACCACTTTAGAAAACTTAGACAGTAATTAAACAGAATAAGGAAACTAACGGAATGAATTGAAAAGTTGGAATGTGAATCTATGTGGAGAATTCCCAATTTTTCTCACCTGGGCGTCTTAGTCGGCGGCCTGGCAAAGAAGGCAGGGCGCCAATCACCTTTCGTACCAATTTTCGTGGCCTGGCCGGCGGCCTGGCAAAGGAGCCAGGGCGCTGAATAGGGCTCCAATTGGCTACGGTACCACTTTTGGCGGTCTGGCAAGTGGCCGGCGGCATGGTCACTTAGACTAGAGCACCATAGTGGATTCGGTACCACTTTCTGCAGCCTGGCAGATGGCCTGGTCACTTAGACCAGGGCGCCAGCGAGGGTGCCAAGTGACTTACGGTGCCATTTTCTGCGGCCTAATCAAGGTGACCAGGGTGCCGACCAGGGCGTCAAGAGGCTACGGTTCCATTTTTAGCGGCCTGGTCATGGAACTAGCGGCCTGCTCAAGGTGACCAGGGCGCGAGAAGTCCATATTGCCTCCTGTTTTCTATTTTTTGATCCCCTTCGGATACTACCGGTTATGTGATGATGTTTGAGAAGTTAAGTTGCATTGTGTGCTCACTTTGCTAATGAAAGAAGCATATTTGTATGTGTTTGTTGAGCATGAAGGTGTTAACTAGGTATCACATCCATCAGACCGGGTGATTTTTTTCCTGGTGTTTTGACTGTAAACCGTGTCCGAAACTGTAGGGTATCAGTGAATTTGAGACATCTGAATTCTGTCACTCCACTATCAAGTTGAGTGTTTTCACAAAACAAATGGATTTTTACTTTGAATTTATAAATAAGAAAAAGTTTATTTATTATATTATAAAATAATATGGACTAATTTGAAAAATTACTAGTCATGTGACTAGTTCAATTTACGAGACCTATAAAAAACTCTATTTTTCTCTCATTTTCTCTTTTACGAAACCTAGCAACCATTTAGGTTTTCAAGTTCTTGTTTTTCGTAATCAAAGTAAGAGACTCTCACCTCTTGTTTCAATGATTTTCATTTTTTTATTTTCTCAAATATTGAATTTATTTCTCGTAATTGGTAAAGTTTAGGATTCGAATCCCTAGACAACTTTCGATTGATTTTTCACACACAACCAACTCAAAGGTAACCCTCCGATCTACTTTTCCTTTTGATGTAAATGTTCATTCCCATTAATGGGATGCCAGTATATGTTTGATTTAAAAGAAAAAGGAAAATAAAACCTCTCGGATTTGAAATTCGTTTAAGATGTCTCAAAGTCACTAGTAACCTAACCCTGTTAATTTTGGTTCCTAATACTTTGTTTTGGTTCTTGATCCTGTTGTAATTATTTTTTTTGTTAGTTATTTTTTTTTTGACCGTCAAGTGACGGTGCTGGTGCTACTAGAACCGTGGAACGGGACTTGTAGGCTTAGTTGTGGGAAATTGCTTTGTTGGTTAGTATTTCAGCTTTATTGTCTTTAATTGGTATTTTTATGCTTGGGAATTGTTTGAATCAATGCATGGTATGATAATTGTGATTGTCACATGTTTAGCCAAATATTTTTATACATTTAATGTCTTGAAAAACTAAATAGGTCATGTGACTTTGCTTTGGACAAATAAATTTGTTTAGAAATCCACACCTAAGTGCATGTCTTAAAATAAGAGACTTAGGTATCATGCGATTTTGTTTTGTTACTGTTATAATGCTGCTGCTGAATAATCCGTTGGTTAGTATAGGCTTGGTTGTGGCCTTAATTATTTATTCTGTTAAATTCTAAATTTTCTAATTAAACATTAAGCAAGATAAATAAGCCCTATCCGTAGATAAGTTATATGAGACCGGCATGCCGTAAGGAAAAATTAGAAGTACTTCTACACGATAACGCGTGCGGGCCTAGTTCTGCCCCTAATTATATTCTGAGGCTTCGGCCATCTCAGAATGCGACGGCATCACCTCTGTTTTGCTCTGGGTCTTTGGACCAATTCTCGATCTTCGAATCACCTCTGTTCTGTTATGATTTGCTAATTGATCTAGGATGGGCTGCTTAATCGAAAACATTGATCTAGGATGGGCTGCTTAATCGAAACCATAATTGACATATTCTGAACTCTGATATTTTGTATGTAATAGTTCGGATAAATGGACTTTATTAACATTAACTGTTTGAAATTCTGGTTAATTGCTTAAGCTGATAAAGTTACAGTTTTTGTTAGCTGAAATCCGAATTTTCATTATTATCTGAAAATATGTTTTGATCTGTACCCTTGAAATAAATGATTAGTTTGTAGGATTGCCAATAAACCACTTAATTAGAAATTTTGGTGTGAGTGTAAATATATATGATAATTATTTTTCCTAAATAATTGGTTTGGTTTCTTTGAGTTTTGCTTGCATAGGATTAAGTTGAAGCTGTGGTCTTATTTAGAGGTCTAATTTAACAACCTTATAAAATCATCCTAGCCACATAGATGTCAAACTTGATTAGTAGAAATTGGTAATCCAACTTGGACTTCATAATCGGTTAATGTGTTGATTTTAATTTGGTAAGTGAATTAGTATAAGTACATTGTGTATAATAATTGTGTCATATGACGAGGTCATTAAAAACTTGAATAAGTGTGTCATAATATAACTAAGTCATTAAAAACTTGAATAAGTGTGTCATATGACTAGGTCATTAATAACTTGAATTAGTGTGTCATGTGACTAAGACATTAATAACTTGAATTAGTGTGTCATGTGACTAAGACATTATTAACTTGAACTAGTGTAACTTGTGATTATGTCTCGATATTGGTGTAAATAATTCAATTAAAGTATAAGCCTTAGAGTCTATTTGTTATAACTTGATTTATTGAAGTCCTATATCGATTAGTAGTCCCAACCTAAGTACCTAGATCCCCGTAAGTCTGGAACTCAAAAATTTGAAATCCGAACCCTGTTATGAATTAATTAAGTACACCCATAGGATAATATTGCTACCTGAACCTGAATCTGTTACATTCTCCGAGTCTAGCTTCACATTAGATACCTATTTGTTTGTACCCTTTTACGGGTAACCTTTTCTGTCTTAAAATGATATGGTCTATCATTTCTCTAATTTGCTAACTAGTCCTAGTGACTGACGTAGTTTTGCTTTTGTTGTTTTCTTTTACTGTCCTCCCGTTTGGGACGACATACAAAATTTTGAGTTCAGGCTAATCAGGTGGTCAGCAAGAAAATCGTGTGTGTTGCATAATTCATGGGCATCTAGACAATTGATGTTTATTTGGGTTGTGACGTTGAAATTTAAACAATTTGGTCATGAGTTTGATTTTGAGTTTGATTTTGAGTTTGATTTTTTGGATATTCGAGATGTGTTATTATTATTATTATTATTATTATTTTGGTAATTGCACTTGATAAGTGACTTTGGTTATCATAGTCATATTACTCTTATATTTTATTATTTTGGAACATGTGAATTAGATATTATTTTCCGCACCATCTATTTATTTTGTATATATATATATAAATTGGATATTTGAGACATGTGAGCTTGTTTTGGTTTTCCGCACCCATGCATTTATTTTATTATTTTAATATTATATTTTAATTGAATATTTTAGACATGTGAACTAGTTGTTATTTTACACACCTATGAACTTATTTATTTACAAGTTAATTTGGTGTTCAATTATTATTCGTGTCAACCCGAATGTATGTGCATTATTTTAATTTCACTTAATCCGCATTTCGAATTTGTCCTCCGCCTCTGTAATGTAGCATCCGGGTCCCTGTGGTCCACTCCTGTGAGGCCGGGGGTTTAGGTATTACACTAGGCATCGATAGCCTAACCCTTTCCTCTCTCCATTTTTTTTCTTGTTTGTTTTCTTTCCGAAATGAATATGTGCCTAGGTGGATCGAGCTAGCATTTGAAGGTCGGGTTTGAAGCCCTATTTGGAGCATACATTACATGGCATCCTTTCACCTTGTCTATTTTGTATGCACTTTTGTAAATGTAATTAACTTTAAATATTCTTTTGTCAACTTGTTCACTTGTCTTAGTGACGAGTGGAACACTAAACTCGGTTTGGCATGTTGATCCGAGTTTGGTGTTATTTAATGATTTCATATGTAAACCTTATGAAGATTATTTAGTGATGACGTATTTTAAAGTATTTATTTGCCACTTGGGTTGCAATTGCTATTGTGTGTATGTATATGTAGTAAGTATATGAAGCTATATGTACAGGTTGATGTGGCATTCCGGTCTCCTACGCCTCGGGTCCTCCGGGGGTGGGGGTCGGATGCTACATCCACCGTTAATGACTTCTGGCCTATTAATTTGTGTACTGTTTTGTATAAGGTAGTTGCTAAGTTTGTAGCGAAGCAGATCAAAAAGTTCTCCTTCGATTATCACTGAAAACCAAGCTGCTTTTATCCCTAGTAGATAGATTGGTGAAAATGCAATGATTAATTTTGAATCCTTCACTGATAAGTCTCTGACTTATATGAATTTTTCCTTTTAATTCTTAAGCTTTTGTGATGAAACCAGAGTATTATCATGTTATTTGATGAATTTGTTGAGATATTTCAGGTAATTGAGTTGAACAGGTAAAGATCGATAATCAAGATCATATAAACAGAAAGTTGAAGTCCAGAGAAACAGAGTCGAACGCAGAAGGAAGCGGGAGAACACTTCACTGATGTGTCTGGCGACATAGCCCTTATGTCGCCAGCTATGTCGCCAGCAAACGATTCAAAGACTTCAAAGGACCACGACACTGTAGCTGCTGGCGACATAGCTCTTATGTGGCCAGCAAACGTATTCAGCAATTCCAAGGAGCAAGGTGCGGTAGTGTCTGGCGACAGATTAGGGCGAATTCCACCTGCTTTTCAGGGGCATTGTGGTCATTTCTCAAAGAAGTCTATAAATATGAAGTTTCAAGATGTTGAAAGGACTTTTTGGCTAGATTCAGAACAAGAGACTACTACGAGAAGCAAAACGGAAGTTCAAGATTAACATCCGGAATGCGAGATCAAGAGCAGAAAATCAGTGAACTCTTTCTCACTTTTTAGGAATGATTATGTTAGGAAGAGGAAACAAGATTGCTATGTGTAACTAAACTCCCAGTTTAGGGCTACAAAGTAGCCAAACCATGTAACCCTAATTTGATTATTACTTTTGTGAATGAGACAGTTTTTATTCTTTCTCTTGCCTGTGCTTAATGCTTGCTTTGCTTGATCACCAATTGCATGATTCAATGATTTGATGAATGCTTGGAAGAGATTTATTAGATTAGATTAGGGCAAGAGAGTGTGTATATTTATGTTGCTAGGAATAGAACATAAAATTCATATATTCAAGGATATATGTTTCTTAATGCGTTTACCTAGACTATTCACATAGGAATATGGAATAAGGATAGGTAGATAGTCTCATGTGTATTTGGAAGAAACCTTAGGAATAGTAAAACCTTGAGAATAGGAATAAAAGCTTATTGACATATTAGGCATGAAGGGTTACCAGTGAGGTGAATTCGTAGACCTAGAACTTAAGCTCTATATTGAATCTCTACCTTAAGAAATTAGTTTTATTTAATTCTTCATAATATTCACTCTTATAAATTTTATGCTTAAGATATAGAGAATTTTATAGAATTTTATTAGATTAGCTTTAGTCCCTGTGGGTTCGACAACCTGAATTTAATTCACTTTACTACTTGATCACGTGCACTTGCGTGTAGGAATTCTTAGTAATTGCATCATTTTATATTATTAGGTTTTTTGACATCATTCACTCATGGCAAAATTTTTTAAATGAAATTTAGGATGGGCAGTAATGGTGGAATTTATTGACTGAAGAAATTTTCTTGTTCTGCTGAGTGTATGAAAACTCAACTGATATTAGAATTCAAAATAATCAATCAAAATTCCTATCAATGTCTAATGTAGTATTTTAGATATCGCCTCCACATGGATTGTGAGCTAAGAAGCATGATTGAGACTAAGATTTTAATTGAATTGCTAAAAGAATCTTTATACAAAATGAATCATAAGAATCATGGAATTGATGTGAAGTAAAAGTTACTAATGACATTCATTCAATTAAAACTCAAGCCAGCACTCTATTCTGCAATTTATCTTAACAATGAATAAACTGATTTGCTAAATCCGCTATCAATTAACTTCTCATGCAAGTTTCACCTTAAATCACAGATTTACCTTCTAGATCATCATCATTGATCTGTTAAAACATCTCTCAATTCAATTTAACAGATCTCAATTATATAGTTTCATATATCTCTATACTACAACCTATACAATTGATAAGCACAATCTGTAGAAAAATAGATCTGTAGTCTATCTCTAGCACTATGATCCTCTGTTCTCAGATCTGAAACCTAATCGCCATCTCAGGTCTAAATCAAATCTCAGATTAAGAATATTACGTAACTCTCGTTCTTGTAATTCAATTAGCTCATGAAATCAACTAGATCTGGCTATAATTGAACAAGAAACATTGCAATTGAAATGATAATCAACATCAAGATTCAACAAATCAACAGAGCTTTTAGCTAGCACATCTACTTCAGCATATCCAATCAAGTACAGAAATCATCATCGACATGCATCAAGATCTAAATCTTACCAAGGAAGATTGAAGCGAGACTATGTCACAGTTGTTGCTTCACAATCTTCAAGCTAATCTCTATGATCAACAGAAACAGAGTACAAAACTTCTTCAAGAAACTTCTCTGAAGATGTTGAATAAAGCGATTTGAACAGATTTGTCGTACGAAGAGGAACCTGTTCAGATTCTGGATAGGGAAGTAAAGGTATTGCGAAGGAAGTTTTTACCCCTAGTTAAAGTGCTATGGCAAAACCATGCAGTTGAAGAAGCAACATGGGAAACAGAATAGGCGATGCGAAAGCAACACCCTCATCTTTTTGCTACAGGTTAAATTTCGAGGACAAAATTTCCTTTAGTGGGGTAGAGCTGTAATGTCCCAATTTCAGGGCTAGACGTTTTCCATTTTTCAAAATTTTAAGTTGATTATTGAAGTGTTTAACTTTATTGTAACTCGTGAACGTATCGATTATTGAAATGTTATTTATCTTCTTTGGTTTGCTATGGGAATGTCTTATGGTATTATAATGTTTATATTTCGAAAACCGAAGCGAAAACGAAGCAGAACGAAAGAAGGAATGGAAGTGCGCAGTACTGGCCGTGCTGGCTACATAAGCTTTATGTAGCCAGGCTTGTCGCCAGCGCTGGCGACAAGGGCCTATGTCGCCAGCCTTGTCACCAGCGAGCAAATTCTGCGAAATTGAAGTGTTCTTATCGGTGCGCTTTGGCGACATAAGGCCTATGTCGCCAACCACCGAAATCGGGTTTTTAAAACCTAAATTGGTCGAATTCTCTTCATTCGCAACCACTCTCTCAAATTCTCTCGTCTCGCAAGCAATTTTTCTCTCAACTTCGTCGCTTTCTCTCCGTTTGGGTATCTCCAATATGTCTCTTATCAACCCTAATCTCCTCCTTTTAGATTTCAAGCATGAATGTCGATAGAATTGGGGATGATTGTTGATGGTTTTGGTTTGATTAGGTATTGAATTGGTTATGGTTTTATTGGAAACCCTAGGATTTGGGGAAGGTGGAATTGAATGATTGACTATGTGAGTAGGAATCATTCGTATGATCGCTTAATAGTCGTTAGATTATTGTCTTTCACGATTGGACAAAAGTTTATTTTTCGCGCGTCACATGTTCGACCTATTGTCTAAACCAATATTGTTCATTCTTGTTGTTAAGCGAAGTGGACGGTGCCGAGAATCGTATCGGCGACGCTTAGCTTAGCTTATCGTCGAAAGAAAGGTTAGCAACGTATTTCTAAACTCTACATTTGGCTGTTGTATGTTTTATGAATGTGAATTAATATGGTTAAATAAGATAACCACATGAATTGTAAATTGATTGGAATAGATAGCAAATGATAGATCGACATTGATTGATTTGCGATTGTTGTTATATTGCTGATTAGAGGTATCGATAAGTCTATTGCATGTTAGACTTAGGCTTTGGTTAGCTAGAGCTGGAAATAATTGGATAAGGCACTAGTAAAGTACATGTCATATATTGCTTGAAAGCCAATGAATTGCTATAACGAAATGATTGATTGTTAAATAGAAACTTGTGTGTTTGATCATTTAACTCATTGATACGATTTCCCTAGTCATGGTTGAAAGTAGTGATGGAATGACATGTCATTAGGGGTACCCGAGATATCTCAACCTATTGAGCAAAATAGGACCTTTGGTTTAGCTAACCACATTGAAAAATTGAGTGACGACTCCTATTGGGTGTGATGGCACCACCGCCTGCGGGCATATTGTTATTGGTGGTCTTCGGACCTAATTGATGGGATTCTAAGATAGTAGTCCATCCCGAGGGGAAATAAATGGCTCTACGGATCTCGGTCTTCGGACCATATTGGTGGCTCGGCCTAATTGGCCCCATTTCATTATTGATCCTAGATTAACGGCAGTCAAATAAAACTGGAATAAATAACTTGATTGATATTGCTTGATGATTGCTTGTGGTTAGTTGATTGTTTGGGGGATTCTTAAACGAAATTTGAGTTCATAATTAGATATTTGTAAATATTGAACGCGTATAATGAACGTAATTAGTTCTAGTGGACTATCTCACTTTATTGGACAGTAATGGCGTTAGACTTGGGTGGCATTATATTCTCTTCCCTTGATTGTTAGATTTAGGTGCATTTGCGTGCCTCCTCATCATTGTATATTTAATCAGATGCATTGTGTGTGTTTGTTGGAGTATGACTTGCTAACCAAACATCAATAATCTGACGTTGTTTTTCTTCCATTTTTCTTGTTTATATATTGAAATGTGAAACAGGTGATCGAGCAGTTTAAAGATTCGAGCATTTCCATCGAAGCATGTTGATTTTCCTTGCATTTAGAACTTTTACAAATGAACCTGGATGTTATTTTTAAATTTAATGTTTACGAAGGATTGTAATTCGTTTACTTAGACATTTTTTAGCTTTTGAGGGTTTAACAGTTTAATCGAGATTTTTCTACTTTTATTGGATATTCTGTTTATGGTTTCAAGACAAGTTTATTATTCTAATTTATCAAACGAATTATTTGACGTTATATATAGATACATATATATTTTAAATGAATGTTTATTGTGTTATCGCTTACAAAACAGGTTGTTAAAATTGTTTACATTTAGCTTTTCTGTATATTTTCCGCATTTTAAAGAATGAATGTATTGATTGTTAATGTGACGTTCCGGCTTCTGCTCGCGGCTCCGCTCCGACGGAAAGGGAACGCGGAGACCGGATGTCACATGCGGAGACAGATACAAACATACAAATAACAAATAAACAGACATACAAATCATACTCAAATGTGAAGGACAGTTCTTATAAATCCAAATTCAAATAGTTCGAAACAAATCCAAGACCAAATAGTAGTTCGAATTACAAGTTCCAAATAAAAGAAAATCACAGAAAAATATCTCAAAAGTACTTAATCTGAAAACAAATCTCGAAACAAGGTGTTGCGGGTTCAAATACAAAATAACACAACAATGAAATCAAAGTCTGAAGAGGATGCCATGTGATGCTCGATGCTAGTGATATCCTGTTATCCTACCTGACTGTCTGAACTCAGCAATTTCCATTCCCAAAAGGGATCAAATTATACAAAACAAAAAGGAAAACAACGAAGGGTCAGACTATCGATGTCTGGTTAGTAAGCCAATGCCCAACAAACACATACAGATGCGTCTTATTAAACAGAATAGTATGCCACACACAAATGCAGGTTAGTTAACAATAAAAATGGTACAAATAGAAGCAAACAAGTTGATTATCAAAACAAGTTATCCCAAATACAAACCCCTTTAAGTGATCTAGGATAAGTGATTATATATTATTGCATTTACCATCTGAGAAAGGCTTTACAGTTGTCAATTTATTTTCAAAAGGAAGACCGATACCGAATTAGGAGTTTGGTATACAGTCCGGTAGGCTATTCAGTCAGAGAGCATTACCAGACTTACCGAATTGTAATTTGGTAGACATTTCGGTAAGCTATTCGGTCAGAGAGCAATTATACGAATCCAAGGAAAGTTTAAGTGACAATTCGGTTCTTAATCCGGTATGAAGCTCGGTCAGAGAGTTTCAAGTCTCTCAGACATGCTGAATTGTAATTCGGTACTTAACTCGGTGAAGAGCTCGGTCAGAGAGGTTGAACAGTCTTCAGAGGCTCATACCGAACTACATTTCGGTAACTAACTCGGTATGAAGTTTGTCCAGAGAGCGAATCTAATGATCTCGTGGCTGACCGAATTGTATTTTGGTAATCAGCTCGGTAAGGAGTTCGTCCAGAGACCATGTTACGTCCATTTTTCCAGTTTTTAAGTGTCAGTCCGATACCTAGTCCGGTATACAGTCCGGTTACGGATCATGGGCACAATTTTAGCCTAATTCAAATTACGTCGTTCGCCAATTAAAGTCTAGCTATCAAAATGGGTCTAATCCTAACACTTACAGCCAATTAGGAGTCACAGTATACACTACCCAAGGTTAGAACCCAAAAGAAACAACTAGCATCGGCAAGAATCAAACCAAAATATATCCAACATCTTACCAGAAGCATAAGCATATCATTATCACAGAGTTTCAGATTATCCAATTATTTAGGTGTTTAACTTACCAGGCCTGTCCTTAGTCTAATAACAAAATCAGGAACAGAGACAGACAGAAAGGGTTAACCCTCAGAGGTGGATCAAAGATCCTAGAAATGATGTCGTCGCATCCAGACAGTGAGCAAATCTCCTGAAGTGATGCCGTCACATCCAGAAAGTGGTTGGCAATCAAGGCCATATATGCTTTCGCGCATCGATGTATACATCTAGTTTTCCTAACAGCATGCTAGTCTTATCGTATTAACCTTAGGACAGGACTTTAGCAGATTACAGAATTCAAATTACAGACAGATATCAGACAGATAAGGACACCAATTCACATGTCCAATATGTACAGATAAAATGACAGCAATTTACCCAAGCAATTTATATTCAATGCAGCAGATTTAAGTTATTTCAACTTATATTAATTTAACCAATTCGCAAAAAATCAAACAGACAATGGCAATCAATAGTGAGGGCGTAAACATGACTACTAACCTTATACGCTAATCCAAATCAACCGAGTCTACTCCAGTCGACGATCCTTAACTTGGTCTACACCAAATCAAGAATAAATTATAAATCCCCAATTCACGATTATTAGGGTTTATATCTAAAGAACAAATAAAATCAATTGAGATTCAATTAAAATAAAAATAGTGAAATTAAACCGAGGGTTTCAAAAGCCAAACCATATAAAGCAAAACCCCCAAATCAATTCGTTGGAATCAACTCCAAAATTATCAAACCCTAAGTATAGATAAAATCCCCAAATCTAATAGAAATCAATTTAAAATAAAAAAAAGAGGGAATCAATACCTAAAATGTGAAGAAATCAATTCCGTACAAAACCCAAGTGAAACCTTTGAAAGCTGTAGCTTAGAAATCCGTGAGAGTGTGTTCTTGATTTGAGAGAAAAGATGAATACGTAAAAAAATCAAGTTCCTAGGTTTGTGTGTCAAATGAATCAAAAACCCTTCTTTTCATATTTATATGGGTCGTAAATATCTCTACCAACCCATGTGTTTTCAAATTAATTAAAAATAACCCCATTTGTAAAATAATTACAAATATAACTCAAATACCAAATTATTTTCAAAACCAACCCAAAAGTCAACTTAGACAAATCATTTGGTCAAACCGAAAAAGTCAACATTTTACAAAAATACCTGTTTTACCCTTAAACGATAAATAGACCAAAAATTAAATAAAATTTCAAAATAAGCAGACGAATAGCCCCAAATTATGGACGTGACAGCTCTACCCTACTTAAGAAATTTCGTCCCCGAAATTACCTGAACTAAACGGATACAGATACTGACGTCGCATAGTCTCTTCTAGTTCCCACGACGCTTCCTCAACCACGTGGTTACGCCAGAGGACCTTAACTAGGGTTACAGCCCTGTTCCTTAAAACTTTCACTTCCCTAGCTAGAATCTGAACCGGTTCTTCCTCATAACTCAAATCCGGTCGAATCTCAATTGTCTCACGTGTAAGGACATGAGAAAGATCAGAATGATACCTTCTTAACATCAATACATGAAAGACATTATGGATCTTCTCCAACTCAGGTGGTAAAGCAAGTCGATAAGCAACTGGACCAATCCTTTCCAGGATCTCGTAAGGTCCAATGAATCGTTGTGCCAACTTACCTTTCCGACTGAATCGAAGAACTTTCTTCCAAGGAGATACTTTCAGAAACACCTTATCACCAACTTGATATTCAATATCCTTCCTCTTAAGGTCCGCATATGACTTCTGCATATCCGATGCTTCCATAAGCTTTACCTTAATCAGCTTAACTTTCTCCTCAGCTTCCTAAAGAAAATTCGGTCCCACAATTCGAGACTCACTCAACTCAGTCCAACATAACGGGGTACGACACTTCCGTCCATACAAAGCCTCATAAGGAGCCATACCGATACTCGCCAGAAAACTGTTATTGTAAGCAAACTCAACCAACAGCAAATACTTAATCCAAGAACCACCAAATTCAATCACACAACATCGAAGCAGATCCTCTAAGGTCTGAATTGTCCTTTCGGACTGCCCCTCATTCTGTGGATGAAAGGCGGTACTGAGATTCAACTTCGTTCCCAAAGCCTCCTGAAATTTCTTCTAGAATCGAGAGATAAACCTAGGATCCCTGTCAGAAATGATAGACGAAGGAACCCCATTTAACCTCACAATTTCCTTCAGATACAATTCTGCCAATCTCTCCAGAGAATAATCAACTCGGATTGGCAGAAAATGTGCAGACTTGGTCAAACGATCCACAATCACCCAAATAGCGTCAAACTTCTCACGAGTCAATGGCAACCCAACAACAAAATCCATAGAGACTCGATCCCACTTCCATTCCGGATTTGATATCGGCTGAAGCAAACCAGATGGAGTTGATGTTCTACCTTAACCTGCTGATAGACCAAACACTTCCCAACAAAATCAACAATGTCTCTCTTCATACTCGGCCACCAATACATCACCTTCAGATCGTGATACATCTTGGTATCACCAGGATGCATAGCATACACTTGCCTATGCGCTTCTGTCAGTATCTTTGTTCTCAGATTATCAGATAATGGCACATAAATTCGATCATCGAAATACCAACTACCATCATCTCTCTGAGACGCTTCAGTTCTCTTACCCTGACCAGATTTCTTAGCCCACTCCAAGGCTAACTCATCAGACTTTTGTGCTTCCAGAATCCTAGCAGTCAAATCTGGTTTCACCACCAGTTTGGCTACTAGAACATCATCCTTCAGACTCAATCTGGCCATCATGGCATACAAAGCATGCATAGATTTGCGGCTAAGAGCATCCGCTACCATGTTAGCTTTACCAGGATGATAATTGATCTCCATATCATAATCCTTCAAAAACTCAACCCATCTACGCTGTCTCAATTTCAAATCCCTCTGAATAGGTAGATACTACAAACTCTTGTGATCCATATACACAAAACACTTCGCTTCATACAAATAATGCCTCCAGATTTTTAATGCAAAGACAATGGAAGCCAACTTCAGATCATGAGTAGGGTAATTACGCTCATGAGTCCGCAATTGCCTTAATGCATAAGCAATCATGTTCCGGCCTTGCATAAGCACACAACCAAGACCGTTCAGCGAAGCATCACTGTACATAATGTAGTCCAACCCTTCAACCGGCTGAACCAAAACTGGAGCTTCAGTAAGCAACTTCTTCAACATTTCAAAACATTCCTGACATTTGCTAGTCCATTCGAACTTAGTTCCCTTATGCAGAAGCTTCGTTAAAGGACCTACAATGGAGGAGCATTAGTCAAACCAAATGGCATTACCACAAATTCATAGTGGCCATACCTGGTCCGAAATGCTGACTTAGGGATATCCGACTCCCGGATCCTCAACTGATGATAACCATATCTCAAATCAATCTTAGAGAACACACCAGCCCCTCTCAACTGATCAAACAAATCATCTATCCGAGGAAGAGGGTACTTGTTCTTTACAGTAAGCTTATTCAATTGTCTTTCTTCTTCACAAACAGAACTGGAGCACCCCAAGGCGAAGTACTTGGTCGAATATAGCCTTTATCCAACAGTTCATGCAACTGCACTTTTAGTTCCTTCAATTCTACCGAAGTCATTCGATAAGGTGCCATCGAAACTGGCGCGGCGCCCGGAACAAGCTCAACAGTAAACTCCACTTCTCTTTGTGGCGGCAAACCCAGCATTTCATCAAGAAAGACATTCAAGAACTCATTAACAGTCAGAATGAACTTTCCATCAGAACATGGCTTATCCACTTCCACCACACGAGCCAAGAATGCTTCACATCCACTTCGAAGCATCTTATCACACAAAGCAGCCGAAACAACCCTATCTAAAGGATTCCTACGATCACCTACAAACGTGACCCAACCTTGCGGAGATTGACGAGTCATCCTCTTCACCCTACAATCCATAACTGCTTCATGTCTAGACAACCAATCCATACCCAAAATGACATCAAACTCATTACTTTTCAACTTCAACAAATCACCCAGAAAAGTAATACCACCAATCACAATTGGCACATCACGGTACACACGGTTAACCACAACACAATTACCCAACGGATTCGTGACATACAGATCCTTATCAGTCAAACCAGATTCCCATCCCCTATCCTCTAAGACACTACAACAGGCATACGATAATGTAGAACCCGGATCCAAAAGAATAAACAGGAGTGTCAAGGATGGAGAAGGTACCTGTCACCACATCAGGAGTATTAGCCTCCTCATGACCTCTCAGAGCATAGGTACGAGCAGGAATCCTCGAATCCCTCCTAGGAGCAACTCCAGACTGTGGCCCACCTCTACTAGCATTAAGCTGAGATTCAGCAGGCTTATCATTCCTCTGAACTGAGCTAGCATCCCCAGAAGCAGGCACTCTGCCAGAGCTAAAAACTTGCTGAGGACAATCTCTAACCATATGCTCTGTAGAACCATACCTAAAGAAACCACCAGTCTTCCTGAAACACTCGCCCGGATTGCGACGGTTGCAAGTAGTGCACACGGGATAACTCACACCTCTATTGCCTTGAGTAGGAGCACTAGCAACAGATGGATTTGGCTGAGAGCCTCCTGCAGTACTCCTGTTAGGCCAAGGTTGATTAACTGAACCACCTCCAGTATTCTGCACTTGAGCCTTGCCTTTCTTGTGATGCAAGCCACCCACAGCAGGTGCACTCTTGGTGTCCCTTTCACGCTTCCGGTCTTTCTTGACCAACATCTCAATATCAACAGCAGCTTCAACCATCTCATGGAAGTCATCAGTCCTCAGAGTGGCCAACAATTTCTGAATCTCAAAATTCAGCCCATATCTGAACTTCCTACAACGGTCAGCTGGAGTAGGAACCATCTCAGGTGCATACCTGCAAAGCACAAACTCATTCTTGTAGTCCTGAACTAATATGTCCCTCTGCTTCAGATAGAGGAACTCAACCCTCTTCTGTTCAGCCTAAGCATGCCCAATATAATTCTTCTTGAACTGCTCGCGAAAGAACTCCAAATTGACCACAAATTCAGGGTCTAAAGTCTGAACCACTCCTTCCCACCAATGTACAGCTTCACTACGAAGAAGGGAAACCAAGCATTCAAGCTTCTCAGCATCATTGCACCTGATCTCGTCACAGACACGAGACATATCACTTAACCAATTATCTGCCACTTCAGGACCTTCATCACTAGTCCCCTTAAACAGCTCAATCTTCTTCTTAGGAAGGCGTTCAATAGCCGACCTCTCATGCCTAGCTCCTCCCTCTTGCAACCCACGGAGGATAGCAGCAATATCCTGAAAGGCATGAGTCTGAGCAGCGCCATTATTGGGATTACGATTCTCACCAGAGTTACTGTCTTGTCCAATGGGGATATTACGGTGTCTACAAGCCATAATATGAAAATCAACAAATCAAAGGAGTACGGGTCTGGAAAAAGTTCAAGAGCAGGTGTTAGCAAGGATATACTCACTAAGACTTAATTCCCTGAATGCAATGTTATGTATGCAATGTCATGAGTTTGAAAACAATGCACAAACACACTTATTCTAGTGCACAACAAGAAGCAACCGAGAACCGGTGCTCTGATACCAACAAATGTAACACCCGAACCCCCGCCCCGACGGAAAGGGAACGCGGAGACTGGATATCACATACAGAGACAGATACAAACATACAAATAACAAATAAGAAGACATACAAATCATACTCAAATCTGAAGGACGATTCTTATAAATCCAAATTCAAATAGTTCGAAACACAAGACCAAATAGTAGTTCAAATTACAAGTTCCAAATAAAAGAAAATCACATAAAAATATCTCAAAAGTACTTAATTTGAAAACAAATCTCGAAACATGGTGCAGCGGGTTCAAATACAAAATAAGTCCAACAAAATAACACAACAATGAAATCCAAGTTTAAAGAGGATGTCATGTGATGCTCGATGCTAATGATATCCTATTATCCCACCTGACTGTCTGAACTCAGCAATTTCCATTCCCAAAAGGGATCAAATTATACAAAACAAAAAGGAAAACAACGAAGGGTCAGACTATCGATGTCTGGTTAGTAAGCCAATGCCCAACAAACACATACAGATGCGTCTTATTAAACAGAATAGTATGCCACACACAAATGCAGGTTAGTTAACAACCAAAAGGGTATAAATAGAAGCAAACAAGTTGATTATCAAAACAAGTTATCCCAAATACAAACCCCTTTAAGTGATCTAGGATAAGTGATTACATATTATTGCATTTACCATCTGAGAAAGGCTTTACAATTGTCAATTTATTTTCAAAAGGAAGACCGATACTGAATTAGGAGTTCGGTATACAGTCCGGTAGGCTATTCGGTCAGAGAGCATTACCAGACTTACCGAATTGTAATTCGGTAGACATTCCGGTAAGCTATCCGGTCAGGGAGCAATTATACGAATCCAAGGAAAGTTTAAGTGAAATTTCGGTTCTTAATCCGGTATGAAGCTCGGTCAGAGAGTTTCAAGTCTCTCAGACATGCCGAATTGTAATCCGGTATGTCTTTCGCGCATCGATGTCTACATCTAGTTTTCCCTAATAGCATGTTGGTCTTATCGTATTAACGGACAGGACTTTAGCAGATTACAGAATTCAAATTATGGACAGATATAAAAAAGATAAGGACACCAATTCATATGTCCAATATATATAGATAAAATGGCAGCAATATACCCAAACAATTTATATTCAATGCAGCAGATTTAAGCTAGTCAATCACAGATTTTAGCTTATATTAATTTAGCCAATGCGCAAACAATCAAACAGACAATAGCAATCAATAGTGAGGGCTTAAACACGTCTACTAACCTTATTCGCTAATCTAAATCAACCGAGTCTACTCCTTTCGACGATCCTCAACTTAGTCTGCACCAAATCAAGAATAAATTATAAATCCCCAATTCACGATTATTAGGGTTTATATCTAAAGAACAAATAAAATCAATTGAGATTCAATTAAAACCAAAATAGTAAAATTAAACTGAGGGTTTCAAAACCCAAACCATATAAAGCAAAACCCCCAAATCAATTCGTTGGAATCAACTCAAAAATCATCAAACCCTAAGTATAGATAAAATCCCCAAATCTAATAGAAATCAATTTAAAATAAAAAGAGAAGGAATCAATACCTAGAATGTGAAGAAATCAATTCCGCACAAAACTCAAGTGAAACCTTTGAAAGCTGTAGCTTAGAAATCCGTGAGAGTGTGTTCTTGATTTGAGAGAAAAGATGAATACGTAAAAAATCAAATTCATAGGTTTATGTGTCAAATGAATAAAAAAACCCTTCTTTTCATATTTATATGGGTGGTAAATATCTCTACCAACCCATGTGTTTTCAAATTAATTAAAAATAACCCCATTTGTAAAGTAATTACAAATATAACTCAAATACCAAATTGTTTCCAAAACCAACCCAAAAGTCAACTTAGACAAATCATTTGGTCAAACCGAAAAAGTCAACATTTTACAAAAATGCCTATTTTACCCTTAAACGATAAATAGACCAAAAATTAAATAAAATTTCAAAATAAGCAGACGAATAGCCCCAAATTACGGACGTGACACGGGGGTTGGGCGTTGCACTCCCACCACGCCTTAGGTCATCCGGGGGCGGGGCTGGTGATAAGTCTAGAATTTACCTATGTTTTAGCATCTTTTATGAGTATAAATATAATGAAATTGAGCCTAAAAGATGAGATATTGAATACATTTCCCATAATTCTGAACTATTATTGCTGAGACAGGGACTTGGATGAAAAGTTTTGGAAATAGAGGCTAAAACATGCAAATTCAGAAGAAAAATGACTAAATCATAATTTCATCCAAAGTCAGCAAACTGGCGAAATGATGTCGCTAAGAAAAGAATTCGCCTGAAGATCTCGCCATGATTTGGAGTGAAGGACGATGCAGCAGGCGATATATGACAACTGGAAGAAGATCTTAACTGGAAGAATGTTTTGGCGAAATATGACAACTCACCTGAGCATCAGGCGACGTATTGTGGCAATATTGACGACATTTCACCTAAAAAGATTGATAGCTTGGAGATCAAGTCAAGCGAGAAATGAAGAAGTCGTTTGGTTCAGGTGAAGGAACAGGCGACATAAATGGAGAAAAATGTTATTTCGCGAATTTGTGTTTCTTTGTTGATTTTATTTCGAAATTGCCACTGAGCCAAACTCTATAAATAGAAGCTCAGATGAAGTAATTAGTGTGAAGTTTTTTAAAGAAAAAGCAGTTTAGACGTTTTATTTTCACTCTTGACATTCTGTTATACTTTAAGAGCAATTCTAGATTCTTCTATACGCTTTATTCAACATGTTCAGAGAAGTTTCTTGAAGAAGTTTTGTGCTCTGTTTCTGTTGATCATTGAGATTTAGCTTGAAGATTGTGAAGCAACAACTATGACAGAGTCTAGCTTCAATCTTCCTCGGTAAAATTTAGATCTTGAGCATGTCGATGATGATTTTCTGTACTTGATTGAATATACTAAAGTAAATGTGCTAGCTATAAGCTCAGTTGATTTGTTGAATCTTGATGTTGATTATCATTTCAATTGCAAAGTTTCTTGTTCAATTATAGCCAGATCTACTTGATTTCATGAGCTAATTGAATTACAAAAACGAGAGTTATGTAATATTGTTAATCTGAGATTTGATTTAGACAAGAGATGGCGATCAGGTTTCAGATCTGAGAACAGAGGATCGTAGTGCTAGATATAGACTGCAGATCTATTTTTCTACAGATTGTGTTTATCAATTGTATAAGTTGTAGTATAGAGATATATGCAACTATATGATTGAGATCTGTTAAATTGAATTGAGAGATCTTTTAACAGATCACTGATGATGATCTAGAAGGTAAATCTGTGATTTAAGTGAAACTTGCATGAGAAGTCAATTGATAGCGGATCTAGCAAATCAGTTTATTCATTATTAAGATCAATTGCAGAATAGAGTGCTGACTTGAGTTTTCATTGAATGAATGTCATGAGTTACTTTTACTTCACATCAACTCTATGATTCTATGATTCATTTTGTATATAGATTCTTTTAGCAATTCAGTTTAAATCTTAGTCTTAATCATGATTCTTATTTTACAATCCTTGTGGAGACGATATCTAAAATACGACATTAGACATTGATAGGAATTTCGATTGAGTACTGTAAATTTTAATATCAGTCGAGTTTCGTCCCATCAGCCGGACGTTACAAGTGGTCATTGGATTTGGGTCATACCTAGTGGGGGTAATGATCATTGGTGTTGGGGTCTCGCCATTAAGGAGATTTCGAGTATTAGGGTTTGGTTCTCGCCAAAAGAAGATTTCGAGTTGAGGTTAGGGTCTCGCCATTATGGAGATTTCGGATTGAGGTTGTTTCACTATTAAGGAGATTTTGATTTGAGGTTGTCTCGCCATTGAGGAGATTTTGATTTGGGGTTGTCTCACCATGGTGGAGTTGTTCGCTTAAAAGAGATTTTGATAAAGAAAGCAATTTTGTATGTAGAGAGAGTTATTGGAATTTGTTTCATAATCTTTTTCTCTATAGTAAAGTTGTTATCTTTCCATGGATTAGACAATTTGCAGAACCATGTTAAATATCGTGTTTGTTTTTGGTCTAATTATTTCGGTTGAATTGAACTTAGAACCAGAAAGAAATAGGGATAGAACTGGAAATTCCTAAAAGTTTGTAAAATGTTACTCAAACCAACATTTAGAAATTAAATCAATGAGTTTAAGTTTTTTTTTCCAAATTATCTTTTTCCCAACTAATTTAAAATCAATTTTTTTTATCAAATTATTTTATAATAATTATTTTAATTTTGAATTTAATAAATTAAATATTTTTTTTATAAAGAATTGGAAAAAAGTTGATTTTTATAAGTGAAAATATGCAAAATTAGACCTTATTAACTTTTTTATTTTAGTTTTAAATCAATCCTGAATTTTTTTCACTTTTAAACGTTTTTATAAAAATATTATAAAACTAAACTTCTAAAAAAAAATTGCAAAAGATGAACTTCCCGGTATTACTACCGGGAAGTAGGCAAAATCCTGCCTGCTTCTTGGTGTGTAATACCAGGAAGCAAAAATTTGCTTTCCGGTACTACACACCAAGAAACTAGGCAGCAATTTTGCCTATTTCCTTGTGTGTAATACCAAGAAACAAATTCTTTGTTTTCTGGTATTACACACCAGGAAACAGACAAATTTGATGCCTAGTTTCCTGGTATGTGTAGTACCGGGAAGCGAATTTCGCTTCTCGGTACTACATACTAGGAAACTAAAAACCTGTTTGTTTTTTCCAACTTAACACTTAATGGGTCTTAATGCTTAAAATAAGTGATTTAATCCATTTGTTTTTTTTTTAAGAAATTGTCTAAAATTAAGTGATTTCCATCTGAATTGTTTAGATATTTTTTTCCACGTAAATCTGAATCGATTCGCTTTTCTACGTATATTTACATAACTATCTTTACATTAATATCTCTCGGTACTTGTATTCTTTCTTAGCATAAACAATGAAATATTAATTTTTAATTACACATTTATTTGTGAACTTCAATGAAAATAATAAATGTTCACATGCTAAATTTTAATGAAAACAATAAATGTTGTCATTTAATGAAAATAATTAATATTGTCATTTAAATTTCAAAAAAAAAATTTCTTATATCATTGTAAATTTCAATAAAGTAATAAATATTATCATTACAAATTTCAATGAAAGTAATAAATATTTTAGATTTTTTTAGTGGGTGGTTTGTTTATTTTATATTTCTATTTCTATTTTGTTGTATTGTAAATTATTAACATTAACTAAAATTTATTAATGAATTTAACAACAATTTATAAATGATAATTGGTTATTGATACTTATTTTATTTAATTCAAAAAATATTAAAATATTTATAATATAAACATTCATATGAATTATAATTATTTATTTTAAATATTATAAATTAAAAATTAAATAAAATTATTAAACTAGAAAATATTTAAAAAATTAAAAATTGATAAAAGGATAAAATTATAAATTAACAAACAGTCACTTGTTTTAAGTTGATTTAAAAAAAAAAAGTCAATAACAATATTTTAATAATTAATAATATATCATAAATAATTATTAGCAAAATAAAAAAATTATATCAAATAAATTATTTTTATTATATTTATTATATATTTTAAATTTTAAATTTTAAATTATAAAAATATGGTGGATATTTTATATTAAGAAATAATGAATAAAAAAGAAATTATTACTAAAAAAAATATAATAGGAGATGCTATAGGGATAAAATGGTCAAATTACAAAAAAATGACTAAAATATTAAAAAACAAATAGCCAAAGATCTTAATTAAATTAAGACTTTTTACATTTAGCACTTAATTTAAGTGCTAATAAGTCTTAAGCGAACAAAACAAACGGCCCCTAAATGTCAATTTGCCTTTTTCCCGGTATGTAATATCGAAAAGGGTGATTTCCAAAAAACCACCGCTAGTTTGATCTGTTGGCCAAAAAACCTCACCTTTTTCATTTTTGGCCAAAAATCCTCTTTTGGATGGAATATGTTAGGTTTACTATTCATCCGTTAGTGGATGAATAGTAATAGAGGGCATTCTCGTAATTTCTCCATTTATATTTATTTTTTTCCTCTTTCTTTTTCTTCTTCTTTTCTTCCTTTTTTTTCTTTTTCCTTTTTTTTCTTTTTTCTTTTTTCTTTTTTCTTTTTTTTTCTTCTTCTTCCCCTACATCAAACTCCCCCCTCTCTCTTCCCCACCAAATCTCTCCCTCCTCCCACCAAAAATTAAAATATTATAAATAAAAAATAATCCTAGGTTTATTATTATTATTATTTAACATTAAAGTGAAGAAGAGGGAAAAAATAAAAAAAGAAAGAAGAAAAAAATGGAAAGGAAAAAAAAAGTTTTATTTTAAAATTAAAAAATATGTTTATTTGGAGAAAAATCTTTTTCTTTCCATTTTTTTCTTCTTTCTTTTTTTTTTCTTTTTTTTCCCTTTCTTTCTTTCTTTTTTTTTTTCCTTCTTTTTTCTTTTTTTTTTTCCCCTCTTCTTCTTCACTTCAATGTTAAATAATAATTAAAAAAACCTGAGATTTTTTTTTATTTTCAATATTTTAATTTTTGGTGGGGGAGAGAGAGATTTAATGAGGGAGAGAGAGGGGAGAGAGTTTGATGTAGGGGAAGAAGAAGAAAATAATAATAATAAAAAAGAAAAGAAAAAAAAGGAAGAGAAAAAAAATTTAAAAAAAAGTTTTTTTTTTTAAAATTTTTTTATAAAAATAAATAAAAATAATGAAATTACGAAAATGCCCCTGTTACTGTTCATCAACTAACGGATGAACAGTAAATCTAACAGATTCCATCCAAAAGAGGTTTTTTGGCCAAAAATGAAAAAGGTGAGGTTTTTCGGCCAATGGGTCAAACTAGCGGTGGTTTTTTGGAAATTACCCTACCGAAAAACTACTGAATATAATTATTTTTTTAATACTGAATGGTAATATGGTCATTTTGGTCTATTTTTTGCAAAAAAAAAAAAAAAAAAAATTAAAAGTTTAATTTTGTAAAAATTTTAATGTTGGTCTAAAAATATAATTTTTTTAATAAAAAGTTTAAAAGTGCAAACGACCCATAAATATATCATTTACTTTTTGTTACTTATTGAAAAAATAATAATTTCATTTTAAAATTATATTTTAAATTTAAAAATAATTTCTTTTTTATATCATGTCTTTTTACGTCATTGAACATTATTAAATAATTAAAATGTTATTTTAACAAATAATATTTATTAAAAACACTAGTTAAAACATTAAACAGTATTAATTATTTAAAAAATACTAAACATTTTAAAAAATTCTACACAATAAAAAAAATTAAATGCTATCAAAAACACCTATAGGGCTAAGGACTATGTTAATGATAAATTTGATAGACTGATAACTCTTTTTATTATGAAATTAGTATAAATTTGATTAAAAAAAAAAAATTTAAAAATATTAGAAAAAATATGTAAAATTTCAAAACGAAAGTTTAAAGAATGCTAGTATGCACTCTTTAGAATTATTATTATTATTATTATTATTATTATTATTATTATTATTATTATTATTATTATTATTATTATTATTATTATTATTATTATTATTATTATTATTATTATTATATAATTGATTTCAACTTCTTTGTACGCTTTACTGTAACATTGTGATTTATTATATTATAATGAGGTATATAGATCTGTTAAATATCATGTATTTATTTTTATATATTTTTTAAAGAAAATTCAATAGGAAGACTTATGGAATTAACTCAACCAACTACAGTGATTAGAAGGAAAAGTAATTAATGAAAATGACTACTTGCACTTTTAGACTTTTTATTAAAAAAATATATATTTCTATATTAACTTTTCTTCTTTTTTTTATTTCCGAAACTAAACATTTCATATAAGTTTTTATATGGAATAGACCACTTTGAAAATTATACCCTTATTCATTAAAAAACATTTAAAAACATAATAATTATTTATATATTTATGTAAATCTCTTATTTGTCCTTGTGTTCAAATATTTAAAATCAATTTTCAAAATTAAAAAAACACCCCTCAAAATTAAGAGAAGGTCCCCACGAAAATAAAATATTGTTCCCACCACAATTAAAAAATCCACACTTCCATGAACCCTAACTCCATGCAAGCCATATTATACGTAGTTACCTCTTCCAAATTATCACTTTGATCAATTCGAACTACTTGCTATCCACCTTGAAGCAAAACCTCCATAATTCTTTCTTCTTTGGATTCCGTAAGGTATGTTTTATACGTATTTAGGGTTTTAAGTATTATATAGATAATTTTAAACACATGTGATGAATTATAGAATCTATAGGATTGTTTTTGAAATTAGAGGGTTTGTTAATAACTTTTTGTTAGCTATAATTAATATTTCAATTCAATTTTCGTTAGTATGGAATTCTGGGGCTGAATGGCCGATAATAGTGTTTTTCCAGACACTTCCTGGTCCCGACAACCGGGAAGCAATTTACAAAGACATAAACTTCCTGGTATATGTTACCGAGAAGCGGACGAAGAGGTTCCCAGTCTCAAACACCTGGAACATGTAAGGTTCCCGGTGTCTGAGGCTGGGAACCTCTTCGCCCGCTTCCCGATAACATATACCAGGAAGTTAATGACTTTTTATCACGATTTCCTGGTTTCAGTACCAGGAAAGAAAAAAAATATTTTTCCCAGTGCCTTCCCCGTATAATATACCGGGAACATCCAAATATTTAAACAGTATCCCGGTTATAGTACTAGAAAGCTTACGTTATGCTTCCAGGTACTTAAACCGGGATACATTTTAAAACTTTGAATGGTTCTCGGTATTATATTCCGGGAAGCCACTAGGAAATTATTTTTTTTTAATCTTACACTTTGTTTGCTATTAAATCTCTTTTAATGTAAAGATAATTATTTACTATAATCTGTAGGGATGGGAATCAAGAGGACCATTGTGAAGTTCAAAGCGGATTGGATAGATGGCGAGTACAAGGGAGGTGAAATGGTTGTTATGCTACTTGATACTACCATTTCACTTTCCCAATTAGTGGAAAAGCTTCGTGCAAAGTTGAAGATAGAATCGAATTTGGAATTGACGATACATTCATTTATCACAACTTCAACAAGAGATAGATATGAAATTGTGGATGACAACGACTTACATTTTGCGATGGAGGATCATATTGAACACATGTATCTATTTGTGGATGCTCTATCAAAAGAGAAAGGACCAACCATACAAGTCGTTGGTAGCACTCCTCACGTTGATGTCGGTGGACCGAGTATGGATATTGTCATTCCGAATGCCGAGGAAATTCATAATGCTTTTGTCGATATTAACGAACCGAATGCATTTCGTATTATTGAGGAATTGACAAATAATGATGCGGCGATGGATGGTTCGCGTTTTGAATGTGACAGAGATGAGCAGGATGATTTGAATGATATGGATGATGGTCCGGATGTTAGCTCGGAGGGCGATGAAGAACATATTCCTTTTACCATGCCTAATGAACCAAGTTGGGTATTACCGGGTACTAGTTGTTATGCATTCAACCAAGACGTCATATATACACTGTCAGCCCCAGTTCGAACTAATTCACTTCAAAAGGGTGAGACATTTAGGAGGAAAAAATATATGAAAGTGGCTATTGGGAATTATGCTTTGGATAACAAGTTCACCACCAAAATCATCTGTTTTAATAATATTCGGTTTGAAGTTGAATGTTCGGATGAAACCTGCTCATTTGCATTTCATGCTAGACGAGGTAAGGGCGCTTCATTGTGGCATGTGTTTGAGTTTGCACCAAAATATTTCTGCGTGCCTGATACACATACCTCATATTATCGGCCTATGAAATCCAACCTCATTGGTAATTTGTACTCATCCTGGCTGACTATAACCGATTACTGTCATAAACAGGTGCAGAATGAAATGGAAGATCGCTATCAAGTCAATATTCAGTATAGTAAGGCATAGAGATCCCTGCAGCATGCCTTAAAGTTTGCATATGGTGACGAAGTTGAGTCATATCGAATTCTACCAGCTTATTTTGCACAGTTGGAATCTTCCAACCCGGGTACTATTACTTCCTTATGTACTAAAGGTGACAATACTTTCCTGTACTCATTTTTTGCTCTAAGTGCATCAATCCGGGGATTTTTAGCATATGTTCGTCCAGTGATTTCCATTGATGCAACACAAATAAAAGGAGAGTATAAGGGG
This sequence comes from Cardiospermum halicacabum, assembly GCA_031304145.1. Classification (NCBI taxonomy): domain Eukaryota; kingdom Viridiplantae; phylum Streptophyta; class Magnoliopsida; order Sapindales; family Sapindaceae; genus Cardiospermum; species Cardiospermum halicacabum. Next base: position 6,108,388 of record CM062392.1, read on the forward strand.
GTGATTATAACTGCAACTGCTCAAGATGGTAACGACGGTATATATCCCTTAGCTTTTGGGTTTGCAGACGGGCAAGAAAATGCTTCTTGGCAATGGTTTTTATCTAAGCTCAAACTAGCAATAGGTACACCTGTTGATTTTGTCCTTGTTTCGGATCGCCATAAAAGTATCTTCAATGCTGCCAGACATGTCTACCCCAACATACCACATGTTATATGCTATTACCATTTGGCTAATAACTTGAAGCAATACGGTAGTAAGGGAATGCATGTCGTCTATTAAAAGCTGCATGTTATGCTCATTCAAAAGAGGAGTGTGATGCTCTTTTGGATGATATACAACAAATGAATCCAAAAATGTTCACTGAGTTGAAAAAGATTGGTAAGGTAAGGTGGGCATGTGCTTACTGTCCCATGAGATGATATGCCATGTTGACTTAAAACATTGCATAATCCACGAATGCTACCAAGAAGAAGGCCTGAAGGCTACCAATTATGGCTGCAAATGAATTTTTAAGAGCCTTGACCCAGCGCTGGTTTTGTGAGAGGCGGGAAGTTGCTCTAAAGCTACTACCATTGTAACAACGGGAACTATTAAACATATTGATGATCTTGATGATGGCGTCACAAATAATGTTGCTCGACCGATACTAGAAGGTAGACACTACCAAGTGTCACAAGGGGATGATATTTATGTTGTTGATTTCGAAACAAACACATGTGGATGCAAGTCTTGGGAACTTGATCAGCTTCTCTGCTCACATGCTATTGCTGCTTCCAGGTATTTCGTTATGTTGTTATTATGTTATTCATTTTCATTTAATGTATATTTATTTAAATTCATAATGTGATGTGGTGTGAATATGTCAGGTTGATGAAGGTTCATCCCCATACCTTATGTTGTTATTATGCTATAGTAAGGAATGGTGGGGAGCATCATATGAGGAACCAATAAATCTGGTACCAAGTAATAGAACATGGTATGAGCCTAGTAAAGTGATCCTACCACCTATAGAAAAGCGGCAATCAGGTTGTCCTAAGATGACGAGAATACCCTCTAGAGAGAAGAAAATTCGGACAAAAATTTGTGCTAGATGTGGTGAAATAGGACATACGAGACTCACTTGCAAAAATCCTATAAGTGTAGAAATGGTAAAGAAAGCACAACACATCAAGATGCTACAAATACCAGACCTAGTGTAACCAGAGAAGATCCAATTGATGATTTACATGGAAAGAAGTGTCGTAGGCAAGTACATTGTGGATATTGTCACGCGGTAGGTCATACGATCAGAAAATGTACACAAAACAACCAAGAAGTGCACAATCCGGATGTTACTAGTGCCAACATTATGTCTACTGCAGATCCGAAAACAGCGTACCAAGTAGATGACTCCACAAACGATGAAATATCATCTAACCCGGAAGCCACATCATCGGAATCCTCTCTTATGTAGAAAGCTTTATTGGTATAAAATTGTAGTACTAAATTTTGTTAAATATGTTTTCATAATCCAGGAGATTTTTAGTCGAAAATTATTTGGTAACTATGTTTTGGTCTTTTGTATGCTGATTTTGGGTTAAAAATTACAGAGATCAATTTTGTGTAAAAATACAACTTCCCGGTACAAAACCCCGAGAAACTGGCAAATTTTAGCAACACTTCCTGGTATTCATAATCGGGACCCAAGAAAAACCCTCTGGAATGTAAAATTATTGAAGTACCGGGACAAAATGAATAAACTATGCCGTTTCCCGGTGTATGAACCCGGGAACATGAGAAACGCAAATATTCCCGACCTTGACACCCGGGAAGCCGGCAAATAGTACGCATTATTCTTGGTTTTGCACCGGGAAGTACCAAAAGCATTCTGAAGAGATTTATATTTGCAATACTGGGAACATATAATCTAATTGTACCATTTCCCGGTTATCAATACCGGGAACCGGGATTTACCCGAATAATTTGGAACCCCGGGAAGCTAGTTTGAATGTATTCTATTTTCCGGAGTATGGTACTGAGAACCGGGAATTTCCAAAAACACTCTGACATTCGCATCGTTTCCTGGCCTTGATACCCGGGTACTCCGTTTATATTTACTTCCTTTCCCGGTTTCGGAAAAGGAAACCAGTAGACATTTTTCGGATTATGGTACCGGGAGGCTGTGTTGTTGAAGACCATATATCCTGGTTTCTTATACCGGGAAGCCGTAAATTTGCTCGCTTCAAAGGAGTTTAAATGCATCAATAGTATCCCCTTTACTTAATATGATCTATCATAATTGTTTAATTGTTAAGTCCTACCATTATCACAGTTAATGACCACTTGAATATTTACTTGGAGTCTACATTTACCATGATTGGGAGATTATAAATCCACTAATAAACTTTATTTGGTCATAGGTTTATTGCATTTTATTAAGTATAAATTGAATATTGTAACATAAATTTATATGCTTTTCTAAGTGGTTTGGCCTAATAATAATACTTTGATATTTACTAAATATCAAATAACTTCGATTTGAGTGGATTCGAATGGCTTTAACTGTATTAAATGAATGATTTCATCATAATAAGAAGACACGTAACTTTATTTGATCATTGGTTTATTGCATTTTGAAAACAACGAAACATTATGTTATTATGCCCAACAAAGTAGAAGTACATTACATAACATATGTTACTATTACATATAAAATGGATATTAAAAAAAAGTATTTCACATCATTGATATAAAATGGATTTGTTGGTATTACATCATTGATATGGTACATGATGCCGGGAAGATTCGTTCTCTTATACATGTTTCCTAGTATAACAAATCGGGAAAGCAAAAGGAAACCAATAGGTTCCAGTGCCTTCCCGGTTTGACATACTGGGAAGCAACCCATATAAAAGATAGCTTCCCGGTGTTCAATACTGGGAACTTCCAGTAAGCTTCCATGTATTTAATACCAGGAAGCTATCTTTTATGCGGGTTGCTTCCCGGTATGTCAAACTGGGAAGGCACTGGAACCTACTGGTTTCCTTTTGTCTTCCCGGTTTGACATACTGGGAAGCAACCCGTATAAAAGATAGCTTCCCGGTGTTTAATACCGGGAACCTTCCAGTAAGCTTCCAGGTATTTAATACCGGGAAGCTATCTTTTATGCGGGTTGCTTCCCGGTATGTCAAACCGGGAAGGCACTGGAACCTACTGGTTTTTCCTTTTGTCTTCCCGATTTATTATAACAGAAAACAGGTATAAGAGAATGAATCTTCCCGGCCTCATGTAATGGGAAGCTCCTGCAAACATTGATAAAACAATAGAAGAATCGAAATTCACCAGCAAACATATCTAACCTAAAATTCCAATCATTATTTAATTAATTCCAAAACACAAACCTAAAACTAACCCAACAGGAACCCTAACTCTGAAATTCCAAACAGAAATTACACAAAAGAAAAGTGATAAATAGACACTAACCTTCACAGATTGGATTTTGGTTCGCTGAACATTCTTCTTAGGCGGCTGCATTTTGGCCGATTTTGTGTTGGCAGTTTTGGTAGGGCTTTGAGATGGCTTCTTCGATTGTTGTTGCGATTGTTGTTGTTGCTTTGTTTTTACAGGGCTAGAAGTTGTCGTCGACCCAGGTTTCTTGCCGTGATAGGTTCTCGCCATGGCTTACAATTAAAAGAGCTAATGTTGAGAGGCACTTTGAACTGATGAGTTGAGAGTTGATGTTGAGACGATAAGTTGAGAGTGAGATGAGTTGAGAGTGAAATAACCTTAGCTGAGACGATTAGGGTTACTTGAAAGTGAAATTTGAATTTGAAATAAGTGAGAGTGAGTTAGGTTTATGCTTAACAGAGAAGAAGAGAGGGAGGTGAGAGAAGAAGGGAGGTGAGACGATGTTGTTGGGAAGATGGAACTGTTCAGTTCCTTTGCTTTCCAACGGTTAGTGGAAGGGTAATTTCGGAATTGTATTTTGTTTTATTCTTAAATTTTTTATTCTTTATTTATTAAATATCATAAATTTTAATTTAATGGACAAAATTGTAACTTTGGTTCATTTAATGTAAAAACTTTTTGTAAATGTTTAGTTGTGTATAATATTTAATGGTGGGCCAAAACTAATCTTGCATATTTTAAAAGGCCCAATAGTGAAAATAATCACTAATGAAAATTAAAAGAATTCAATTTTTTTTCACATAATGTTTAATTTTAACGGAAAATATATTTAATTATACCTAACTAAATATTATAATAATTTTATATTTAAAAAATATATATTAAGACGAATAAAATAAAATCTCATCTAATTATATTTTTTAATATATAAGTAACAGAAAATGAGATGAATGGATAAATAGTGCTTATTATACAAGTGTAGAAACTATAAATAAAATAAAAAGAAAAAAAGCGAAGGGAATATATATATATATATGTATATATATATTAATTCCCAAAACAATCCGGCACACACGGGTAGTTTTGATGAAATGTGGGTGGTTTTTGTATTTGTGAGTGGTTTTGTTAATTATTTAGTTTTAATAGTTATTAAATTTTTGATTTAATAATTTAACTAAACTTTAAATATCTTATTAAATAATTTAAATATTTTCATTTAATTTTTTTTTAAAAATTACTAAACAAAAATAAATTATTATATAATTTAGTATATTTTAAATGTTTGGTTTAATAATTTTTAATATATTTTAATTTTAACTTTTATTTTAAAATTTACTAAATTAAAAAAAAAACTATTCTGTCGATTTAATATTTTTTAAATATTTGGCTAAATAATTTTTTGTTTTACTAAAACCTACGACAAGAGATTATTTAATTATAGGTGTGTTTGAAAATGTATTTAAAAAAATTATATTATTATTGTATTATAATTTTATAGGTTTTTGAAAATAAATATCAATAAATAAAAATGTTTAAAATTTAAAAAAAAATCAAAAAAGGTAAATATTTAATAGTTATTTTATTTTTAATATATATATATATATAATAAAACTCAATATTTCATTAAAATCTATTTAAATTACATAATTTTTTGATTGTCGATATAAAATTAAAAATTAAAAGTTAAAAAAATTATCAAATTATTCAAATAACTAAATAAAATAAATAATTTTTTTAAAAATTATTGATACTTGTTGTAGTTTAGTAAAATTAAAAATTAAAACTAAAAAGTTATTTTTTTTCTGAATAAACTAAAAAGATTACGTAATTTTATTTAATTTAGTAAAAATAAAAGTCAGAAATTAAAACTATAAATTATCTAAATTAATGAATTAAATATTAAATATTTCTAAAACTATAAAAAAAATTGAAAAAAAATTAATGTAAAATTATATATAAAAATAAAATAGTATTTCAATTATTTAATAAAATACTTAAAATTTACTAAACTAAATAAAAACAATTAAAAATTATTTAAAATTATTAAAACTAAATAATTAAAAGAAAATAATCACTAAAAAAAACACAAAACCACCAAGCTAACCAAACAAAAATATATTTTGCTTCCTTGCCTGTTTTCAAACATCTAAGCTAATCTATTTGTTTCGGTGTTAAAAAATAGGGCCAGATGAACGGGGATTCAGAAATGATCCGAACAAGGACCTCAAGCTGGATAAATACAAGCAAAATAGTTTCGATTCCACCTAGATGCCACGTGACAAATATGTCCACTTCAAAAATGCTACTTGATCCCAATTTATCTCCATATCTATCTGTTTGGTATTTTTCTAAATAGAGAAAAGAAAGAAGTACCCAGCACTTGTCAAACAAGACCAAAACGTTTAATAATAATAAGAGAGTTGTATATTACAATTGATTTAAGAGGTCAAACAAGAGTGTCAAAATACCTTCCTTATATCGTATGCAACGAAAGCAAAGCGCTGAAACCATTAGTTCATGAATCAAATTTGACTATTAAAAGAGTTTTTAATGACCTAACAAAAATTAAATTCCAGTCAAAAGAACACCCCTACTATTCCAAAGGACAAGAACTACCACTTCTCTCCAATGCAATCATTTACACTTTTAATGACTATAGAATCTCTCCTTTGAATGAACAAATAATAAACAGCTAGGACAGAATTATTCCTCAAGGTAAACATGATGATGCAGATAATGAAAGCTCTTCCTATCACTCCCTGCAATTTAACAAATATCTTTGTAAAACATGAAATCTTCCGTACCTAGCAACCATGGCCGCTCCCCATTCAGGGAACTTGATCCCTAGTGCTGTCTTCAGAATATGTAAACAATTCAGTCCTTTTGTTCTCCTGAAAACTCAAAGACGTGTTCACCGAATTTTTCTGGGTTGTTGCTTCAGTGCTCATAACTACTTTTGGTAATACGGCTGAAACAAACATTTACAGCAACTAAAAACCTGGATATCCTTACAGAGTCATACTTCTTGACGCCCCAATTGCCAGGAATTTAACATATGCATAGAACCACTAGCTCTCATTATGGATTTACATTGCATTCACTCAAAAACCGATCTTCTTGATTCAAATATTTCTTCCAATATAATCTGTATCGGGGAATCCCCAACTCTAGCCAAGGTTTCATGTTACCATTATAGTGCAAAACTGCAGCTTTCTTAACCGCTTCGACATCAAGTCCATAATCATGACCAAGCCCTGATAACGCCAATTCACTATCAAGAGCATAAATCTGGTCCTGAAATGTAAGTAAGCTTGCACGCAAAGCAATAGATTCCATAGATTCCTGCCTAGATAAATCCTGCAGCCAATTAAAATATAAAGAAAACATTCAGAAATTTTCATTTAATTAATATTTCAAATATTATTCTAACTAACAACCAATTACAATGATATTCCTAGTACAAAAATCCTGCCTGGCAGGATAGAGTGGAGACATGCCTCATGAGGGGAAGGGTAGAAAATTGAATCAGTATACAAGTTACCAATCAGCCCATGTAAATAAACAACAAATTCAGCAGGATAATATATATATATATATATATATATATATATATATATAATAAATTAAAAAAATAAAAATAAAAATAAAAAGGGTATTCACTCACCTCTCTTACCAAGCTTTGGTAAGTTTCAGTAAGATCTAGTTCCCTCCACCTTGCCAGGTCAACAATATTTACTCCAGACATCCACGCACAAGAGTTCTTTTCAAGTCTGTCACCCAAATAATTCCTCAGCTGACCCAATCTCAATGAGCAGAACTGCAGAGCACCATTCACTTTACCTCCCATGTTGAGGTTCCATAATGTTGACAAATCTTTTTGGACAACAATATCGTCATCAAGAACAATAACCTTCTTTAAACTAGGAAACATCTCAGGAAGAAGAAAGTGTGTGTGAGAAAAGATTGATATGTACTGAGTTCTCTCATGGGTTGTTGGTGTATGTCCAACATTTTGAAAGGCTACACGGAACTCCACAGGCAAGTATAGCTGTAAGTCAGTTGCCGTATTATGATCGTTCAAATCAACTTGTTCAATGTTCAAAACCCGAACTGTGGCTTGCCTGAAAGTATGTTTAAGGAACCATAATTTCATTGCAAAATAATTTTGCTTATCAGTCACCACGTGAAATACCTGATTCTTACTCTCCTGCAGCATCACAGGATACTAAATCATCATCCTTGAAGAGCTATGCATAACCAAAAAAATAAAAAGCTCAAAGTGAAAATAAACGTACTCTAGAATTTAAGACTGTTGAGTTGATTGCAACGGATGACGCAAGTACATTCTTGGTGAAAATGACATAATGATGCATCGAGGGGTCTGAATGTTTTTCCGCCTGAGTATGTTCAACATCAACTACAGGTGATTGAAAACATTCAACCGTTAGCTTCATAGACAAGCAGTGAAGACTCTTTGGGATGGTCTGGACTGCAAGCTGGTACAGGAAGGCACTCTGCTTCATGTGGAAATTAGCTTCATCCTCAGTCAAATCAAATATTTGCCTGAGTTTTTTGTCCACATTATTACATTCAACAGGAAATGATTTAGCTCTCGCTATTATAGCTTCTATCTTCTGCAATTTCTTTGGAATCCTAACAAAATAACTCAAATGAAGTTAGGATAAGTTGAAATGTTATGTAGAAGTTTCTACACAGAGCTGAAGCCCCAGTTAAAATAAGCTGTGAGGCATACACAACATGAATAAACTTTATGCATTGTGACACCATTGGAAGCAAAATTCAAGAGTGACGATGCCAGAACATCACAACATAGACAACAGGTGTAAAAAGATACACCTGACTGACTACACAAGAACCAGCCTATATATAAAATCCTTATTGGAAGCTCCCATAGACTTGATCATGGTCATGAATTATATATCCCTAGTTTCATCAACTGATCCTCACTTTCTTAAACTCTGATAGTCTAATAACTCCTAACAAAGTCAGGTTCCTACTTCTCTTCTGTCCAGATTTTTTCCCATCACTTCGAGATTTGATAATCATAAGGAAAAAAGCCACACATGCTAAAGTACAAAAAAATAAATACTCAGTACCAAGCAGACCAAATGGGAAACAAGGAATGCCAGAACCAACTCAAGGACTAATTAAGTACAAAAAGAAATTAAGCTTCACAATACAAGCATATACATAATATGCAGAAGGATGAGAATGATTAAAAAAGGTAAATCTAGCAAAATTGATTAGCTGCGCCTGAACCTCACAAGACTTACCCTGGTGGAAGATCAACATCTGTTGCACTTTCACTAAGAATGCGCTCAAATTCTTGAATATTTTGCTTCATATCACGAGTTAACTTATCCTGTGATGGAAGTTTTGCAATAGTAGGATAATAAGCTCTAGCCACGAAAAGCTGGTCCTTCATTCTCTTTACCATTCGATCTTTCATATCTTGTCTATGTTCATTGCGCCAAAGGCAGTAGCTGCCAAATTTTAATTCACAATTCCCAGTTTCATCAGTGGCACCTTTGACATTTTTAGTGACTTTGACAACACCAACACTTCCATTTTTCTGCACAAATATTCACATAATATCAGAGGCTCTACAAGCACTGAAACATCAGTGATCAGAATCAACAGTTTGCACACTTACACTCACGTTGGCAAGTCGTTGTGACACAACATGAGGGGTCACTTGTAAACCTGTTAATCATTTAGAACCATAGAAAGACAGAGAATTCTAAGAATCTTGTAAGGAGGATCCCTTATCAACACTTATTGAATAAAAGTTCAGCCTGACCTTTATTATGTCGACTATCAGGTGAGGCATTCCTACTGAAAGTATAATTATTAACTTTGTTTGTCGAGTCTGTAGTGACATTCTGAAAAGGACACCACGAGATTACCAACAAAAAGAAAGAAATAAGCCATAAGATGAATGATTCATTTCGAACCAAATACATCAATCACCCTCTTAACTTAATGAAAGGGTTGTGACAAAATTCAAAGCGTTGGAATAATAAAAATAGGAGGAACATAACAATATATTGGCACCAAATTTTTGAAGTCAAAATTTCTACAAAATTGTTGTTATTTATGAAAATAAAAGGACTTATCACAACAAGAACAAGTAATAATCCAGTCTAAACCCCATATTCTTTTGACAAAAATGCCGAAGGCAACTATATAGCCATGGTGGAGTATGCTAGCATTGTAGTATCACATAAAAACTCTTTCATTCAGAGAAAAATAATATCCTGATCACTTGATTCTACATGTGAACCTACCGTGCCGACAAATGTTTAAAATCCCATTACAGATTAAGTTGTCCATTTGAAAATTATCTCTTTATAAAATGTTAGAAGGTGATAAGACAATTGATGGCTGCTCAAGAGGTTTAATTCAAGAAAATTATGTAAACCGGTTTATCAACCCAGACCAAAGTGCTGATGCTACCAACTTAGTTTATAACCCAATTGATGCAAGCCTAAACACATTCTATAATGCCTATGTATGGAAGAGGTGTTCATAACATGAAAACCCAAATCTAGTATTCTAAGTTCTCTCTTTATGTCAGATTAGTGTTAATACTCAAACACACCATTGGCACACTTTCTATAAGAAGTCCTAGATCTAAATTTAAGCATAGTTTTTATTGCTAAAAATACTCACATGAAGATAACTGACTTGCAGTTTTACAATTCTAAATTCTCATTTGACCTAATTATTTTGAGGTATCAAAAACTATACGCCTAGATGAAGCGTCAAATCTATGAATGGGGCAAAATTCAAAATAGGACTCCACAAATTAATTTAGTTATTATAGGAGATCATCCACAGTAAAAGAGATTACCATAACTAAATGAGTAATCCTTTGATTGAATTGAAAAAGTGGGCAAAGGGAGTTTGCTTCCTAGTATTTTTCAAATCAAATTCACCTTTTAAAGTTTCTTTCACATCTTGAGAAAATCATTAACTAGACATATATTAAAATAAATTATATGATATCTTACTACTACGTAATAATTTCCCACCGGACCAGCTACTATAGACGTCTATCACCTACTTCTTGAGGTTTAAAAAGAACTAAACTAAGTATTAAAACTAAATCAGCACACCTTTTTAAATTTTGGCGCTAGCTGTTCCACAACTTCATGGATATGAATTGATCTATTTTTCTGCAGAAACCATCAGGAGAACTTCCATCACAGGACTGCTATGTATTATATCAGAAAAGTAGAGTAAAAAACAAGTATCTTATTTTGATTTTAAATGATTCAAGAAAGACAAAAACCACTACAATTCGTCACAGCACTAACAAAAATTATGAGCACAACTCTGGTAGGTCATGCATTACCTCATAATTCCTCCCTAGCAATACACATTTAATTATAAGACAACAAAAGGTCAAATCCTATTCTACATTCTATTATACAGTGGGCAAATGCAGGAAAATGAGAGATGAATAGCTTACTACAACGGACGTCGGCTCCAGAGGCACGAATCCTGTAGAAAAAGAAATATAATGAGAGCAATTTAGCGAATGACATAAGATCTAAGAACGATCGAGTAGGAGTGAGTGTGTAGAGATGTGGATCTGAGATCTAAAGAGTTACCAATAGGATTTGGAGAGTGAAAGCGATTGTGAAGACCGAGCAAGAAAGCGAGAGGAACAAGCATAGAAAGAACAACGAGAAAGAGTACTCCAATTACAAGACCTCTCCATCGCCTTTTCCCCGAAATAGTCCCACCACCACCACCACTTCCTTTCATCGGCAATATGTTTTTTTTTTTTTTTTCAGATTGCAACCGTTATCTTCTTCTTCTTTTTTATTTTAGGATGGCGGACAACGTCGCCAATCCCAGTGCAATTGCATAATATTCGATCTCTCACACAGCTATATTGCTTTTGCTTTGCTACTTCCACACTTAATTCAAATCATACGCGGCTCCGCTGCACCTGCACGTGGGAGATTGCTCATATACATTCAGTTTTTTTCTTTTATTTTCTGCTGCTGTTGTTACATTACACTTGACGAAACTCACCTTCATTTTCATTTTCACGGTGATGTTGTTGGGTTCGGATACTTACCAAGCCCATCTTTTTTAGGCCCACTGTAGTGCAACTTGTTTGCGTGACCATGACTCCCAATCAACATGGCTCAGCAATCACCGACCATATAACACAATATTTAATACAATATTTTGACTAAATACTGCACGTGAAATAATAATAAAAATAAAAAATAAAAAAAAATAAAAAAAAAAAACCAAAACAAAACAAAACATTTACTCAATACTTACATATATATTATTAAAAAGAATTACATATCTACCATCTTTTTATTTATAATTATTATAAAATCAAAATTTTATTATTTATATTTAAATTATTCATATAATAAATAAAATATTTATAATTATTAATAATATTGTGGACTGTTTGGCCATTAGCGGTTGACGGATTCAATAGCGGTTGGTGGATTCAATTAGCGATTTAACCCGCTGTCAACGGTTAGCGAATTGATAATACGATGTTTAATAATTAGCTATTTAATAATAACACTACTGTTAACGGATTCAATTATAAAATGATGTAATAAACGAATCATCTTTTATTTTTCGGGAAGTATATTTTGCCCTACTACTTTCAAATATTTAATACAATATATTAAATATTTTAATGTTTATTAATAATACTAATAAGTAATAATTTTGATAATATTTTTACTATTTTTTATATCAATTTTTAGTTATGAAATATTATAAGAAAAATAATACTAAAAATATTAAATATTATTATAATATGTTTCAATTATTTATTAACATATAATTAATATAATTCTAATTAAAAGTGTGGTAATTTGATCTTTTTAACAAACCTTTAATTTTAAAATCTCTCAAACGCTCCTACTATCAGCGTTTTAGAAATTAACGTTTTGGACCAAACCAGCTAATTAAATTGCTATTAATCAAACTAGCTATTTAAAAAAAATAGAGGTTTGTGGTGGAAAAATTACCATAAAGCATCAGGGGTAAAGACCGAAATGAGTAAAGGGACCCAAAACCACAACCACTTCGAGCGAAGGCCGATTTCAGCCAAAAAGATCAAGGACACCAAAAGTTCATTTTCGGCCAAAACGACCAAAGGTGTTAAGAATGCCCTTCTCGGCCGATAACACTCCAGGCCCAATGGGCCCTCGATAAATCAGAGAATTCAAGCCCACCAGGCCACGACTAAATCAAATAAGAATTCCCAAAGCCCAACTGACAAAGGAAGACCTCTTCTATTCCGCTAAGGAGATCAAATCCAAGAGGGACTAGAATTCTCAATCCTTGTAGAAATAGAACCCCTATAACACCTATAATAGGGAAAGTGGGTGATTGTAAAAAGATCCGATTTGGATTTTTCATTAGAGAAATTCTATTCAAATATCTTTGTAAGCTTCTGGGTTATCTTCTCAAGAATCTTAACCCTATATTTAGCTGTGGTTTTATTTGGCACCATAGTTTGGCGCCCACCATGGGGCTACGAACCTCACACTCACAAGGTTAAGATCTCTTGAAAATTAGTTTGCCATCTTCGGTAACTTATCACCTAAATTCTGTCATCAACTTTCAGCCTCGATCAATAAGATGAGTCTCGAGTTGCCAATGCTGAAGACCAGGCTCCAGAAATGCCAGTAGAACAGCTGGCATGTCACGTCTGTAATCTGGGGCTATTTGTTTGCTTATTTTGAAATTTTTCTTAATTTTTTTTATTTTCGTTGTAAGGGTAAAATGAGCATTTTTAAAAAATGTTGACTTTTCCGGTTTGACCAAATGATTTGACTAAGTTGACTTTTGGGTTGGTTTTGAAAACAAATTGATATTTGAGTTAATTTTGTAATTATTTTATAAATGGGGTTGTTTTTAAATTAAATTGTAAACATATGAGTTGGTGGTGATATTTGTCACCCATATAAATATGAATAGAATGGTTTTCAATTCATTTGTCATCAAAACCTAGAAATTGTTTTTTACGTATTGTTACTTTCTCTCCAAAAATCAAGAACAAACACTCATATTTCTAAGCTTTAGTTGCTGAGGATTTCACTTGGATTTTCGTGCGGCATTGATTTCTTCACACCTAGGTAATGATTTCTCTTCTCTTTTTGCTTTATATTGATTTCTATTAGAATTGGGGATTTTTACATAAACTAGGGTTTGATGATTTGGAATTGATTTCAACGAATTGATTTAGGGGTTTTGCTTTATATGGTTTGGGTTTTGAAACCCTTGGTTTAATTTCACTATTTGGGTTTTAATTGAATCTCAATTTATTTTAATTGTTCTTTATATATGAACCCTAATTTGTTCAATTTGGGGATTTATGATTTATTCTTGATTTGGTGTAGACCAAGTTGAGAATCGTCGACCGGAGTAGACTCGGTTGATTTGGATTAGCGAATAAGGTTAGTAGTCGTGTTTACGCCCTCACTATTGATTGCCATTTTCTATTTGATTGTTTGAGAATTGGTTAAATTAATATAAGTTGAAATCTGTGATTGATTAGCTTAATTTGTTCGTTTGATATAAACTGCTTGGGTATATTGCTGCCATTTTATCTGTAAATATTGGACATGTGAATCAGTGTCCTTATTTGTCTGATATCTGTCTGTAATCTGAATTCTATAATTTGCTAAAGTCCTGTCCTAAGGTTAATACGATAAGACCAGCATGCTGTTAGGGAAAACTAGATGTATATATTGATGCGCGAAAGCGTATATGGCCTTGATTGCCAACCACTTTCTGGATGCGACGTCATAAGTTCTAGAGCTTTGCTCACTGTCTGGATGCGACAGCATCACTTCTGGGATCTTTGATCCATCTCTGAGGGTTTAACTCTATTTGTCTGTTTCTGTTCCCGATTTTGTTATTAAACTAAGGACATGCCTGGTAAGTTAAACACCTAAATAATTGGGTAATCTGAAACTCTGTGATAATGATATGTTTCTGCTTCTGGTTATGTGTTGGATATGTTTTGATTTGATTCTTGCTGATGCTAGTTGTTTTCTTTTGGGTTCTAACCTTGAGTAGTGTATATTGTGACTCCTAACTGGCTGTAAGTGTTAGGATTAGACCCATTTGGATAGCTAGACTTTGATTGGCGAACGACATAATTAGAATTAGGCTAAAATTGTGCCTAGGGTCCGTAACCGCACTGTATATCGGATTGTATACCGGACTGTCACTAAAAATTGGAAAACTGGACGTAGGATGGTCTCTGGACGAACTCCTTACCGAGCTGGTTACCGAAATACAATTCGGTCAGCCACGAGATCATTAGATTCGCTCTCTGGACGAACTTCTTACCGAATAAGCTACCGAACTAAAGTTCGGTATGAGTCTCAGAAGACTGTTTAACCTCTCTGACCGAACTCTTCACCGAGTTAGGTACCGAATTACAATTCGGCATGTCTGGGAGACTTGAACTCTCTGACCGAGCTTCATAGCGAAATAGGAACCGAACTGTCACTTAAACATTCCTAAGATTCGTATAATTGCTCTATGACCGAGCTACCTACCGGACTGTCTATCGAATTACAATTCGGTAAGTCTGGTAGTGCTCTCTGACCAAATAGCCTATCGGACTGCATACCGAACTTCTAATTCGGTATCGGTCTCTCTTCTGAAAATAATTTGACAACTGTAAAGCCTTTTTCAGTCGGTAATTGAAATAATCTGTAATCACTTATCCTAGATCACTTAAAGGGGTTTGTATTTGGGACAACTTGATTTGATAATCAACTTGTTTGCTTCTGTTTGTATCCCCTTTGGTTGTTAACTAACCTGTATTTTGTGTGACATATTATTTTGTTTAATAAGATGCATCTGTATGTGTTTATTGAGCATTAGCTTACTAACCAGACATCGATAGTCTGACCCTTCATTGTTTTCATTTTTGTTTTGTATGTTTTTTAACCCTTTTTGGGAATGGAAATTTGCTGAGTTCAAACAGTCAGGTGGGATAGCAGGATATCACTAGCATCGAGCATTCACATGGCATCCTCTTCAAACTTAGGTTACATATCAGTTTATTTTGCTAGACTTATTTCTGTATTTGAGCCTGCTGCACTATATTTTAGATTGATTTTTAGATTAAGTACTCTTGGGATATTTTTATGTAATTTTCTTTTATTTGGAACTTGTAGTTCGACTACTTATTTTGGATTACTTTTGACAATAAGTTTTGTCTTCGAGTTTGGATTTCGATATGTATACCTATTTTCTGTATCTGCTTATCTGTTGGTTTGTTATCTGTCATTTGTCTTCCGCACCAGTAGCATCCGGACTATGCATTTCCTTTCTGTCGGGGCGGGGGTTCGGGTGTTAGAATCCTGATTGAGATGCTCAAAAAAGCTGAAGATGAAAAGGAATTATGGAAGAAAGAAGCAAAGTCCAAGAAAAATCAACTGTTCTCTCTAAGGGGAAATACCGACAACCAAGCCGGAAATACTCGCTCATTCGATAGCACAAACTCTACTTTAGGGAGACCTCCAGCAGGGGGACATATAAAGAAAGCGATGGGTCAATGGAAAGTCGTAAAACTGCTGACCGGAGTAGTTCAAGCAGTTAGGCGTTTTGAGGACAGTCTGGAAAAGCAAAGACGAATGTTGAAAAAGCAAAGAAGAAAGTCACTCGATGAATTGGCGGGCCTAAAATCGACTAGAAATGATCACGAAAGACGCGCGCAATAGTGAAATCAAGGAGTTGAGAGACCAGGTATAAAGAACCTCAGGCAGAAGAATCAAAATGCGGTTGTCAACAACACGATATTCTGACACGCCATTTGTGTTGTGGATCCTAAAAACCATGATGCCCAAAAGGTTCTCGATTCCTAATATGAACCCATACGACGGGATAATAGATCCTGAGGATCATATTGCTGGATACAAAAACCGAATGGGAACGTGCAACATTCCTAAAGAAGACATGGTGGCCATTATGTAACATCCTGGGCCGGGGCCCAGTTGGTTACTGTGTACACCCGGATAAACCCGAATCGTACACTGTGCACACCCGGTTAAACCCGAATCGTACACCAATCAATACCGATACAATCGTTACACAATCGGATATCGTGGATCCCACCCACTTTCTTTCGCCTCCACCGGCACTCGAACCCACAACCTCAGGGATATATGGATTGTGAAAGCATGCTGATTACCAATCGAGCATGCTTTCACAATCCATATATCCCTGAGGTTGTGGGTTCAAGTGCTGGTGACTTAAAATATGGCGAGATCCTCCCTTCACCGCCTAATGAAATCTCTAAGAATGGCGACGTATGAAGGTAACTCGCCTCAGTTCTAGTCTTCCGGGCGACATTATTCAACTTCGCCTTCCTCATCGCCTTCTCTTTTCAGCTAACGGCGATGTATGCAGACGATGTTTATTTTCAACATCAATCATTTCGCCTCAATTGTCGACTTTGGATGAAATTCCTGATGTTCCTTCTTTCTTCCGAATTTTGCAATTTTCAGCTTCTTTTCCACTTCTTTTCATCCAAGTCCCTGTCCCAGAATTAATAGTCTAAAATTACTAGAAATGTACTCATTTTTTCATCTTTTAAACTCATTTCCTTTACATTTAAGCTCATAAAACATACTAAAATATAGGTAAATTCTTGACTTATCAACAACAGAAAGAAAGAGAAAGATGTAGATGACCTGTACGACTTGAAGCAGGGGACCAACGAAAGTCTCAAGTAGTACAAGAAAAGATTCAAGGAAACCAAGATGGGCCATTCCAGGATGCTAGGATAAGAGCGCCATCAAAGCCTTCATCAAGGGGTTACTAAAAACTTCAAAGTTCTAGAAAGTCTGAA
The DNA here is from genome assembly GCA_031304145.1 of Cardiospermum halicacabum. NCBI lineage: Eukaryota > Viridiplantae > Streptophyta > Magnoliopsida > Sapindales > Sapindaceae > Cardiospermum > Cardiospermum halicacabum. The sequence continues at coordinate 6,125,669 of CM062392.1, forward strand.
ATTGATCAAACTAAGAACACCAAGAACTTTCGAAGACGTCCACGAGAGACCGAAGACGCAATGGAATACGAAGAGGAGCTTCAACCGAGGAATTACAAAAGCTCTTAGAGTGCATCAAGTTCACGAGGTCGGAATAATGCTAGTACCAGCGATCGCGCTGAAGGACCCAGGAAAAATCTTAGGGAATTCGGCTGAGGTAGCTCAGCTAAATCAAATTACTATGACCAAAGCCGAAGACAAAACGAGCTACTACCTAACCCCCTCACCATACCAATAAAAAAAGCCCTCGCGATCCTCAAAGGAATGGGGGACAGAGTTAGATTGCCCGAAAAACCGCTGAACCCCACAGGTGACCGGAAAGACAAATCCCGGTACTGTCAATTCCACGGAGACCACTGCCATAACACTGACGAGTGTTGGACTTTGAAGAGAGAGGTGGCCGAATTGATTAAGGCGGGACACCTATGAGAATACTTGACTGAAAATGGGAGAGAAATAGCGGCCGAGGCTGATAAGAACTTGTGATCACCAAACTCGACTTCGGTCGCAAGTGCGGAAGAGGAAAGAGTGATCAACATGATCGTCGACGGGTTTGAGATTTGCGGACTAACCAGTTTGGCAGCAAAACGAAAACTCAGAGAAACCTAGAGTATATACAGCATCAGGAATGGACCCATCCTGGCAATTACTCCATCACCTTCACTGAAGAAAAAGCCAAGGAAATCACTGTGCCACACCATGACGCGTTGGTAATCAAAATATCAATAGCAAACCTAACGGTGAAGAGAGTACTGGTTGATAATGGTAGTTCAACAAATATCCTATTCCTCAAAACATTCAAAAACATATAGGTAAACAAAAGGATGATGTCCAGGAAAGCCGTATCCATCATCAATACCGATGGCAAAGCCACGTATACCATCGGCGAAATCGAATTACCGGTGTTTGCGGAAGGGATTAATCTTCATACCACCTTCTTGGTAATAAGCTCGAGGTTAGCCTACAATGTGATACTAGGACGGGCCTAGATCCACGGGAGACATGTCATCAACTCATCAAGTTCCAAACCCAACAAGGGATCAAACAAATAAAGAGGGAACAAAGTTCGTCCAAGGAGTGCTATTCTAACTGTCTAAAGCAAAAGGGGGCCAAAGAATAGCAATCACCTCTCGGCTAAAGTCACCCCAAAACCCGACCGAAGATGAGGTAGATAAAATACCACTATACAAAAAAAGGAGAAAAAATAGTGCATGTTGGAGCTATGATATAGGGAAGAGAAAGGGAAGAGCTGATAAGTTTCCTCAAAGCCAACAAAAACTGCTTTGCTTGGTCGCACAGAGACATGACTGGGATCGACCTGACAATCATAACTCACAAGCTAAAAGTGAAAGAGGGCACAAAACCTGTCAAGTAGAAATGCAGGAGGTTCGCCCCAGAAAGAAACAATGTTATTGACCCTGAGGTCGAAAAACTCCTCGCAAACAGGTCCATTAGAAAAGTCTAATACCCAGATTGGCTCGCAAATGTGGTGGTCGTCAAGAAGAAAAATGAGAAATAGAGGGTCTGTATCGACTTCACAGACCTGAAAAAGTCTTGCCCGAAAGATCCATTCTCACTGCCACACATAGATCTCACCATCGATGCAACCGCCGACTACGAAATGTTGAGCTTTATGGACGCATACTCCGGCTACAACCAGATACTGATGCACCCCAGCGACAAAAAAAAAACCGTCTTCATCATGAAAAAGGGGATTTACTGTTACAAAGTAATGCCCTTTGGTCTAAAAAATGCCGGCTCTACATATAAGAGGCTTATGAACAAGATGTTTGCCAACAAACTGGGAAAAACCATGGAAGTCTACATTGACGACATGCTCGTGAAGTTAGAGGAAGCAAGCCAGCACGTGGAGCACCTGAGTCAGACTTTCGAGACACTTTGAAAGTACAACATGAAACTCAACCCCACTAAATGCCAATTCGTGGTCAAAGACGGAAAATTCTTGGGCTATTTGGTCACGAAGAGGGGTATTGAAGCTAACCCAGATCAAATCAGACCAATCTTAAACATAGCAGAACCCTAAAGCAAGAAAGATGTGCAGAAGCTCACTGGAAGACTAGCGGTCTTGACCAGATTCATCCCAAAAGCTTCGAAAAAATTCCAATCCTTCATTGAAGCTCTCAAAAAGTCCAATGAATTCGAATGGACTAAAAATGTAGTAAAGCTTTGGCGGACATCAAAGATTTCTTGACCAACCCCCCGCTCTTGGCAAAACCTGAAGACGGAGAAAAACTCTACTTATACTTAGCACACTCAGATATTGCAGTAAGCGTCATTTTGGTCAAAGAAATCGGGGGAAAGCAACTACCAGTGTACTTTGCAAGCAAAACTCTTACATCGGCCGAAACCAGATACCTCACTCTGGAAAAAGCCATCTTGAGTCTCATATTCACTGCGAGAAAACTTCGGGCATACTTCTAAGGACGCCCGAAGGATGGTGATCACATCGTTGGCCCTTAGGAGTGCAATTCACTCCTCTAATAGGTCTGGGAGATTGATGAAATGGGCCTTAGAACTCAGTGAGCACAATATATCATTTGAAGGGGAAAAAGCCATCAAATCGCAAGCTTTGGCCGATTTCAGGGCAAACTTCGAAGACACAACTCTGGCGGCCGGAGGCGTTTCTGCCGAAGTATACCAGCTGGCAACCTCCTCAACTGAGGAATGGATACTCGAAGTAGATGGCGCCAACAGAAAAAGTGGCAGCGACTTAGGCTTATGCCTCTGACCCCTAAACCTGCCACCGATTCTCCAAGCCATTCGATGCGAATTCCTAGCCACTAACAATGAGGCCGAATACGAAGCTTTAGTGGTAGGGCTGAGAGTGGCCAAAGAAAGCGGAGCACACAACCTCACAATCAAATGTGAGTCCCAACTAGTGATAAACCAAATCAATGGCACATATCAGGCCAGGAACGAGAAAATGACCAAGTACCTACAAATAGCCAAAGAGCTCATGAAGCGTTTCTAGAGGGCCGAAATAAAACAGATCTCAAGAGAAGAAAATGAAATAGCAGATGCCATGGCAAACCTTGGGGCATCAATGCATAGAGATGAATCAACAGTACCAATCGTATACGCCTTCCTCCCGAAAAAACCCATTGAATACGAAGAAGCCATGGCCATAGAGCAAAGCGACTGGAGAACCCCCATCTTCGATTACATCAACCATGGGCACGTACTCAAAGATAAAGCCGAAGCTAGAAAACTAGGAGCTTAGGCTGCCAGATTCTGCATCATTGGAGAAATACTCTTCAAGTATCCATAAGTGGCCCCTTCCTGAATTGTATCTCCCCCTAGAGGCCGAATTAGTACTAAAGGAACTCCACGAAAGACCAGCCGAGAACCACTCCGGAGGGAGAAGTTTGCCATTAAGAGCACATAGGGCCGGGTACTATTGGCCAACCATGAGAACATACGGCTGATCTGGTAAAAAAAATGCGACAAATGCTAAAGGCATGCCAATTACTCCAACCTCCCAGCCGGGACTTTGCACAAGATAACTTCCCCGTGGCCATTTGACAAACGGGGGATGGACATTATTGTCCCCTTCCCAATGTCCATCCATGGTCGAAAAAGATATATCCTAATAAAAACCGATTACTTTACAAAGTGAGTGGAGGCTGAAGTACTAGAGAGGGTCAGAGAACAAGAATTACAAAAGTTCCTATAGAGGCAGATTATCTGTAGATTCGGTATACCACTAGAGATCATCACTGACAATGGGCCCCAATTCATTGCACAAACCCTAAAAGACTTCTGTGGCCAAATGAACATCAAGCTCACATACTCAACCCCAAGGTATCCCCGGGTCAACGGACAAGCAAAAGTATTGAACAAAGCAATGGTTGACTCTCTCAAGGAAAAACTAAAAGGAGCCAAAGGGTTATGGCCAGACGTTCCCCCTGAAGTCCTCTGAGCATTCAGAACCACTCCCAGGACATCGACACTACAAAACCCGTTCTCGATGGTCTATAGGACAGAAGTAGTACTCCCAATGGAAATCCGGTTACCCCAAGAAATGCTAGATGGTCAAGCTAACCAGCAAGTACTGGCATTCGAAAGCGACACTACATATGAGAAAAAGGAAAGCGTCCAACGAAGGATAGCAGAGTACCAAATAGGAATAGTAAGACAATACAACAAGAAGGTAAAGGCCCGAGCTTTCTAACTTGAAGACTAGGTGCTTAGAAGAGTCTTCCAAAGCACGAAACACCAAGCCCATGGAAAATTGGCCGCAAGTTAGGAACGACCATACCAAGTGGAACGAGCATCTGGCAAAGGGTCCTACAAACTACTTACCAATGAAGGAAAAGAGGTGGAATACAGCTAAAACATTCACCAACTCAAGAGGTATCGGTTTTAAATACAACATACTATTTGTAAAAATGGGCACTCTTTTCCCTAAACGGGGTTTTTAACGAGGCCCACATTTATGCAATAAAATAAAAGTTTTTCTCCAAATTCTCTCCTTACTCGAAATTCTCCAAAAACTAACCAAAGCTACCCACTCCTGATAAACTCATGAAGACAAAGCGCAAAAACAAGGCAAAGACCACCCAGAAAAACTCATGATAAACTGAGAAAGCCAAAAGACAAAAATAAGGCAAAGGCCACCCACACAAACTCCTGATAAACTCAGGAAGCCAAAGGGCAAAAACAAGGCAAAGACCACCCAGAAACTCCTGATAAACTCAGGAAGCCAAAGAGTAAAAACAACGAAAATGACACTCAGAAACTCCTGATAAACTTAGGAAGCCAAAGGGAAAAACATAGCAAAGGCTATCCGGATAAACTCTTGATAAAATCAGAAGGCAACGAGCAAAACTTCCCCCATGATAGCGAATAAAACTTGCCAATCTACGAAACATATCCTAGCCGAAACAGCCAATCAAAATGGGAGGCCACTCGATCCAATTCATTTGCCCAAGTCGATGGGGGATTAGGTCACCAAACCTGAAATGAAAGTATTCGACCAAAAATGAAAACTGGGGGATTGACCCCCAAATCTATCAACAGAATAATAGACGAAACAAAAATAAAGTATTAAAGCAAGGCACAATCAGTCACGATAAAAACAAATAACTTTCCATTAATTTGACTAATAGTTATATGAGGTAAAGTCTGCAAAAAGCAAATACATAAAGAAAAATCACTCTGCACTCAACTTCCATCATGGATGGCGGCCATCGCGTCTAACTCCTTCTTAGCCAACTCGGGAGTCAAGAAACCCCTAAACACTTGCTCGAGGGAAAAAGTCCTAGTCGTTACCTCAGCCTGGGCCGCCTCTAGGTGAGGGTCTCGACCTGGCCCTCAAGCTTCTTGATTCGATCGAGCGCAGTGAGTTTGGAAGCCCTCAACTCTTCCAATTCTTTAGCTTAATTCTTTAGCTCCGCATCTTTCAACGCGATCGAGGCTTCGAGCCTAGCGTTATAAGCCTCCACCCTCTCGGCCCGACTTGACAGCCTCAGCATACAGGGCCACAGTCTTCCGCAAGTTGTCCTGAGCTGCCTTCATTTCGACCGTAGAAGAATTGCACTTGGCCTCGAAGGCCTTCCTTTCTCACATAACAGACATGAAGTGCCGACGGAGCCCCACCGCGCCTTGGAGTCCCTAAAAGAACAAGAAGAATAAGTAAAGTGGCACACAACAGAAAAATAACGAGCGAACGAACTCACCCTGTAAAGACTAGAGACGGCCAACTCATGAAATTTATTAAAAGACAAGGATTGCAGCCACTCTTCATCTTGCGGGAAGAAAAAACCTTCGGCTACTGAAATCATCTCGGCCGACACATTCCTAGTCGAAGAATCGCAAGGGAAGTCAATAATATGGCGGCTGCCCCCTTCGCCTTGAGGCTTCTTCTGAGCTAAATGCTTAGTCCGCTTCTTTACAGGAGACCTTGCACCTCCCTCAGACGAACGCTTCCCTTCAGCAATCGAAGAACGAGGAGGCCTCAAAGCCGCATTAGGGACAATAAGAGGCCGATCATTACAAGTATCATCCGTCGAGACCACTAGACTTGGAGTCGAATAGGCTAAGTAGGAACATCAGGCTGGACCTCGACCAAACCGCCATCTCCAACTCGACCCGATATATAGGCCTTCTCCTGCTCAGCCTGAATTTGGCGCATAATGGCCCGCATGGCCAAAGCTCTTTGGCCCTCAGGCTAGGACATAACGTAATCCGTTAACTCTGCAAGAATACCATAGTTAGTTACGTTGGCCAAAATGAACCACACCTCAAAGGAAAGGTTAGAATAACTTACTTGTCCTGGTGAAGACCCAAAGACGGCTAGGCGCAACTCGTGAAGGAGCACCCTATGCCCGTGAGATGCCTCAGGCAATGCAAAAATAGCCTCACTACTAGCGCGCGCCCGAGGAAAAGACTTGCAATTCTTCACTTTGTAGTTAGCTGAAACCAAAACAACGCTGTAATGTCCAACCCCCGGCCACGGCGGAGCCGCGAACGGAAGCCGAAACGTCACATTAACAATCAATACGTTCATTCTTTAATGCGGAATATAAGTATTAATATTAGGATTGTCAATTACAAAATAATCATCCTGTTTCCAAAAACAATTACATAATCCAGATAATTCATTAGAAAATAAACCCGTTCGCAAATATATCAATCATCCAAATAATAGTTCAAAATCTCCAAATAATTATCCGAAAATATTAAGTACTCAAGTACTTTAAAAAGACTTACAAATCCCATAACAGTTGTCCTAAAACATTAAAAACTGAAATACTTAAAAAGGGTCTACATGTCTTTCAAAAACTAATGAAAATACAAGAAGAAGACAGCTCTCAGTAGTGTTCCAAAAACATGAAATGAAAATGCAATGAGACCTTCAATCTGCTCCATCACCTGTTTCACATTTCGATAGATAGACAAGAAAATGGAAGGAAAACAACGTCAGACTATCGATGTCTAGTTAGCAAGTCATACTCCAACATACAAACACAATGCATCTGATTAAACATTCAATGATGAGAAGGCACGCAAATGCACCTAAATCTAGCAATCAAGGGAAGAGAATACAATCTCACCCAAGTCTAACGCCATTTCGGTTCAATAAAGTGAGATAGTCCACTAAATCTGATTTTATTCATTAGGTGTGTTCAATATTATCAATGTCCAATTATGATCTCAAAATTTGTTTAGGAATCCCCCAAAACAATTAACTAATCACTAGCAATCATCACGCGATATCAATCAATTCATATTTCCAGTTTTATTGACTGCCACTAATCTAGGATCAATAATGAAACGGGGCCAATTAGGCCAAAGCCACCAATATGGTCCGAAGACCGAGATCCATAGAGCCGTTTATTCCACCCCTCGGGACGGACTACTACCTTAGAATCCCATCAATTAGGTCCGAAGACCACCAATAACAATATGCCCGCAGGCGGTGGTGCCGTCACATCCAATAGGAGTCGTCACTCAATTTTTCAATGTGGTTAGCTAAACCAAAGGTCCTATTTTGCTCAATAGGTTGAGATATCTCGGGTACCCCTAATGACATGTCACTCTATCATTACTTTCAACCATAGTTAGGGCAATCATTATTCAGTAGTTAGGTGATCAAACACACAATTCTTCATTTAACAATTTAACAATCTCATTATTACAATCCATTGGCTTTCAATCAATATGTGAGAGGTACTTTACTAGTGCCTTATCCAATTATTTCTAGCTCTAGCTAACCAAAGCCTAAGTCTAACATGCAATAGATTCACTAATAGTTATATATCAGCAATAACCAGCAATACGGCAAACAATATCACTCTATCATTTACTATCCAATCCTATCCAATTGTCAATTCAAGTGATTATCTTATTAACCAGTTTAATGCACAATTCATAAAACAAACAACATCCAATATGGAGTTCAAGACGACGTTGCTAACCTTTCTTCCGACGATAATTAGCTAGGCGTCACCGGTACGTTCTACAGCACCTTCCGCTTTGCCTAATAAGGAACAAGGAACGATAACTCGATTAGGAAATCGATCGAATACGTAGGACGCAATAATCGAAACCTATTCTAATCGCGAAGATACACTAAATGAACGAGCAATAAACGGTGACGATAACACAAATACACTAAAACCCAATTCAAATCAATTATCCTCAAATCCTAGGGTTTCCAACAAACCCTAACCAATCCATCATTAGAGACGATAACGATTACACCATAAACCAACATCAATCATGCTTATACTAATAGCATAGGAGATAAAGGTCGATTGGAGACTTACCGGAGACAATCAAATAGAGAGATTGCGAGGAAACGGAGAGAACAAACACTTGCAAGACGAGAGAATTCGAGAGAGAGGTTGCGAATGAAGAAGATTCGGCCAATTTAGGTTTTAAAAACCCAATTTCGGTGGTTGGCGACAAGGCTGGCGACATAGGCCTTATGTCGCCAAAGCGCACCGAAAGAAACACTTCAATATTGTAGAATTTGCTCACTGGCGACATAGCCCCTTGTCGCCAGCGCTGGCGACAAGCCTGGCTACATAAGGCTTATGTAGCCAGCGCGACCAGTGCTACGCACTTTTTTTCCTTCATTCGTTCTGCTTCGTTTTTGCTTCGATTTTCAAAATATGAACATTACAATACCATTAAACATTCTTAGAGCATCCAAAGATGAATAATACTAATTCAATATTCAAGAACTTTCAAAAGTTACATGAAAAGAATCAATATCTCGAAAAATCAACTTTAATCCAAAAGCTATAAACGTTTAGCCCCAAATTTGGGCGTTACAAACGCAATAAGTAAACTCGCCCGAAAAAAGAATCGAAAAACAAAAGACAAGAGAACTACATGAATCTCTCTAGAAACGAGGGTAACCCAACCCTTTGCCCAGGCAGGTAAGACCTTTAACAAAAAAGTATATGTCTTTCTAGCGACGTTCATTGGAAGAAAACCCAAAGCTCAGAAGCTGGGCATTTGACGGAGCATTTAAAATATATCGCCATGTCTTAGGCTTTTCCCTCTTCACAAAATAAGAGTAAAAGAAATCCTCGACCGAAAAATCTAGGTTGCATTTTTCCTTCAACCTATCTACGCATAGAAGTAGCCTAATAGTAACGGGGTCAACTGACTCGGATGGATTTGGCATCAAGTGCACAACTCCATGATGGGAAAATGAAGACCAATCTCGAAGTGATAAAGGTAAAAGGGCTCCCACCCGTCGGCCAGAGCATCATCGACCTTCTCCTCAGGCTTTGGCAACCTGATATGAAGCCACTCCGGAAACTTGCACAAAAAGAAAGTGGTCTCCAACTCGGTCATGGTCATGACACTACGGACATTGTAAAAGGCAGGCAAAATGCCTTGAGGGGTGGACCCGGCCGGAGCGTTGCGAGCAGATGAACATTCTTCGTCCATGTCAGTTTTGGCCGAAAAATTCGATGTAAGACCATCAAGTGTGGATGTATCCAGAGAGTCAGAAGACATCTACACTCGTCCGAAAATATACATCAGGTTAGTGGTCTTCGACCGAAGTTAAAAAGATCCAAAAACACACCTAATAATATAATAATAGTAAAATCTTAACCTAAAATAACGAGGAAGATGAAAAGGTGAGGAAAAGCTGGAAATTCGATGCATCAAACAACCTCGGTAAACCAAAGGACACATCGACGCCTATGAGTATCCGAGACCTCGCCGAGAAAATAATGGTCAAGCGGAACCAGGAAACAAAAGTTCAAAGCAACCCTACTAAAAGCAGACAAAAAGGAAAGAAAGGCAAGCAAGGAGCAGAAAACTAACCTTGACTCGCTTTGGTGACAGAAACGGAAAAGTGCAAGAAACAAACTGGAACGGGAAGCTTCACCGGAAAACGCGAAGGATGCCGAAAAGATGAAGAAATTCTAGAGAGAGAAGTAATAGAGGAACTCTGAAAAAAGCATACCATCTCACCTACCCTTATATATAGGCAAAAGGTAATGATCACATTTTAAGAGGCACGACAGTCGAGGAGCCGTCAAAAGGGCAATGATTTGACAAACGAGGGCTTATATGGAGACCAAGGGTGAATTTGAACAAGTAATGGGGTACAAGATGGCAAGTATAAAGATCAGAAAACCACAACCTTGTCGGCCGAAATCTTCAACACAAGCGAAGCCTTCTCAATTGATCGACACGAACCACCACCTTAACTGTCATACTCGAAAGATTCCAGTAATGGTAATGGGGGATTACTGTAGTGGGAAAATAACCATGAAGCATCAGGGGTAGAGACTGAAATGAGCAAAGGGACCAAAAGTCATAACCACTTTAGCCGAAGGCCGATTTCGGCCGAAAAGATCAAAGGCTATTAACCAACTTCTAATTGAAAACGCTATTAACCAAACTAGCCATTTAAAAAAATAGAGATTTGATTTTGGTCAAATCTCTAAAATCCCTAAAAACGCTAACCTCTAAAATCCCTGAAAACGCTAACCTCTAATTGAAAACTTCGTTTAACAAACAGGTTCTAAATTTTTACTATTATTTACACTTATATTATTTCTTAAAAAAAAATTTATAATTTAAATAAATCATATATTTTTTAATAAAATAAAAAGTATATATAAATGTATATTTTTATAATAACAACATACTTTAAAATATATTTTTATTCAAATATTAATATATTTGCTAAAACAATTTTAGCATATTGATGTCAAATAAACTTTTTAAAATTAACATAAAAAATTAAGTATAAATTAACAACTGAATATAGATTTAGATATTTCTTTAAATCAAATAGACGAAAAACTAACACATATATTTTTAAATTTTTATTAAATTTTTTTTATAAATTTCATTATATACTACAAAATATTATTTATTATTTTATTAATAAATATTTTTTATTTGGACATTGGTAAATATTGCACTATACCGTACCTATCACTCTATAGTTTACAGTTTTATCTTTAATAAGATTTTAATTTAAAAATATATTTAAGTTAAAATAAAAATATTTAATTTAAATATAACAATATAAAAATTATCATTATTTTGAAAATTAAAAAATAAAAACTCTAAAAGAGTGATATTATATTAGGCTCTCACAAGGTCCTAACCAACTGGATACATCTTTATATATAAACAACTTAAAACTTTGTGTCAAAATAAAGTTTTTTTTTATTAAACTATTACAATAACACAATTCAATAATAAATCAAACATCATCTTCAATTGAAACTCCAAAAATTTATATATAAACAACTTAAAAGCTTTGTGTCAAAACAAATTTTTTTACTAAACTATTACAACAACACAATTGAATAATAACACAATTTAATAATGACTCAATCAGCATCTTCAATTGGAACTCCAAAACTAAGTCTTCAGGAACCATCTCTTCAAATCAAATAATTATTTTTTTTAGTTTATATCAATCAAACTCATATATAATACTAAGGGTTATTTTCATTTTTTTATTTTATAACTTTTATTTACATCATATAGCCGAACTTAAAAAATTTTACAAAAATAATCTTTCAAACTTTCACTTTTAAAAAATGAACCAAATTGATCATTTTATCCTTCTGTGAATATCTTTTACACTGATATGTGAAGGTATGAATGTGATCTGTGAAGAGGACCTTCACATATGTGATGGTCTATTTTTGAAAATCAAAATTTGAGTGGCTCAAAAATAGAAATAAATTTCTATTGGTTTAGTTTTGAATTTTTAAACTTTATTTGGTTTATTATATATAATTTTCCCTAATACTAATTATATAAAGTTTAAAAATATAAATTGAATTAGGACATTCATAAATTAAATTATTAATTAATTAAGAGTAATGATAAATACAAATTGAATTAATGCATCTTAAATTAAAATATTAATTAATTAAAAATATATCAATTAATTAAAAAAAGGATAAAATTGAAAAATGTGCGATATTAACTAAATTAGCATGCAGCTTTTACTATATTATTTCTACCAATATTTTAGGGCATTACTAAATACTGCAACTAAAATTTCAATTATACCCTTTTATCATAGACGAGTTTATAGAGAAAATCGCAAATCCAATCGTAGAGGGTGAAGAGAAAGAAAAGATGTGATGTGTTTTAATTTGAAATCTCGTTAGAAAACAATAAAGACGTCTAAAGATGCAACTAGATTCTTCAAAAGTTTCGTCCTTTAGTCACTTAGAAAATAAATCATGTGTAGGCTTCCAAAGTTTTTAGTGAAGAGCGATGTCATGGAGCCATTAATTGATAAGATAGATGTAAACTGAATTCGTGCATCTGGTATTCGCGACCATGCGTAAACTATACATCTCAAAAGAGTTTCGAGTTTTGAAATTTATATGGTACATGAAACTGGAAGACCAATATCATTCCAATATTGTTGACAATCCTGACGCTCACTTCATTCATTATCGTGACGCTTGAGCATCCATGATTATATGGTTGAAGAAAAAATTCAAACGATATGAGATAACGAGAGAATTTTTTTATTTTATTAAAACTGCAATATTAAAATTCTGGATTTGAAGAAAAAATTCAAACGAGTTGAGATGATGAGATAAAATTTTTTATTAAAACTAAAATATTAAATTTCTGGATGTTCTCTATGATTCTATCGTTGAAGAAAAAATTCAAATGATAAAAAGAATTTTATTAAAACTACTGTATTAACCTTTTAGGTGCAATTATGTTAAGGGTGTAATCGAAAACATATGCGGTATTTAAAATTTTGGCATGCGGTATTTAACACTTTTGATATTTTATTATAATATATAATTTATCAAATAAATAATTTTGAAAATTTAATTTAATTAATTATTCATACATATTAATATTTGAAAATTACTTTTTACTATTACTTACAATTATACCAATCCTACAATAAATAAATTTGGAGAAGTTATAATTTAAATAAATAAATAATATATTTCTTTAAGAAAATAAAAATATATAGATATATAATAACAATATACTTTAAAATATTTTTTTATTTAAATATATTAATATTTACTAAAAGAAGTAAGCATATTAGTACGAAATAAAAATTTTAAAATTAAAATATATTTATATATTTCTTTAAGTCAAATATACATGAAACTAACACATATACATTTTTAAATTTTTAATTTAAAAATTCTATAAATTTCATTTTATACTTCAAAAATATTATTTAATATTTTAATAAATAATTTTATTTCTATAAAAATTTTATTATAATATGTAATTTGTCAAACAAATAATTTTAAAAATATAATTTAATCAATTATCCAAACATATTAATATTTTTTACAAAATTCATCTATTAATAATAAATAAAATATTATATATTTAAAAAATAATAATAACTGCACATAGCGGACTTATTCACTACAAAAATAAGTCCAATAAATCTGTTTTTCATGATCTATCTATTTAACTAAAAGTTACCAACGAAAAATTAATTTATAAAAATTTAATCTTCAAAATAAATAAATATATATATAATATTAAATGGCGGCCAAAATTTATATTTTATTACTATTATTTGTTGGATTTAATATGAGTAAACCTAACCCGTTTTAGTAAATATCACGGTGATGGAAGGAGAGTATATCTCAACTTCCACAATATCTTATCAAAATCAGAAATGTTTGATTTTTAAAATTTCTTTTAAAATTTTTTATTTTATTGATGGATTAATCCTTTGAAAAGAAGAGATTTTAACTCATCTCAAACTACTCTGGAAACAAAAAGGAAGTTTTGTATGATTACTAACTTTGGTTCACTAGCATCTCATTTAAGGAGGTGAAAATGGTTCATGACACGATGGATCGACACGAATCCATTAAAATAAATAGGTAATTATAAATGGGTTGAGTTGGGTTTCATTAACGAGTTAACGTGTCAACCCGTTTAACCATTTTAACTAATTCAAAAAATTGTTTTTATATATTGGAGAGGAAACTAATAAATTTATAATATATATTTAACCACATAAATACAAATATCAACACATATCATCTTACAAACACTTTTTGGATAAAATAATAACTCATATATCTGTTAAAGTGTCATTTGTTTGAATTATTTAAGATTATTATTTTTTATATACGAATTATAAATTATAATTTGACACGATGGGTTGACATGGTTAACACGAACTCAATAATAAATGGATTAAGTCGAGGGTAAATGAGTTGACACGATTGTGACACAAACCCGCTTAACTCGTTTATAAATAAAGAGAGTTGAGTTTGGTCCAACACGACCCGTTAACACGTTTTGACACCCCTAATCTCATCTACATGATGAAAAGAGATTTCAACTCCGTCACTTCCAACTGTGTTTGAATTTGGATTAAGCAGAATTTATTTTTCTTTACAATTATATTTCTAAAATAAAATAACTTAAAATTAATCCAGCCTTTCATTTAAATATTCACTATTCAATATAACACTATTAATTATATTCAAAATAGGGTTTGATGATTATATTTATATCATTAGATATTTCACTAGGGTAGTAAAAGTTTTATGTATTTTTTTCCTCCCAAAGAAAGAAGAAAAGAGAAAAATACATCTATATAAAAATTTCACATGTAGAAGGTGTTAAAAAAAATAATAAAATAAATAAATAAACCCTCTAAATTTTACATCCAAATACTTCTCTCCTTATTTAACTCATAATTACATATTAGGTCTTGGTTAAAAATGGGTCAATCATCAACATTTCAGAATACTAATAATAACTTAGAAATGACTATAAACATGATAGTGAAACCAGATTAATACTACCTCCCAATATACTCATCATCACATCAACCTGAGATTCATCCTTTAGTCCCAGCTGTAAAATGCAATGCAATACAATTATCCATGAAAATCTAATTCAACTATACAATCCTATTTACTTTAAACAATTAAAACAATAAAAACCATAATAAGTTTAGATAAAAAAAAAAAACAAAAAATCAATTAATACCTTATTGTAAAAAAAGAAGAGGAGAGAAGCTTGGTTTGCCGACATGTAAACAAATCAGCGAAACGATCTCAGCGTGTCACGTTTTGAACAATGAGTTGATCAATAGTGGCGATGAGAGTGGATATGGGGCTGATGTGCTGCGTTTGGTGGAGGAGAAACCACTAGTAGTATTGTCTGTGATTTTGAAGAGAAAATTGAGTTTCAATTGTCTGTACAAGAGTTTGACCAAGTTGCTAAAACTCTTCGCATAGATTCCAAAGAGGGTTAATGCTTCCAAAACTAATTTTAAACAATTTATTTGAGGAAAATTTTCAGATTCCTAAATTAAAATAGAGGTCGTTGATGAAAAGGAATTAGTTGGACCGTGTTTTCTAATTAAATTGAAGTCAAAACATCTTATTTGTTTGAAATAGCAATCCTAATCAGATATGGTTTATAAATTTTATAAAAACAAACAGCAAACGGTAATCAATCACTACTCTAATCAATTCTCTTTTTCTTCGCTCTCTGTATCAATTTTATTCTCTTTTTTGCTCTCTGTATCGATTTTCCTGGTAGTTTTTTGCAATGAAGAAGAATGAATACTTCGTTGGAGAGAGTTCAGAATGCAAATCACCACCTAGATATGACTGGTTTGATCTAGCATATAATCAGGCATTAGATTTTGTAAACTCAATGAAAGAGAGTGATAGTGACCTGTACGAAGAGTTTTTATCAATTATACATAATTGGGCTACTGGTAAAGTCGACTTGCCTACGTTTAAACTTCAAGTCATGAATTTATTGGCGGAAAAACCTGTTTTTATTGCTGGTTTCAATATATTCTATCCCGATTCGAATCCCAGTACAGATGTAGAATATGAAGGAAATGAGCATACGAAAATCAAGATCCTAGAGAAGAGAATATTGGATTTAATTGACAGGGCTGAAAAGTTAGTTTCGTAGAGTGAGTTTAACAGCTTGATGAGAGTGCTTTACAATTATAATACAAAAGTTATTTAATGTGATGATACAATATCGGTCGCGAGTCAAATTCTTGGTTTTGATCCGGATCTGGTAGAGGAGTTCACTTGTTTTTTCAATTCTCCTGAAGAGTTTTTATCTAAATACGAAGATAAAAAAAAAAGAAAAAAAGAGTGGATGCTAACGTGGAAGTTGATTTTGAGAACCAAAGAAGTGAGGTATTGTGTTGTCTGGGTAGTGAAAAGGGACCATTTTTATATAAAGACATTTACGAATTGGAGAGGTTGCTAGATTGTATAAGATCGACTATTGAGAAAGTGAAGAAACTAATGTATGATCTTAAAAAGGAGAAAGTGAGAGTGGAGGAGATTAGATTGAGAATTGAAGATTGTGTTAACAAGAGTTGTGTAATAAAGTTAATGTACAGAGAACGTTTGAGTGAGATGGTGAAGGTCGTTGAGAAAAATCCAGTTGAGGGTTGTGTTTGATGTTGAAGAGATCACAAGAGAAGGAGCATCAGTGTACTGAGAAACTACATGGGAGGATTAGATTAGAACATGAATAAACAATATATTTTGTATATTGCAAATTGAGAAATTTTATTTTGGTCCAACCTATCTTTGTAATAAAGAGTTCTTTCTTGTTTTATTATATTTGATTTATTTGTATAATTCTTTCAAATTTATATGTAAAGTTCCAAGATGAAGAGATTCAAATTAATTGAAGCTTATAGAATTCCTACAAATTTATGTTGAACGATAAATCACATATGCTATAAATCTCATATGTTGATATATGATATGTATCCAATTAAAAGTCTGAAGAAAAAAGTATATATATCATTCAGATTATATAACGACGATGGACGTCCACCAATTATAATAATAACTAGAATTTTGGACCTGTGCGGTACGCACGGGTGTTACAATATACAATAAATATGTATTTTTGAAAATTCTCGCAAACAACAAATAATCAATTGTGAAGTGTTTCGAAAATGAATAATATATCACAGGATGTTCCCATCAACCAACAATAAAAATAGAAAACAATTAAAGCAAACAAAATTCTAGAGACGAAAAAAAAGAAGACTAAACGGATCTAATTAGATATTAATTTCTTTCCACTCTTAGTCATTTGTGTTGTTAAGATCAAATCATATAAAATTAAGTGAAATTATTATGAATCTCATTTATTTTTAATTCATTTGTTGCGACTCGCTGTGAAGTACCCTTCATCAAAATCAATACATATATTAGAATTTGCAATTTTATTGCTATAAGAAAAGAAAATGTAATTATTTAACTTATCAGATAAATTACATTACTTTTGTGTCGGATAACGTATATGTTTGGGGCTGCTTGTGATTACGAAATAATCACTTATTGGGTGATGAAATGTCAAACATACCCTTCATCCATTCCAAATTTACATTCATACATTATTGTTATATATGTAAATTTAGGATTGAGGCAGGGCATATATGGAATTTCACTACCCCATAAGTGATTATTTTACAATCACAAGCTGCCCCAAACATACACAACATTCAGTTTGTAGCTTTATCAAATGCTTGAGAAGACTTCTTTGGATACAAATTTGATTATGATTTGTATTACTATACAATGCTCATCTAAAATAAGTATTTTTTTAGACCTTTAAGATTAGTTGCTCGGGATACAACAACATATAATTGATTGTGCCTGAAAACAAGTCTTTTGAGATAGAGACCTACATTATTTAGAGATTGTTCCTAACTCTTATGTTATGGTTATTGCAAATGATACTGAAATAGGGAACTGTCTCCTCTTAAATTTGAACGGTAATATCGAATCCCACAACGCCAATGTAAGTTACAGTATCAACATCTTCTGTCCAACAATTAGACTTTGAATCACTTTAACTTCCAAGACTCTTATTCCTAACCTTGCAATGATCAACCATGTACCATTGCATAATCTTGTCGTGTGATCAATATTTCGTAATAGCATCGCCAGTATATAAACTTTAAGTTTAAGTTTATGAAGTGGTAAACCTTAGCACATAATACTATTTAAAAAATTTAGAGTGTAGAGTTCAGTAAGTAAATTGATCGTCGTATCCGATTGGCGCACCGAATCTGAATTGTGGTAAATCCTTTCATCACTAACATTAATCGATATCATGTAATTGTTTAGCTCTTCCACTAAATCCAGCATCAGAGTTAGTCTAGCGCGCTCCTGCAAGTCTGTAGGATCGTTAATGACCGATCGAACGAATGATATATTGTTTCTACTATAGAATTGAGCATATTAAGAGATTCTTTTATCTACAGAACTCTAGGCATATCAATTTCGGAGGTTCTTGTTTTTTCTCCTATAGTGCCATCATCGATGCTTAAAATCTAATCTATAAAGTTTTTAAGAGTAGAGGACTCTATGGACGATGATATTGATTGAAGTCTCATATTATTAGTCAGTATCACGATCATGCAGTACTTCTAGAGAAATGAAGAGTTTATCGTTGCATTGACCAATTGGCTTCTACTACCTTACGTATGGTAGGTAGTATCTGCCTGAAATCTCCTCGTAAAACAATAGTCTTGCTACGAATAGTAGGTTTTCATTTTCGGGGTCAACTATTCTCATCAAGTTCTTCAATGTCCTGTCTACTAACCCAAAGCAATGCTTGTGCACCATTGACAGATCATCAAGTCTTTCAATGTCTTGTTTACTACCCTGAAGCAATGCTTGTGCACCATTGCTGCCTCATTCCCATATGATTAGTTTTGTCATTATAAGCCACTCGGCCTTATGGCTTCCAAGATGGATGTTATATATTGAATATACAATAGGAGTTAATAGGATGGATAATGTCGAATGTGCAGTCTTTCAATGCCTTGAATGTCTTGTCTAATGCCTCGAATCAATGCTTGTGTGCCACCAGTGCCTCATCCCATAAGATTAGTGTTGCCTTTATAAGCAACCAGACCTCGTGGCTTCAAAAAGGGACATTGCACATCAAATCTTAAATAGGAGACAATAGGATGGAGAATGTCAAATTTGTAGTCTTTCCTCTAGGTAGTAGAAATAAAGCAATTCCACTTGGAGCTGACGTCAGTATAATTTGATTCTGTAATTTTAGAGCCGAAGCTAAACCTATCCACACAAAAGTCTCTCATGTAACTTCGTAGTTGTATCGAAAAAATAAATCTTCTTTTCCATTGCTCACGTCATCCATGATCATATTATATACAAGTTTTTTGTTCATATGTCAAATTATTCACAAAGTTGTCATGGTTACTTTTCAATTTTAAAAACTTAAAATTGAATCCAAAATCTCAATATTTTAAACTTTTATTAAAACTTATACCGGCAAGTACTTTTTAATTGTATAAAGGTCACCAATATCATAAAGGTTGATATGTAAACTAATTCAATAAAAAATCTCATTTATATAGTAGTGGCGAAAATAATTAGTGAGTAACGTTTTCGATGTGGGAAAATAATTAGATGAAATATAACATATAGTAATATATATATATGTATATATATATATATATATACATATTTAATGACTAAATAACCAAATGAATTAATTAATACTTATGTGTAAATATGTAATTTAATATAAAGATGCTTACGTATTTTTTTCAGAGTGCAATTTGTCATCACGAGGTTAATTCGCTTGTTTAAATTTAATATAAAAGTACTTACATGTTGTTTTGTTAGAGCGCTACTTGCCAACACATGGTTAATTCATTTCGTTAGATTTCTCCTTTTATTATAATAAAGATAGAGATATTATAATATAGATTTTTAGTTTATATCAATTTTAAAAACTTCAAATCCGAAGTCTAAAACTTTTTAACTTTTATTAAAGTCTATAGCGGCATGTACCTTTTAATTGTACAAATGCCTTAAAGGTCGATACGAAAACTAATTCAATAAAAATCTCATTTATATATGAGTGGTGAAAATAATTAGTAAGTTATACTTTCGATGTGAGATAACAATTAGTTGAAATATAACATGTAATAGAAAAAAAAAATATTTGAAATGACAAAATAATCTAATGAATTAATTAATACTTATGTGTTAATATGTAATAATATAAAAATGCTTACATGTTATTTTTTCCAGTGTCACTTGTCAATACGTGGTTAATTCGCTTTGTTAGATTTCTCTTTTTATTGTAATAAAGATAAAGATATTATAATATATATTTTGAGCTTGTATCAATTTTGAAAAACTTAAAATTGAATCTAAAATCTAAAATATTTTAAACCTATATTAAAAAACCTATAGTGGCAAGTACCTTTTAATTGTACAAAGGGCATCAATGCTTTACAGGCTAATATGAAAACTAATTTAATAAAAATCTCATTTATATAGCATTGGTGAAAATAATTAATGAGTTACGCTTCCGATGTGAGATAATCATTAGTTGAAATATAACATATAATAGAAAAAAATAAAATAATATATTTTTAAATGACAAAATAACCTAATGAAATAATTAATACTTATGTATTAATATATAATTTAATATAAATTTACTTACGTTTTTTTTAGAATGTCACTTGTCATCACATGATTAATTTGCTTTATTAGGTTTCTCCTTTTTATTAT
Source organism: Cardiospermum halicacabum (assembly GCA_031304145.1). Lineage (NCBI taxonomy): Eukaryota > Viridiplantae > Streptophyta > Magnoliopsida > Sapindales > Sapindaceae > Cardiospermum > Cardiospermum halicacabum. The sequence continues at coordinate 6,146,260 of CM062392.1, forward strand.
AATAGAGATATTATAATATATATTTTGAAATTGTATCAATTTTGAAAATTTTAAAATTGAATCCAAAATCTAAAATATTTTAAACTTTTATTAAAACCACATTTTAATTGTATAAAGGGCACCCATGCCTTAAAGGCATATATGAAAACTAATTCAATAAAAATCTCATTTATAAAATAGTGGTGAAAATAATTATTGAGTTTCGCTTCGGATATGGGATATCAATTAGTTAAAATATAACATATAGTAGAGAAACAAAAACTAATATGTTCTAAATAAAAAAATATCCTAATAAATTAATTAATACTTATATTTTAATATGTAATTTAATATAAAAAAATGCTTACGTGTTGTTTCTTTGGAACGTCACTTGTGGTTAATTCGCTTTGTTATATTTATCATTTTATTATAATAAAGATAAAGATATTAGAATATTGTCTTTGGGTTTCTATCAATTTTAAAAACTTAAATTGAATCCAAAATATAAAATATTTTAAACTTTTATTAAAACCTACCGTGTCAAGTACTTTTTTATTGTTCAAATGCACCAATGCCTTAAAGGCGGATATGAAAACTAATTCAATAAAAATCTCATTTATACCATTGGTAAAAATAATTAGTGAGTTACACTTTCGATGTGGGATAACAATTAGTAGAAATATAACATATATAACATATGTAGAAAAAAATAAAATAATATATGTTAAATAACAAAATAACCTAATACTTAATTATTTTGTTTGTATTGAATTGATTCTATTTCTAATAATGAATTAATTTGATTTTTGAGATGATATGATTGCGATTATAAAAAAAAATTACTTATTCACATTTTTAATTCAATAAAAAAATTTATAAAACATGTTTAGTGGAACCTATTCTTTTAAGAATATGAAAACTAAATTTTAAGTTTAACCAAATATATATATATATATATATATATATATATACACATGTATATATATTTTTAAAAAATAAAAAATTATTATTTTGTACAATAATAATAATATAAATTTTGGATTCATGTCAATTTTAAAATTTCAAAATTGAATCTAAAAGTTAGAAGTAATATAAATTCATATTTAAACCTTTAGTGACAAGTAGCTCTATTTAATTTATAAAGAGCACAAACGCTTTAAAAGTTGATGCAAGAACTAATTGAACGAAAATTTCTTTATATAGTGATGAAGAAAATAATCAGTGGGTTATATTTTCATTTTCGATGTGGTATAACAATTAGGCGTAAATATAATATATAACTGGAAATATATATTTCTTTTAAATAGGAAAATTTGAATATTAGAATTTATTACAGAATTTGTGAAAAAAAGAGAGAATTTTTTCATCTATTATGTGAATTACACTTACCTCTTAAAATATCGAAATAATCAATTTAGTTAATGAAAATTAAAATTTAAAAAAGTAATTTAATAGAAATGTATGACGTGTTGGTTTTTTTAGCCTCATTTGTCATCACATGATTAATTTACTTTGTTAGATTTCTCATTTTATTATAATAGCGATAGAGATAAAGATATTATAATATTGATTTTGTGTTTGTATCAATTTTAAAAACATAAAATTGAATCCGAAATTTAAAATATTTCAAACTTTTATAAAAACCTATAACAGCAAGTAGCTTTTAGTTATACAAAGGGTGACAACGCCTTAAAGGTTGGTATGAAAAATAATTCAATAAAAATCTCATTTATATAGTAATGGTGAAAATAATTAGTGAGTTATGCGTCTGATGTGGGATAAGAATTATTAAACTATATTTTTTTCTCGTCATATTCTTAGCATCTTTGACACATTCTTGACACATGGGATTGATTAGAGAAAATAATTCATACCTAATAAAAACCGTAGTTAAAATTTTCATTAATCAAATAAAAGAAAATAAATAATAAATTTTCAATCATTATTATTCCAAATAATTATTTATAATTTTCTAAATAAATATATTAATAAAAAATAAACATTAAAAAAAATTGAAATACATGCAAACCATTACTAAATATATTTTTTTAAAAAATAAATAAAAAACATAATACTAAATTGTGTATTTAAAGAATTCAAATTTATGTCTTGTGATTCGATTTATTCATTATTCACAATTCTTTTTTTATAAATATGTATAATATATTTACGTATAATTTGATGAAATCTTTTCTCACGAGTAACAACTCCCAAACCAATTAAACATATGACTAAAAGCATCAATTTGACAAATGGTTACATAATAACATTTTTTTTTTTATAGTTTTTCTTTCATTGATAACCTAATAAGGGTGATTTTTTTATTTTTTTATTTTTGTATTTTTGAAAATTTATTATTCATCTATTAATTAGTGAAATTTCTTAATTAATGTTGTCAACTTAATTTTGTTTCAATTTCACACAATTTTTTTTTTTGTATTTATATATTAAAAGGTAATAATTTTATTAATGAACGTTAACTTAATTTCGTTAATAAAAAATTAGCTTTGATATTTAACTGTGATATTAATATACTTAGATATAAAATTATTTTAAAATACAAAATATAATATTATAGCTATTGTAATAATACTTAAATTCAAATACGTTAAAATTTGTATTAATGAAAAAAATGGTTAGTTTTTATTTTTGTAATATATTTTAAATTATAATTTTTAATTTTAAAATTACTATTATTTTCTAATATAGTTTTTAGATATCTAGAGTAGACTTACACCTGAGTTATTTGAAGAATATTACAACAAAATTGTGAGTTTCCAAAAACTAAATTATACAAATATTTAATATGTGATTGTTGGTCTTTTTTATGTGTCGGGATAATAACATCTTTTATAAGATTATTTATTTTAAAAAATAATATCCTATTGATTTGAATATAAGATTAAGATTTTTACTATTTTATTTTTATTTTTATTTTTTTATATTCAAGTTTATAGCAACCAAAATATTAACAAATATAAGTATTTATATGGACATGATTATTTATTTAAATATTAATAGAACACAATTAAAATGTTTTTCTAATACTAATAAAAAATTTATATAAAATTATCAAACAACGCAATAACAATTTATTTATTATGATTATAATATAATATGATATGATTTAATCATTTGATTATATATATATAATTAAACGTGATCTAAATGTACACCCATGATATACCAACATCTATAAAAAAAAAAATTATAAAAATAATCAAAAAAATAAATATTAATAAATTATCTATATAAATATATTAAATCTATGAGAGTGTCAATTTTCAAGAACACAAATATAAATAATAAAAGGTGATGGTTAGGTTTTTATTAAAAATAATAATTAAGAATAAAAGAAAAGAAAAAATTTAGTTATAAAAACTATGAAAATAAAAAAATTAATAGGGACATTTATGATATGAATGACAATTCATTTTTATTTATTATTTCAATATAAAATAAATAATTTTATTATATGGTATTTATTTATTTTTTATATTCAAGTTTATAATAATAAAAATATTAACGAATTTATGTATTTATATGGAAATTATGAATTACAATAAAAATAATAACAAATATAATTTAAGTATAAAAATAAAAATAACAAAAAAAATAATAATTTAAGTATATCGAAATTCACAATTTTATTAAATATTCTCGAAATTAGTGTGTATACAATTAAGTTTCACACCAAAAAATAAATAAATATTTCTTACTCATTCAATAGGTAAAATGGCAAAATAACAACTCAATTTAAATGTTAAAATTGTTATAAAAATCTATAAAAGTATAAGTATTTTATAAAGTCATGTGTTTGTAATTAATATAAATGCAAAAAAAAAAAGGTGTCGTGTTTACTTATTATTTTATAAAATGATAAAAATAGCTTAGTAGGTAAGAATTAATTTAATAAATATAAATATCAAAATCTTCTGTTTATTGAAAAGAGACGTATAATGTTTTTAAATTGCTATTTGTTATTTGTCATTATGTGTGAATTCACTTAGTTAAATTCTTCCTTTTATTATAATAGAGATGTGAACCTGTAATCTTTTTAATCGTCACTTGTCATTGTCTTCTTAATTTTCTTTCTTAGTTTTGTATTTTTATTATAATAGAGATAGAAATACAGATTTTTAATTTAATAAAAAAAATTATAAAACATGGTAAGTTTAAGTTTAACCAACCGCATATATATATATATATATATATATATATATATATTATATGTATATATATTGTAAAAAAAAATCTATTATTATATATAATAATAATATAATAATATAGATTTTAGATTCATGTCAATTTTAAAATTTTAAAATTGAATCCAAAAATTGAAATAATATAAACTTTTATTAAGAACTCTAGTGACAAATAGCTCTATTTGATTTACAAAATAGCACTCATGCCTTAAAGGTTGATGTGAAAACTAATTGTACGAAAATATCTTTATATAATAGTGAAAAAATAATTAGAGAGTTATATTTCCAATGTGGTATAAAAATTAGTGTAAATATAATATATAGCTGAAATATATATATTTTTCAAAATAGGAAAAATTGAATTTTAGAATTTATTACGGAATATGTGGAAAAAGAGTGAGATATTTTTTTACACTTTTAAATAATAATTTTCACATGAATTTACGAAAAAACCATTTAATTTTATTAATTTGATCACTAAAATTATCATTCGGCATGTCTAATATATAGAGCGCTCAATACATGTGACATTTTCTATGTATATTAACCAAATAACCATTTAAATTTATCAATTTAATTACTAAAGTTGTCATTTTTCAAATTATTGTACACGTGTAATGTAATTTATGGTCATTTTTCAAATTATTGTACACGTGTAATGTAATTTATGTAGAGTGCCACTTGTCATCTTCTGATTAAACGACTTTGTTAATTTTCTCCTTTTATTATAATAGAGATAGAGATATTTGGTTGAATTTTTTCTTTTAATAAGATGGTAAGTAAATTTTAATTTTAACCATATTATATATATATATATATATATATAAATCTATTATTACTATATATAATAATATAATGATAATATAGATTATGGATTCATGTCAATTTTAAAATTAAATCCAAAAAATGAAATAATATAAACTCATATTTAAATCTCTAGTGGCAAGTAGCTCTATTTAATTTATACAAAACACCAATACTTTCAAGGTCGATGTGAAAACTAGCGGAACAAAAATCTATTTATATAGTGGTGGAAAAACTAATCGGTGAGTTATATTTTCGATATAATATAATAATTAGTTTAAATATAAAATTGAATATTAGAATTTATTATAAAATCTGTGAAAATGTGAGAATTTATTAAAATGTCGAAATAACAAATTTAGTTAATTAAAATTAAAGACTAGAAAATTAATTTTATAAAAAAAATGATGTGTGGCACATGTCAACACGTGGTTAATTGACTTTGTTAATTTTCATTATAATAGAGATAGAGATGAAGATTATTAGCCCAAAAAACCTTAAGCTGATTGTAATTCTGTTAAAAACTCACTCATTTATGTTTGTAAGTAAAACCGAACACAATTGCAGTTGTCAATATCTAAAAAGTCAATATTTCTTAGGTAATTTCTCCAGAAAACGGTTCAAATTAGTTTGGATCTAATACCATAAAACCACTTTCACTTTTTTACCTCACTGAAAATCACTAAAATTTATTGCAAACTTGGCATGGGAGGATCACATTCTACCCCCATAAATGATTATTCAAAGATATAAACCGTCTTAAAAATACTCTCAAACTCAACTAAACTATAGCCTAAAAGTTAGATAATAATGCTTAAGGAAGCTTCCAAGACGATGAAAGTTAACCCCTAATGAGAACCATTGTACTCAGCAAACCTGAACTTAAACTGAATTTCTTTAAAGTGAAATTAATGTTCAAACCTTATATGGAACTTCCCCAGTGAAACTATTTGTATATTTGACTACCTTAGGGAGTCAGTTGAGGTCTCTGAGATGATCAAACTTGTGAGCAAATTAAGCAGCATTTGGTCGAGCAAGAAAAGGCTCGAAGGTCATCAGCAATCCAATCACCTCAACAACGTTCAGCAAGAAGAAAACCATTTGATCACCTGCAATATCAACAACCCAATCATGCCCTCAATGTTGTTTCAAATATGAAGTAAAACAACATCACGACTCCTCATTATATTCTCATGAACAATAAGACCATTTTACATCAAGTAACCATTTTTTAACTGTTATAACTATCATATATCCCAAGATTAGTACAAGAAGTATAGTAGATTAGGGATTAGCTCAAATTGGCATGTGGGGTGAGGAGGGGATAGGTGCATCAGGTTGCAGGTTTGGTATTCGTTCAGTGTGTGTATTTTATTTATTCGGTAATAAACCTAATTTGGCTCTTTTTTTTAAAAAAAAAAATATATTAGTATAGTATGTTATCGAAGATATTTAGAAGAAGTTAATACCTGGTAGGAAGGAAGCAGTCTGGCGCTTTTGTGCCCAAGAAAATCTGCGATTATATAAGATAGTTCAGTTGAACAAGTTTGAACTCCATATCCTTGTGTGTAATATAAATTCTGTCTATTTGCAACAACAGCCAATACTAGTCAATTCATATATTTTGGATCATTTCGCATTAGATACAGGGAAGTATGTAATCTGTTCTAACAAGATGTTAAATGATGTAGACCTATTACACTACGAGAAAAGCCCTTTTATAGATCTCTGAGACACTGGAATATGGGAACATAAGAGACAAAAGCTTTCATGTTAACCGTAGAAACAGAATAAAACAGAGAAGAAGGAATTATAACCAATTTGAGACACCTTCAGAAAGAATCTTTATGCAACTGCATAGATAAGGAAACCATTGAATATCCCAAAACTGGGAGATATTTAGCAGGTGTCATCAAATTAAATAACTGGAAAGTTTAAAATACTTTCTCAGGGATGGAAATACCATATTGAAGAAAAAATTTAAATAGAAACTCTTATTTTCATATCTCCAAATTTTTCTCGTAAGTAACTATTTTAAAGTAAATCAATATAAATAGTCTTAAAAACCATAGGTAAAATTCACATATCCAAGGGCAAAGTATAGTAAAAACAGCCACACAAACCTGGCACTAACATAGAATTTTATAATGAAAAACTATGACACAACAAAGCTTCTATAACATCATAAAACAATAGGTCAGAATCAATCCTAACATTGTAATTCATATTAGGGGACACTTACATAGAACCTCCTGCTGCTGGACCTATTGCTTTGAAGAGGGACATGGCAGCCATAGAGATCCCATTTGCAGCTCCTCGTTGTTCTTGTGGCTAGAGTAAAACGAAAAGAACAGTTCATGAGAGATTGCATTAATATTAAAGTATGTCGTGTAAAGTTTAGACATATTAGGAATAAAACTTAGGAAGTGACGGCAAAATGTACCACAGCTCTGTTCTGCAGAAGGAACAAGCCAGTTGTGATGGAAACCTGAACAGTTTCAATGCATACAAAGAGAGTAAGAGATAATATCTATGGTAAGAATGGACATATATATCATATAACAAAATTGAGACTTTTCTTGATCAAACTAAATGAGTAAAAGTGCATGAATCTAAAACTGCCTCATGCTCGAACGCATATGCTATGACTACTTCCCTCAAACGCATACACATTGAAACTGAAAAAGCAGATCATTAGTGTGACACATGCACTTACGCAGAGCACATTCTTCAGCATTGATGCACAATTGATCACAATTTTGAGGCTTATGCCCTTTAGCAGGGCTACAAAAGGATAACTGAACAATAATGGTACAGTTAACACCTGCGTATGAAAACACTGGCTCTTTTAGAAAAAAGAAGCAAATTTCAACAAATAATAATCTATGTAACTTGTGTTGAAAGACGTACAGCTCCTATGCGGGATATCATGATAGGTCCAAAATTCTTCTCCACAAGTGGGTACAAAAGTAACTGAAAGACGAGCAGTCCAAATCCTAGTAGTTTGTACACCAAGCAAAGCAACGTAAAAACATTAGTGATTCAGTTTTTGATTAATGTATGATACAACGGGGGAACAGCGTTAATAATTTAGGTCAATCTCATACTATCTGAGATCAGTCAAATCCTCCAATCTTCTGGAGTAATTTCTTAGTAAGTTTATAAACCATACTAATCATCATTTCTTTAGAATTGAAAATAAGAAGAAAAATGTTAAGAAGTTATAGACCTATGACAAATTAAAAACTTCCAATTTACACTCAAGTTGTATCAGACTGCATTATCAAAGATAAGGAAATTCAAAGAATCATGACGATGATTTGAAAGCATCAGGGTCAAGAAATTAGACCAGGGTATCATTAAACAAGATTAAATATAACTGGGAATTAGTTGTTTATTAGGCATGCATTCGCTAAAACTTCGTGTTCATCTAATCATCTTCTAGATCTATACATTGGTCTTGATTTTCTCAGATTTACAATAACGAATCACATAACATGGATAATAGTTTCTTTTTATACCTGAAAATGCAAGGACTTCACCAACATCTGCAGTTGAGTAGCTCAGTCCACCATTTTTTCTGGGACTTACAGCCCATAAGGAAAAAATCTAACAAATTGACATGATATGTAAGAGGAACGCGTGTATGAGAACATTGAAGAACGTGACTGGGAATCATATGCAAAATAAAATCCTCTTAGTAGTAAACATATTTCAATTGAGACCAATTTATACAGCTTTCAGTAGTAGATAAAGGAAGGAACAAAAGTAACCCGAAAAACATTTGTTGACATTAATGTTATTGACAAATACAATACTCTACTTGCATTTTATTCTTCCTAGTCATTTGCAGATTTGTCTTTGTGTGAATCAATTAGAGTTACATCAAAACTATTATTTTACTTCATTGGGTTTTTGCTTAAGAAGAATTTTAATCGTAGTCCATGATATAAAGAGGAGTTTTTATCAGTACAAGAAAGCAGAAAATCATAATGAAACCAAAAGGTTCTATGAGATTAGATTCTCTTGAATAAGGTTCTGAATCAAGATGTCCATTTGACGAGATCTGAGGTTACAGTGTCCCTTTGGCAAGCTCAACTCCAATTTCTAGTACCATCTTTCATATCTAAGTGTATCGCTCAATGAATGGATTCATAAGTTAAGGCTGAAATAACTGGTATCAGAGCCAAAATCACAAGGCTGAAGAATGTAGGCATGGAGGAAGACCTTACTTCAAGAAGCTACATAGGACTTGGAAGCAAGGAAAATGCAACAATTTTCCATGATGCTTAAGTTTAAGGGTGAAATAATTACATCAATTTATAAAGATTCTGAAGAAATTTGACTACAATAAATATTCTTAATTTCCTAAATTAGTAGCGTATTATTAGGAATTGAGGTATTTACATTTAAGTTTTATTGTTCCCAGTGATTAAGAGATTGGTTTTTGTGAATTAATTCAAGTTCAGCATATTATTATTTTCCTTCACAGGCTTTCTTGTTTGATAACATTACTGGTTGTAAGTTTTCTATTAATTAAAACAAGCAAAATTCTGTTAGAATTTTGACGAAAATTCGGGTATATTCCGGTATCCATAATTGGTTGGTAATTTGGAAAAAGGCTTGAAGACTGTTTTGGAAGTATCATATTTGATTAGGAATGGTATTTCCTAATATGGGATTCTAATTAGGAAAGAGATCCTTGAGAATCCTAAATAGGAAAAGGTTTTCTTAATGGTTTAAGATTACTAAGTAATCTAATGCTATAAATATGGTGCTTGTATCTATTATTAGATATCCTGAGAGAACAATGTAGATCTAGTTGGTTAGGTTTGGGAGGTACCCCATGAGGGCCTGGGAACCATGGAGACCATGAAGATCTTGAGTTCTAGGATCGAGTCTTGTTATCCTGTGAGAGTCATATGAGGGGAGCTTATATGTGAGACTGTAACCAATGTAATTGGATTGGGGAGTGAGAGAGTGATATTCTGATTGTAACTGTTGCTTTATTGTTACCTAGTAAATTAGTCTCTCGTCGTCCTGACGGCTGTGGTTTTTCCCGTTTTGGGTTTCCACGTAAAAACCTTGTGTCTTATTTTCTATCTCTATTTCTTGCCTTGTGTATGTTATTTTACTTTGTGGTTAACAATACTCGTCTCCGCTGCAATGGATCACCGATTTGTTCAACAAGTGGTATCGGAGCTAGCCGTGTTTTCCCAACAACTGGTATCAGAGCCCTTGGTTCGTGAGCTAGTATTGATGTGATCCGTGAGTTTTGGTTTGGTCAAAGTAAACATGGGTTTAAGGTAAGATGAAAGCGAAAGGTTTTGAAGGATGGGTAAATCTTCCGGAGTCTCTAGAAGTTCTGAAAAATATAGATTTGGTTTCTCTGGTCGAGTTTGAGCTGGTTGCGTGAGGAAAAAAAAAATTTAAAGCTGAAAAAAAAATACCCGCAAGTGTTGTCAAGATCTAGTCTGCGATAATCGTAGGGATGAAAAAGTTTCGACGGTATTTCTCGAGCGATGGCGGTGGTGATCTACGACATGCATGATTGTGGTGGTAAGGTAGCTTTGAGACTTTTGTGTTTCTTTGTTAACGCAAATAAAGATAAAAAGATCTGGTTAAAGATTCAAGTCTGGTCAAATAATCAAAATAAAATTGAGGGTTTGATTAGTGGTATTTTTTGGAATCTTTGTGGGTTGAGAATTTTGATCAAGTGGTTGGTGAACTCGAATAAGGAAGGACTGTGAGGAGCAGTTCGGCAAAGGCTCCGACTGTACGTTGGGATAGGTGTCCTTATGACATATTCCGAACCACCAAGGTTGTCATGATAAAGGATGAAATAATTCTAGCGTGTCCACAATTTGCACGGGCATCTGATCAGCATGGATGTGGGTGTGGTGGAAAGTATATCGATGTTGAGGAGTTTCCTGAAAGCTGATGAAGGAAGCTGCACCATGGTTTATTCAGCAAGTGTTTTCGACATGTGCCGAGAAAAGAAAATCTTGGGTTGATGGTTCCTGAATGGGTTGTCTTGGGATGGATCGTACCTGAGTGGATATACCTTCATGGTGGGGTATGATGACTCTGGTTTGAGTTGTGGTCGTTGGAAAAGAATAAAGGGAATTTTCGTCAAGGGGTGGTTTGTTAGGATTTTGACGAAAATTCGGGTATATTCCGGTATCCATAATTGGTTGGTAATTTGGAAAAAGGTTTGAAGACTGTTTTGGAAGTATCATATTTGATTAGGAATGGTATTTCCTAATATGGGATTCTAATTAGGAAAGAGATCCTTGAGAATCCTAAATAGGAAAAGGTTTTCTTAATGGTTTAAGATTACTAAGTAATCTAATGCTATAAATATGGTGCTTGTATTTATTATTAGATATCCTGAGAGAACAATGTAGATCTAGTTGGTCAGGTTTGGGAGGTACCCCATGAGGGCCTGGGAACCATGGAGACCATGAAGATCTTGAGTTCTAGGATCGAGTCTTGTTATCCTGTGAGAGTCATATGAGGAGAGCTTATATGTGAGACTGTAACCAATGTAATTGGATTGGGGAGTGAGAGAGTGATATTCTGGTTGTAACTGTTGCTTTATTGTTACCTAGTAAATTAGTCTCTCGTCGTCCTGACGGCCGTGGTTTTTCCCGTTTTGGGTTTCCACGTAAAAACCTTGTGTCTTATTTTCTATCTCTATTTCTTGCCTTGTGTATGTTATTTTACTTTGTGGTTAACAATACTCGTCTCCGCTGCAATGGATCACCGATTTGTTCAACAAGTGGTATCGGAGCTAGCCGTGTTTTCCCAACAAATTCTCCCTAATAAGGTCCAAGCTCCAGATGTCCCTTCAAAGAGATTAAGGTTAGGGGGTCCCTTTGGTGAATTCCACTATCTATAGCCAGCTATCAGGATGTCTCTGCAGGATTTTCACCCAGTGATTTAATCCATGAGTCAAGACCATAGCACATCTCCTATAACCAGATTGTAAATATATATATATATATATATATAAATAAAAAGAAAGTAAGTTGCATAGTTATGCAAAAGTAAAAGTAATAGCACGTAAATTTTCTGATCCCCTTTCATATAGGTACAAGTATCCAGTTAAGATGAGATCACAGAAGAAATGCCAGAGTTTTTACAGTTGATAATAGTTGAGATTTATAACACAGTACACATCAGAATAAATACTAGCATAAAACTATTTGAAACAATTCAATCGTTGAGCAAGAAGTTACCTCTGAATAAGCCATATCATGGAGTTGGAAAACACAGTATACAATGATCGCAGACATCAAAGGCCAATTTTTCAAAAGGCTTTGTTGAGAAGTTGAAGATCTTGTCCCAGTAGTTGTCTCCTTTTTGTTTGACTCACATAAGCTGGCCTCCAGAATATCATATGAATCATCTGATTCTTCACATCTGTCATGGATGTGGATTGTCTCCTGCAAGAATCATACATTCCAGACTCAATATCTACTGTTGAACCTATAGTACTATCACATCATATCCATATATCAGGACTAACATTATTAACCTTAGAATAGACATGGAGATGAGGAAATTAAACATGAAAGTTATATTCATTCCTTCCTCATCAAGCTTAACACAATCATAATTATGTGTTAGATCCTTGTCTAAGAGGAGTAAGGGTGTATTCAGTTAGTTAGGATCTATATGAGCTATGGATTTAGTATGTGTGCAGGTTGCTAGTAAATAGGCAGCAGGTTATGTGGGGTCATATTGTTATATTGTTAGGGAAGGGATTGTTAGTTAATTGGGAAGGAAGAAATCATAGTATAAATAAGAAATGTCTTGTAATTAGGAGCCGTCAATCATTTTGTGAACTGGTTAGATACTACTGAGCCTTAGGCTGGAGTAGAGGTGCTCATAATTTCTATTTGGGCTGTATTTTGTAAGCTGTTTTGCTATACAAGATACAGATTTCTATGCAATTTCTACCAAACATAACATTATTATGCTACATGCATTGCCCACTGAACACCTACATTTTTTATAAAGCACAAGAAACTAAATTTCTGTATGATGTTAGTGCACTTCATGAATTAAATGATCGTGAATTCAAACACACCAAACATGGACTGAATATTAACCTTACTGTAAGGCTTACAATATTACATCACCTACAACCCCTAAGTTGGAAAGAAACCTTATCAAGGAAAACTTATCATAAATCATTGAGAATATGCAAGGACTAAGGGATCAGTCATAGATATTTAAAAATTGTTATTAAACACTTCCAAAGCCCTGTTTAGATAGTAGTATGACTTGCAAGTTTTAATGCATATTAATCAGCAAAAATCCAACGTAAACAATATTGAGAAATTTTATTTACTGATGTTCTTAATTCATTGGAATAACTACCGTATAGTAAATCATTTGTAAAAGCACAATACTATCTTACAGCCCTCTAATCACTTTCATGCTTAAGGTTTAACAAGGTACTCTCACAAAATAGAATCTATTGATGCTGGGTTACTGTATAATTATGAGAAAGAATAGCATGAGAAATGAAAGAGAAACAAACAAAGACAGAAATGAAAATAATATAATACAGTTAACCAGAAACATTGAAGCTGATTTGGCATATTAGTATTACTCCTATGATGTACTCTTAATATAATTCCTACCATAAACCATGTGTCCAAAATATTGAGGTGAATATAACTTAACCAAAGCCCTCTTGAACAGTTTACACAACCATAAGAGAATTTACACATCAATCTAGTGATACTAGACATTCAAAGTATTGCACAAGAAACAGCCAAAAAAAAAAAAGTAAATATATAAAATAAAATACCAGCTATGTAACATTTACCGGAAGAAAGAAACAGAAAAAAAGTACACCTAGAGTGAACACTGATATGATAAGGCAGGGCAAGAAGTATGGAAACCTGCAACATTATTCAGTTTCTACATTTCAGCTTAACTGAGATTAAAAAAAAAAAAAAAAACAGTATGTAAGAATCAAGTAAAGTGATTGATGAAATTATATGCCAGGGCTATTGCGTACCTCCCCAAAAGTGTATCTTTTGCAATAATACTAGGATATTTCTCTGCAGGCTACAGTGCCAGATTTATAGAATTAAAAAATCTACATGCTGAAATATTGACAAGTAAAATATAAAAGATTATGCATGGACCATACTGGGGACAGATCAAAACTTCAAAACCATCATTGTCACTTTAATTTTGAAATGATGCTCAGTGGGCTCAAATTTTACATGGACAGATTAGAACCAGCAACAACCTTGGAATTTCCCTTCATTATCAAATAAAGTTACACACACATACTGTGCTATATATATATATATATATATATATATAGATATGTTTTCCAAGTATCCATTCATCTTTATAATGCAGAATATTGTTTGTCATCTTTATATGGTTGATATCTTCTGTCATTTAGCAAATAGATAGAGTTGTCAACCACACTCATCTAATTAGATTGGTTGAGAATTGATAGCTAACATCATCTTTCTCTCCTTTAGGTCTAATAATGAAATTTTTTTGCTCTCTTTCTCTAAATCCTGCTGTTTGAAAATCCCTTAATTTTGCATCAAAGGAGTGCCAGGAAAACCTTCTTTTCTTGTACATTGAGATGCAGGAAGATTTTGAATAGCTTGAACATTTCTATACATGTAACTTGATTTCAGTTTAAACCATATTTTTCGAGCTAAAGCAAACTTGAACCTTACTCAGAGATCAGTCAAAACTTTTTCTAGGGATGTTAACTCGTCTACTTTCAGGCAGTTTCAGCTAATAATGCAGCTTAGCATGTTGTATCCTCATTGTAACCACAGTACAATGTACCAATCAGTACACAGCCTTTGAAGATTCACATGCATTACAATTACTCTGTAATTTCATGTAACCGAAAGAGAAATATACCTGGGCAAGGAAGCCACCAAGAGCTGGACCAATGACTAATCCCACGCCCCATGCTGTGCTGATCTAGAATGAAGACTGTATCTTCAGTGTTTATATCATCTATTAAGAAACTTCAGCTGAAAACAAAGATTCTGCTTACAATTGACATTCCAAGGGCTTGGTATTCTGTACGGCAAACTTCTGAAGCATATGCCTGGTTAAATTATGAATACTCCGTAAATCTCAGTCAAAAGTAAGACAAGTTTATAGATATCCATAAGGCACTCTGTACCATGTAAGCCAATTGCATTGCAAGTGAAAGCCTACGTGCACGGAAAAAAATATGAAAGCCCTTCATAACAAGCCACAGTCCCAACAAAGCAACTACAGTTGCATTTTATTGAAAGGTAAAAACACATTACTGCCTACCTCTACCCCTAAGTCTGATTATCAAGCAAGCGTAAAGCTACCTCATACCATGATAAACCATTTGCTTAAATGAACTGATTATTTTCTAGAAATAAACATGCTTTTATATGAAAATGCATATCCAACTGTCATGCTCTTAGCCAGGCATGTCAAGCCATCATGCAAACATTGTATAAGCCTTTAAAATCTACAAATACACATTTTAATTTGAAAAAATAAAAAACACAGATGAAATTTTTATTAAGAGATGTACCCTCATTGGACCAAGTAAACCGCACAAACTTCCAAGAAGAAACCTCATAGAAATCGCCATCCAAAAGCTAGTGCTAAGGCCAAAAAGAGTGTTGAAGATAACACTGCAACAGTCAACATAAAGCATATTGATGAAAACACGTATGAAAGGTCCACATTTGATTTCTTACAACCTCATGAAGAACTACAATAAAATAAAAGAAAAATAAGAACTTATCGAAAATGAAGAATCTAACTATACTAACATTGCCACAACACCAAACACAATGACAGGTTTCCGGCCATATCGATCAGCTAGCACTCCCCATAGAACTGAAGTCAAAGCTCTTCCAAACATGAAAGCAGACCCTTCACATAATTTCCACACTCCAATAAGCAAGCAAGAACTCAAAAAATTGCGAATCAATCCCCAAGAAGAAAAAAACCAAAAACCTTACCAACAAAACCAGCATAATAACCAATATCCTCTTCCCTTTTGGCAATTCTGAAGTCTCTTATCTTCACAAACACACATAAAGTCACTTCAGCGTAAAAATGAACAAGACTAATGAAAATTCATCCGAGCCAATCCAATTACAGTATTTCGCTTACCATGAAGTAGAGGAAAGGAAAAAGGGAGGAAATAGGCAAAGCTGCAAAAAATGTGGAAAACAAACAATTTGTCAGTAATCAAAACAATACATGTCCAACAAAATCAATTCAAGAATACCTGCACAGAGAACGACAATCCAAATGGAAAAAAGAAGCTTGAAAGGAATTCCAGTATTGATTCGTTTCAAGTTTTCGATTCTACAACCAGGACAATTTTCGTTTCCATTCTTCACTAACCGCTCTTCTATCTCTCTTTCTTCTTCGCTCATGTTTCTGTGTCTCTTCTTGCTCCGGTCTCAAGAGTACAAATTCTCTCATTTTATGGTACGAATTTAGGTATTCGCTTTCAGAGAAATTTTGAATCATTTTCTATTACTTTTATATTTTCTTTTTCTTTTCCGAAATTTGACGAGTAGTTTCGTATTTGTTCGAAAATCTTACTTTGAATATAATATATGCGATTTGAATGAATGTTGATGCTTTCTTAACTGTTCAAAGATATTATATTATGCAGCCGAGCAACGACTTCGATGTTGATTTTCCATAGTATCTTATAAAGTGAAAAGCATGGTGCCAACTATTTGGCTTATTGTATATTGCGATTGCATTCCGCACTTTGTTTAGCAAATATTTATTAAAAGTACTCGCTAATGAACCGCGCGCCTTTGTTGAAATATATATATATAATTTTAAAATATTAAAATAATTATTTAAATATTAAATAATAATACAATTTTAAAATAACTTATTATTTTATATTTATTTATTTTTTTATAATTTATATATTCAATAAAATATTTAATTTTATTTAAATTGAATGTATAATTTAGTTATTTAAATAAATTTTAAATAATTTATTATTTTATTAATAGTATTTTTTATAGTTATACATTTAAAAGCTATATAATTTTGAAAGTATTATTTTTTTGAAATAGAATAATTGAATGATGGTGATATAATTAATGGAATTCAAGTAAAGTAATAAATTAAGTGACACATATTAATTACTATTTTTATTTCAACATTGATAATACATCTAATGGAATTTAAATTATTTAATTTTATTTAAACTGAGTAAATATATTTGAATAGTTATTTAAATAAATTTTATATAATTTATTATTTTATTAATAGTATTTTTTATAATTATATATTTAAAAGATTATTTAATTTTGAAAGTGTTGTTTATTCTAATAGAATAATTGTGCGATGATAATATATCTAATGGAATTTAAATCAAGTGGTAATTTCAAGTGACATATTTTAATTTAATTTGTAATATATTTAATACAATTGAATTAAATGATAATCGGGAAAAAAGTGAATGGCATATATGTAATTAGTAGTAAAACTTGAACCTAATTTTTAAATATTAATACTAAAATTCTAAGCTGCCACATAATCAGTTTTTGTAGTTATTTTATATATATATATATATATAGATAGATTCATTTCCAGCTCAGTTTTAAAGTCCAGTCTCACAAGTTTATATCCCTTAATCCTAGAGGCTTCTTGGTTTGGGTTTCTTCTTGCCATATTGTCTGTTCCTGTTCAAAATCACTTTTATTTCCTCAATCACTTTCTTTAAATGAAATAAAGAGCAACATTTTTTTGCTACTGCACTGTTTATTCTACTTTCTACTTTTGCTCCCTTCGATTTAGCAAGCAACTGAGTTTCGTTTTCAGGGTGGGAAGCGAATAGGGAATTCAAGCACGGATAGGGATCCTGTCCTTAAGATTCAAATAAGAAAAGAGTTCCCAGCTCTTTTTCAGATGCTGCAAATCTTAATGTGATTTGCTCATATGTGTAGAAAATTATATTTTTAGACTATTATTAATTTTTTTATAAAAATAATTAATTTGTAAAAATTTTTATGTGCAGTAGATTAATTTGATAGTGATATCCTTTATATTATAAAATAAAATAAAATACTTTTTTTTAAATAGTGTGTAAAGTCATGAATGTCCTTTTTAAAATTTTTGAATTTAGTTATTAAAATTATAAAATGACCCTAACAAACTCTAAAAAGGTCCTCACCAAAACTAAAATTTAAAAAAATAAAATAAAATTTGCATGAACCCTAACCCCACTCCATGAAACTCAAATCTTGTACATAATTTCATTCAACTTGTCCGTCGTGTAAGCGATAATCATATTAATTCTTATCTTTCAACCAATCAACTTAGTGTTTTCGTTACATTGCGAATAAAAGGTTTTTTTTTTTTACGTAATTGGAATTTAGAGCATAATTATTATGAACTTCGTTATGCAGAGATACTAACTATATAGAATCTATATTTTTGTTTAATATAGGATTTTTGATAACATCTTGTGCATAGCTAAGTTGTTATTTCGAATCAATTTTGATGCCAGTGTTAGAAAATTCTATTGTGGAATCGTAGTTTTGTTGCATTCATTTTGTGGTCTCGACACCCGGAAAATAGAACAAATATCAACCCATTTCCCGGTATCTCTACCGGAAAATGTACAAGTTCCTGGCTAATAAACCGTGAACATGTCTTTACGTATGAACGGTTCCTGACTTATATTTATTTTTTTATTTTTAATGGCTTGAAGCCTTTAGTTACTTGGGATTAAAGTTTAGTTGTTGTTATAATGACTTAAAATCTTTACCAGATGTCACTAGACGTAGATGTGTATCGTTTCACCATATGTAACTGATATAATTGAAATTATTAAAAAAAAAAATCAAATACAAAATATGTTCAATTTTTTCATTATATAATTATACTTATTAAATATTTTATCTCAAAATTTTGATTTATAATTTCTAATCTATACTACATATATACAAAAGTGGGAATCCCAATTTACAATTGGATCCTTTTATCTTGATTTTACTTTTATTACTCATATATTACAAAATTTTCATTTAACTGACGTTGCAAAACCAGAGCAGAGCAATCTTTACACTTTCAAAACCTACTCTCCCCAAGTCCCTTTTCGGTTATCTCACCGGCCAGATCGAGTGGCAATTGAAGGATCGTGAAGCGCTTTTGGAGGTAAAAACATTGACTTTTTTATAAGTCTAGAATTTAATATGTTTTGATACATTTTATGAGCTTTAATAGAAAGAAATTGAGCTGAAAAGCCAAATAATTGAGTTAATTTCAAGTAATTCTAAACTATTTTTGTTGAGACAGGGTCTTGGACGAAAAGATCAAGAAAATGAGTAGAAAAGAGCAAGAACCAGAATAAAGAGGGACTAAAAGATATTTTATCCAAGATC
Source organism: Cardiospermum halicacabum (assembly GCA_031304145.1). NCBI lineage: Eukaryota > Viridiplantae > Streptophyta > Magnoliopsida > Sapindales > Sapindaceae > Cardiospermum > Cardiospermum halicacabum. Next base: position 6,165,668 of record CM062392.1, read on the forward strand.
AGAAAGTGGCGAAACTCATAGATAAAGAAGACACCGTCCACTGATATCGCTTTACATTAAAGCAGAAGATGACGGAAAATGATAGCAGGACAAATGGAGGTCGCCTAGTAGAAGATATGTGGAAGGCAGCATATATGTATTTCGTTTACAACAAGTTGCCAAACTACGTGAAGTCCTCAGGCGATCGAGGAAGAAGTCACCTAAAAAGAAATGGAAGTAGACAACATATTAGGGCTATAGGTTGTATATCGCCTAGAATAGAGATGGAACTTGAGGCGACAACTGATATATCTCGTCTAAGGATCAAGTTGATGCGATATTAATGTAGGCGAGAAGAGGCAGCGTCGCCTGTCTGTATGGAAAAGTTGAAGACGATGATCAATATATTTCCCCTAGGAGACTCATCAATAGGCAATCAAATTTGGCAATTATTTTGAATGTCGTTTGAGTTTTAGGTGAAGGATCAAGTGACCTAAAGAGAAATTGTGTACTTCGCCAACTTGTGTTTCTTTGTTATTTTAATTTTAAATTTACTACTGAGTGAACTCTATAAATAGGAGCTCAGTCGAAGCAATTAGGACCTTTTGATATTTTTGACAATCTTAGATCTTTTTCTAGAATCTTCTGTGCATTCTTAGAATTTTATTCAGTGAAGTTTCTTAGAGAAATTTATGCTTTATTTTCTGTGATCTCTGAGAATTAGCTTGAAGTTGAGAAGTGAAGACTGTGACAGAGTTTAATTTTCAAATTTCTTGGTAAGATTTTAGATCTAATAGCATAATAATGATGAATCTGTGTTACATTGAATATGCCGAGGTAGTTATGTTTAGCTAATAACTCTGGTTGATTTGCTAAGATCTGTTGCTATTTCTAGATTTGATTTTATGATTCTTGTTCAATTATAATCAGATTTGCTAAGTTTTCATGAGCTAATTGAATTACAAGAACGAGAGTTAAGTAATCTTATTATGATGCTTATTCTAGTCCAAAGATGGCGTCTAAGTGTCAATCTAAGAACAGAGGATCTTTGTATTAGAGATAGACAATTAGATCCAATTTTCTACAGATTATGCTTGATCAGTTAACTGAATTGTAGTATAGAGATATATGCAATCTGTTAACTAGGATTTATTAAATCGAATTGAGAGATCTTTAACAGATCATTGATGATGATCTAGATTGTAAATCTGAGATTCAAAGTCTAATTATGTAACAAAATATGATAATAGGCAACAGAGATTAGTAGATCAACTCAATTTCCAAATTGATCATTGAATACTGAGTATTATTTTCTCAATTGATTATTATAATTGTCAAAAGTGTCCAAAAATTTCATCAAATTCTATGATCTTTACTATTCTGTCTGCTGATGAATTATTTTACAATTCAATTTAGATCTTAATCGAATTCTTTCTTTCCTAAATAAAAAATCCATGTGGAGACGGTATATTTAAATCTACAATTAGACATTGATATGAATTCTACTTTTTGTGTTGAATTATGTGTTAAAATTCTCCCATCACTTTTACAGCGTTTTGGTTTCTTTGATGAGAAGGGAGGATAAGTAGAGGATTGAGTCTCAGTAGAGGAAAGACGAGTTAGTAATGAAGAATTGGTTAATAGGCATAAATGATAGAGGTTTGGGGAATGGTGGAGATGAGGGTTTTGAAGATGTTATAACTGGAAGGGGCAGAATTTGGGAGGGAGTGCTAATTATTTTGGTACCAAGTGCTTTCCAGACATTGATAACCATATAGTCAATGAGTTTTTAGAAGATTTATTTTTTATTCCCACTAATGTGAATGTGAAGAATATGAATGAAGTTAAACTAGATCGTGCAATGGTCCACAAAAAGTTCACTAGAGATAGGGGTCGGGTTGTTAAGGCTTATGAGGTGAGGGATGAACCTCTACATTGAAGTCTAAGGATTGGGATAAAATTGTTGTTGTGTTTGTGTTGGGAAAAGAGTGGCAGTTCAAGGACTGGCCTTTCAAGGACTGTGTTGAAAGGAGAATACTTTGAAGAAGAAATCTTCAATCACAATCGTGACTCCGCTGATGACTCTGATTCCTACTCCGGTCATCAAGAGTACTATATAGCATGTACGTGAATTATGTTGCTTTATTAAGTAAGAAAATTCATTTTGTTTGGATCAATTCAAAGTATTTATCTCGTATTATTTTTAGCTTGGGTTCGTGTTGGGAAAAGAGTGGCAGTTCAAGGACTGCCTTTCAAGAACTGTGTTGAAAGGAGAATACTTTGAAGAAGTAGTCTTCAATCACAATCGTGACTCCACTGATGACTCTAATTCCTACTCCGGTCATCAAGAGTACTATATAGCATGTACGTGAATTATGTTGCTTTATTTAACAAGAAAATTCATTTCATTTGGATAAGTTCAAAGTCTTTATCTCGTATTATGTTTAGCTTTGGATTTAGTACAACCCACATAATAGTGAGGTATTTCATTCATGATTGATTTTATTTTGTTCTATTGTAAATGTTAGAATTGGAAGTTATTGATTGGGAATTGGTTACTTTGAGTTATACGTAACAACATATATAACTAGTTGTTGAATGAAAGGCTTTTGGATGATTGAAGTTTAAAGTAGAATTAAAAATGATGCTTACTTTCAACTGTGTTAATGTTTTCAATTGCGTTTGAATTATTATTATTATTATTTATTTTGCATGTTAGAATTTCAGACTTTTATGATGACATTTCAAATATCAACCAAGGAGTAGAACCCACCACAACAAAGTTTGAATTAGTTGGAGGTGCCTCCCAAAAGCGCTTGACTGGATTTAATCAACGTCTAGCATTTAGATACAAAATTTATTAAGTAGGTGACCATTCAATAGATTAAGCGAATCGGAGATGGGCTTCAAAATTATGATTTCTAAATCTAAATGTTCCTTTGTAAATTTTTGCATTACAATATAAATACTAAATATGCATAACCTGTGAAATGAGGTTCATATTTCTACTATAGCAAAGTTATATGGTTAAGTGTGTGTTTGGTAAAGTTTTTCAATTAATGTTTTAGATAGCGTTTAGATTATATATTAGCTTCTTTTTTTAAATGCGTGCTTGGTAACAGCGTTTAAAATAGCGTTTAGCGTTTCAATTAGCCTTTAAAAAAGGTATCAAAGATAACTTTCAACTCAAACACTAATAGTGATTTACTTTATTAACCTTTATTTAATTACATCATTATCTTCTAAATTATATTTATATCTGTAATAAAATTTTAGTAATTTTATATCTAACTGCTAATTTATAAAACTAAAATTAATATCAAATGTTTAATCCAACATCTAAATTTACAATTAATTTAAAATTTAATTTAACAACTAACTACTAACGTTATCTGAAATACTGATCTAACGTCTAATTAAAAATCTAATGCCAAACATACTCTAAGTTTAGGTTATATATCATTTTCATTTATTTCCATTGTTGATTGAGCAATGAATATATGCGCTTAATTATTTTTTCAGTACTAACTAAATTTTTCTATTTATAACCTATCTATAATATATATATATATATATATATATATATATAATTCATCTTTGCATGATGCTATTATCCATCCGGCCACGAAAGTGGGTGTTGTAAAAGGGCCTCTTAAGCATCTGCATCAATCCTCAATTTTCAGAAGCTTCACTCAAATTGGTAGATTACTACTAGGGAAAAGTGTACCATCTGCATTTCAGCCTGAGCATGTGATTCACAATATTGTGTTATGGAGCAATGGTTCACTGCAAGGTGATTAGATGAACTTAAAAAGTGCATCTTTTTTTTTTTAGAAATACGATATTTAACACTTTTGGTTTTATATTACTTATTTTGAAACAGTGGTGATGGTGATAGTTGCATACTTTATCTTCATATCAAACATATATCTTCTTCTTCATTAGCACAATCAGTTTCCAGAAGCAATATGCAAATGTACAGTCATAATTGCAATAAACTTTATGACATAATTGGATTGATAAAACTCGACACGTGTAACTTAACCGATCCGAATTGACATGTTTGAATGTTAGTGGGAGCCGAGCTGAGCTATATTTGCATGTCAAAATCTGTATAAGCTTGCTTCATTTCCATAATGGGTTCGGTTCGGCTTTAACCCATTGCAATCTCTTAGAGAGTTTAATTGAGAATAAAATTATTCTTTTATGGAGTTTCAAGCAATTGGACCAAGCAGATATGGTGTGTTTGTGACTATTCGGTTGGTAATGTAAAATATAGGGTTATTTCCAAAAACCAACCGCAGGTTTGAAAAATTAGCCAAAAATCTATAACTTTTTCATTTTTTGCCAAAAACCAACATTTTGATAGTTTCCATCCATTTTACTGTTCATTCGTCAGTTGATGAACAGTAACCAGGGGTATTTTGGTAATTTTTAATTTTTAAAAAAATAAAAATTAATTATAAAGCAAAAGAAAATTAAAAATAAAAAATTACAAAAATATCCCTGGTTACTGTTCATCGACTGACGGATGAACAGTCAAATGGATGGAATCTGTCAGAATGTTGGTTTTTGGCAAAAATGAAAAAGCGGTAGGTTTTTGACTAATTTTTCAAACTTGTGGTTGGTTTTTGGAAATCTCCCTAAAATATATTTGGCTATTTTTATAACTCGGTTCATGGCTAATTGGAATATCATTTTTGAAAATTGTGGTGTTTTGTTGTACCATCATACTATATTTGATGGAAAAAAGTGAAAAAATAAAAAATAAGAATAATAATTAGCGAAATGAAGACCACATGTCTTGCAGGTGGTACAACCCTAACATTATAAAATAAATTTTATTATTAAATAATTTAAAAAATTAATAAAATTAATAAAATTATATAAAAAATAAATATAAATAGATAATTAGATGTTTTAAAATTTTAAATTTACTTTTATCATCAAATTTCAAACTAAACGTCATAAAGGAAAATAGATATTTTAACATTTCTAAACTACGTATTTTTTCACAATTTTATCTTTTTTTTTTTTTTTATGTATCTTTAAATATTTAAGTACAATTGATTTCTTCATCTCTCTTCCCCTCCTAATGACAAATATTCAAATTGTACCAACTCTTTTCTCATTCATTTCATATGACGTGTATATAAAGCACATTATTAAAAAAAAAAACTTTGAATCTTATTAATGAGCATAATGCTGAGTTTAAAGAATGAGATGAATGGTTGTTGTTTAATATTTTTTATTTCAATGGAGTGATAGGATTGTGACGAGACTTCGGGTATAATTCAGTATTCAGAATTGGTTTGTAATTATGAGGACTTGAAGATAAATTTTAAAGTGTCATTTTCGATTAGGAATTGTATTTCCTAAACTGGATTTTAATCAGAAAATAGACTCTTAAGAATCTTAAATAGGAAAATATTTTTTAATGGTTAGGTATTACTTTGTGACTAAGTAATTTAATGTTATAAATATGATGTTTGTATATATTATTAGATATCTTGAGAGAACAATGTAGATCTAGTTGGTTAGTTTTAGGAAGTACTTGATGGAAGACTGAGAACCATGGACTATAGAGATATTGAGTTCTAGGATCGAATCCTGTTATCCTGTGATAGTCATATGATGAGAGTTTGTGTATGAGACTGTAACAAATGTAATTGGATTGGAAAGTGAGAGAATGGTATTCTAGCTGTAATTGTTGATTATTGTTACATAGTGAATTTGTCTCTCACCATCCTGACAACCATGATTCTTTTCCGCTTTGGGTTTCCACGTAAAATCTTGTATCTTATTTTTTTATCTCGATACAAATACTCGTCATCACTGCATTGGAGCCTCGATTGGTTCAACAAAGAGGGTGCTAACGTGACTTAACACAAATTGAGAAGAGAAGTATACTCCAATTAGAAATAGTACCACAAATTGATTCGGTGCTTACCATTCCACAACATGAACAATTCCCCTATGGTCGAAGTAAATTTTAAATTCAATCTCCATATAGATAAGGTTAAAGTATATTCATTAAAATAACCTTTTATAATTACTGGTATCTTCAGAGCTATAATATAGCACTGTCAAACGAGCTACTCGGATCTTCCCGTGCTTGTGTGGGCGTGAGCATCATACGGGCAAGGGCATATTAAACCTTTTTTTTTTCCTGACATGCAAAATTATGAAACACATGCGGCCATATGAACGGGTGCGGATATGTCCTTACTTTAAAAAAAAATACTTAACAAACTCTAGAAACTTGGTTTTAAAAAAATTATTTTCAAAATACTAATATTTATATTTTATTAAAAAAATATGTCAATAATATAAATACCGTACAAAATTATTTTAAAAAACTAAAAATTAAAATTAAAAAATTCCAATCAAATCCAATATTATTTGTAGCTATCTCTCGAGTAGAAATTTATCTGAGGGTGCCATTTTCAGTTGTATGCATATAAATTTCAGCATAGGATAGGATTGAGATTTTTTAGAATATTGTATAGAAACATTTATGGAGAATATATATATATATATAGATATATAATACATAAATGTTGGTTTCTATATGGTCTTATAACATCCCATGATAGTTCTTTTCATCATAAGCATATGAGCATGCCCACGAGTAGCTTGCCTCAGCTAATGCGGGCCCGAGTCGAGCTCAAAGAGCCCGCGTTTGAAATGAGCATTCATTTTATATGTCCATACCTATTAAAAAATGCAAATGAACCGGTACCTGCGGGGAAGTAAGTTTGTTTGACAGTGTTACTCTAATATAAAATGGACGTGGTTGAAAGAGAAAGTTGTATTTAAGTTGTTTCTCCACCTTGTCTTTACAATTTTATAATAGATAATAGATATATATAAACAGAATTGGCAATGGATATATGATAAATAGTAATGTTTTAATTTCTACAACTTCTAAATATAACCAATGAGATTAAGACCACAAAGAATTTGAGCATCCTAAATGGGATAATTGTGGAGTGTGAGTTTGAGAGAAAGTTATACTGCGTTGATGTTTACTAAGTATTTTCAAGAAAAATGGATGATGTTTGAATTGGAAGATATCATAGATGACAAAGGATCAGTGGCGGATCCAGAAAAATACTAAAACGATGTCAATAATATAAAAAAATTATATTAAAAAATATTTCAACTAAAACACTTGTGTACGTCAAGTTTTCATATTTTGAAAGCGGCGCATTATATCATCATTTGATAAATTAAAAAAAAAAAGATAAGGTACTATTTTTAAAAAATAAAAAAGAAGAAGATTTAATTCAAAATTTTAAAAAATCTGAAGTTTTTTTAGATTGAAAAAAATTAATAAAGATTTAATTAAAAATTTAAAAAACGGAAATTTTAATTAAATTGAAAAAATAAAAAGGAAAAAAAAACTGAAAACCATTGTTCGAACCCCGGTGGAAAAAAAAAAAGATAAGGACCAAATTAGATTCTGGTGAATGAGATTCGAAGCCTAAACCTTAGATATATAATGACAGCCCTTTACCATTTCTACTCCTTTCAATCCATGTTTGCCTATGCTATTGAATATTATGGAGAGTGCTTTCAATTGACATCATTCACAACACACTGGATCTGCCCTACCCTTGTAAAGGTAATGACAATCTAATTAACTTTAATACTTTGATATCTTAAAGGAATTTTAAGATAAATGAATAAGATAATTTATAGCGATAACTCTAGACTAGTAAAAATATAGAAACTTAAATTGAGAACAATATTGTATATTAATAAAATATATTCCAATTATTTTGACTTTTTCACTTAAAATGGTGTATAAATTTTTAATTGGTCAAAAGTTAAAAGGCAACATGTAAATTAAAACGAACTTGAATTTATTCCAACTGAATGACTAGTTACTTCTCCAATTTCTTCGGTATAAGCACTATCTTTTGGAAATAATATATACTAATCACTCTAGATCATTGGAGAGATATAAAGTCAAATTGGACTAAGAATAACAGTAAGTTGTAAGGTAAAAAATAAATTAAACAGAAATAGGATTTGTTTAGACTGAATTCCTGACAACTACTTTAGTTTCTTCGGTATTAGTACCATCTTTTGGAGGTGGAACTTTTCCCTTTTTCCTGAGCACCATATAAAGCACAATTATCATGGTGAGCCCCCTAATAGATTTAAAAACAACACAAGTAAGAATACACATTATAATTTAAAATAATAATAATAGTAATAATAATATATATTATTATTATAATTAATTATTATAATTATTATTATTATTAATAAGAGGACTCACCTCCCTAAATATAATTTTTTCTTAAGAAATACAGAGCTCAGGAGAGCACCCACTATAAGTACGAGGGGTATGAAAGTGGAAACATACAAGAGTCCTCTTTGGTCTATGCACCATATCATAAGAGCAGCATCGAAATCGAAGGAGACTTCTTAAATATAATCAGAATTTTTTTGAGATAAATCATAATAATTTCAAAATAGAAAACGAAGTAAATAATTAGCACTATCAAACAGTTAAGTCAGCGTCCGCCTGTCCGTGATCTTGAAAAGTCTGTAGTTTTATGGTCATTAATATGGTGACGGTATCTGCATGGTCACGGACAGCAAGCATGGTCAGAAATTGCCCACGCACTTTTATGTTAATTTTATCCGTACATGTTCGTCTGTGCCCGTTTATGCCCGCAAAAGTGTGTAATTTTACCATATTTAATATAATAACCCTATCCATACGGTTAAGGAAGGTCACAGGCTGCACGTGGTCATGGGTCAAATTTTGACACTACTATAAATAATTACCATTTATAGAAGATAATAAAATCGTAAGTTGAAACTCAGTTTCCAATCATGCCACGCTTATTGAATGTATTTGTTAGTGCATTGTATACTAATCTTTTTCTGTTGATAAAAAATCAATGCATATATTTATTTTTAAAAAATAATACTTGCAGAGAAGAAGAAATGAAATAATAATAATAATAATAATAATAATAAAAAAATTTATCTTCTACTCACTAATAAGATTAAATGTAAAATTATTAAACATAACATTAGGAGAACAATAACAATAATATATTTTCATCAAGGAGAAGGAGAAAGATGTTAACACACTAAGAAACAATCCTATAGCCAAAGATTCTTCGTGAGATTCGATGATGGTATCAACATCAGTGTGGGTGTGCTACAAGTTGAACTCGTAAACCCATTGAATAACAAGTACTCCCAACTAACACTAGGATTTGCATAGTTTTCGCTAACTTAGGCAATGTTCACACGGTAAATGTCTCTAGTCTATTGAAAATAATATAGAATCATCAATGTAATAAACAACTTAAATTCGTATTTGTGCTGATAAAAATAGTATATGTTACTACAAGATAAATATGAGAACAGATCAACGTAGTAATAATCATACAAAACAGGCAAAAATAAATACGAGATCAATTTGAATACAAGTTAAATGGATGGAGATAACAAATAATGTTTATACCGTAACAAATATTCGTAAATTTGAAAATAGTATTAATTAACTTAGGAAAATTGTAATATTAAATTTTTTTTAATAATATAATTTTTTCTGCGTTAAATTGGCTAGAAAGTTTTTGAAAAGTTTAAGGGTTTATATTACGGAATATTTGTTCTTAAATGTAATTAATTGTAATTTCGTAATTCGTGGCATAGATTAAGAAATATTATATTTATTCCATTAATTGCATTTAATTTCTAGATTGTAAATTGTGTATATATGTTTGAGATTTGTGAAATAAAGAGACAAGACATACACATATTACAAAACTTGTCATGGTATCAGAGCCCTAGCAGCCTAGCAAGCTTTACCATAAACTTATTTCCTTCTTCGATCCCTGATCCTTCTCTTTACACCAATTCTTTCACACACCAGTGTGTTGTTGATTGATTCACTATGTCAGACATGGAAGGGAAAATTGATCATTCATCCCCGTACTATCTTGGTTTGGGAGATCAACCCGGCAACCAAATCACTAACGTTCAATTGCAGGGTGGTAACTACTTAGCGTGGTCGAGAGCAATGATGCTTGCCTTAAAGTTGCGCTGTAAGTATGTGTTTGTGGATGGTACCTTAACTAAACCCAAAGATATAAAGAAACCCATCGATTGGGATACGGTCAACTCTATGATCTGTTCCTGGACCTTGAGAACTATAGATCCAAAAATAACGTTGACGATTCATTATCATGATGAAGCCAAACTGCTTTGGGATTACTTGAAGAAACGATTTAGCATTGCTAATGGTCCGAGGTTGCAACAACTCCGTGCAGAAATTACTGACTGTAAACAGACCAAATCCATGTCGCTTGAGGACTACTACAACGAGCTAATGGGTTTGTACAATATCTACAAAGGATTAAGCCTTTGCACAATTGTGAATGTGGAATGTGCACCTGCAATGTGGTTGGAAAGTTCGCTGATGACCGAGAGGAAGAAAAGTTTCATCAATTTTTAATTGGTATGGATGATGACCTTTATGCAATAGTCCGATCAAATTTACTATCTCGAGTTCCGGCACCTTCATTAGATGACGCATATCTCACCCTTGTTCAAGAAGAACGCTCTCAGGGTATTGCTCAAGGAAAAGTAGAAAATGAGGACATTCATGCCTTTACATTGCAAGCTGATCTATATAAGAGTTGTTTTGATCGTCCTGACAAATTTAAAATTTTTTGTTCTCGTTGTTAACAGTCGGATCATAAGGTTAACGGTTGTTTTAAGCTTCATGGCTACCCAGATTGTTGGGGAGATCGAAAGCGACGTGACCGTAATAACAATACTGGAGCGACTAGTCGATGGCGTGGTGCTACAGTTAAAGAAAATATCATAGTGGACAGCAGCCAAAGTCCCGATGCTGGCATCATTGATAATGGAGTGTTAAAGGAAGCTGAAAATACATCCTTGGCAAACTTAAAACATGAGCAGGTCCAAATCTTACTCAATATGATCAGTAATCAGCAACAGGTTCAGATGATAGGTAAGTCTTCTGCAACTTTTTGGATAATAGATTCTGGAGCCTCTCATCATGTGACTTGAAATATATCTTTTATGATGGACATTTAAGAAATTGACCCATGTCTAGTCGGTTTGCCTGATTGACACCAAACTGTTGCGACCAAGGAAGGCCGAGTTATTCTCATTGATGGAATAACCCTTGATCATGTCTTACTTGTGTCTAAATTACCGCAATTTAATTTCAGTGTCGCAATTAATTGATGATTCTTATTGTTTTGTCCGATTCACCGACTCTTTATGTGCTATACAAGACCAACGTACGGGGAGCCTGATTGGAGTCGGTAAACGGAAAGAGAGACTCTATTATTTTCGAGGGATTCTTACAATATGTGCAGTGACAGTCTCAGGATTATCATCATTTGAGCTATGGCATCGACGACTGGGCATCCATCCGATAGAGTTCTCAATTAGTTCCTGCAATTCAAAATAGTGCTGGTAAAAAGAAATTGAATAAAGCATGTGTGGTTTGCCCTCAAGTTAAACAAACTCGTGACAATTTTCTAGTTAGTGATAGTAAAGCTAGTCATATATTTGAACTTATACATTGCGATTTGTGGGGGCCTAATAAAATACCCTCCTCTTGTGGAGCACACTATTTTTTGACATTGGTGGATGATTTTTCTAGAGCAGTTTGGGTTTACTTATTGCATTCTAAAACGGAGGTATATAAAGTGTTTTGTTCATTTTTTTTCCATGATTGAACGACAAATTGAAACCAAAGTCAAAATTGTGCGTAGTGACAATGGAACTGAATTTAATTGCATGCTGAATTATTTTGCTGATAATGGCATAATCTTTCAATCTTCGTGTATTGGGACACCTTAACAAAATGGAAAGGTAGAACGTAAACATCAGCATATACTTAATATGGGTCGTGCAGTAATGTTTCAAGGAAATCTACCGATTATTTTTTAGGGTGAATGTATTCTCAGTGTTATGCACTTGATAAATCGTACTCCCTCTGGCTTATTACAAAATAAAACACCATTTGAAGTTCTTTTTGGTAAAGTATCTGATTTTGAACATCTTCGAATATTTGGTTGTCTTTTCTTTGCATACAATCAAAAATCCAAAGGTAAGTTGGCCCTTAGAAGTCGAAAGTGTATATTTATTGGCTATCCTAATGGCAAAAGGGGTGGAAATTGTATGATTTTCAAACATGTGAAACATTTGTGTCCCGCAATGTTAAGTTTTATGAGAATGAATTTCCCTTTAAAGATAGACAGAGCATTATTAACAATGACAATCTTCTGGACTCTTCTGATAATGTCGGGGTAGATGCGACTTTCTTAGATGATTTGGAGTCTGTTTTGGATGAAAAATCTATTGGGGAAATTGTCGATACCACACAACAGGGTAATGAAGAACCTACTTTGGTAATGCCTATTGATTCTTTGGCAGATTCGGCACCGTCCACCAACTCGAAGCCACTTGATAGTGGTGAGCAGTTGGCCAACGAAGTATTTTTAGAGTTAGGTCGTGGTTTGCGTGAGAAATAACCTTCATGTTTGCTCATAGATTATGTCACACATACAGTTCAGAAAATGAGTCCCCCTCAAAGTTCATCGACCCCTACTTGTTCCTCAGGTACTCCTTATTCTATAGCACATTTTGTGAATTGCGATAAATTCTCTATGCGACACTGTTGTTTTCTTGCAGTCATAACTGCAGGACTTGAACCTCGTAATTTTAGTGAGGCCATGAAGGATATAAGTTGGAGGGAGGCGATGCAACATGAAATACGAGCCCGGGAGGATAATGAGACTTCGATCATGGAGATATTACCCCCGGAAAGAAGGCACTAGGATGCAAATGAGTATATAAAATCAAATATCGTTTGGATGGTACAATCAAATGTTTTAAAGCACGTCTTATTGTTTTTGGAAACCACCAAGTTGAAGGGATTGATTATAACGAGACTTTTGCTCCAGTTGCGAAGATGGTTACAGTTCGTGCATTTTTAGCCGTGGCCGCTGCCAAAAATTAGGAATTACATCAGATGGATGTACATAATGCTTTTTTTCATGGTGACTTAGTTGAGGAAGTTTATATGCGGTTGCCTCCTGGTTTTACAGTTCAGACACCCGGAACAGTATGTCGGCTAAAGAAGTCTTTGTATGGTCTAAAAGAAGCTCCGAGATGTTGGTTTGCGAAATTAGCTGTCTCTTTGAAGAAATATGGGTTTGTTCAGTCATACTCTGATTATTCCATCTTCACTCTCAGACAAGGATAGGTACAAATCAACGTTCTTATTTATGTTGATGATCTTATCATATCAGGTAATGATTCATCTGCTATTGTCTCCTTTAAGAGGTATTTGGGGGAATGCTTTCACATGAAGGATTTGGGTGTTTTAAAATACTTCCTTGGAGTTGAAGTGGCTCGTAATCTAGAGGGTATTTTTTTGTGTCAACGAAAATACACTCTTGACATTATTGCTGAGACAGGTCTTTCGGGGGCTAAACCTCGGATTTTCCTATTGAGCAAAATCATACTCTGGCTCTTGCTCAGTGTGAATTGCTTAGTGACCCAGGAAAATATAGACGTTTGTTGGTCGCTTTATTTATTTGTCATTTACTCGACCTGATTTGACCTATACAGTCCATATCTTGTCTCAATTTATGCAAGAACCTCGCCAAGAGCACTGGGATGCAGCAATTCGTGTTGTGCGATATTTAAAAGGGTGTCCGGGTCAAGGAATTCTTCTACAGTCAAATTGTGATTTATCCTTGACTGGGTGGTGTGACTCAGATTGGGCTAGTTGTCCGATAACTCGACGATCTCTCACAGGCTGGCTTGTATTTCTTGGATATTCACCTATTTCTTGGAAAACCAAGAAGCAACATACTGTATCTCGTTCATCAACAGAGGTTGAATATCGCTCCATGGCTGCAATCACATCTGAGTTGAAATGGCTTAAAGCATTACTTCTAAGTTTAGGGGTGAATCATCCTCAAGCTATGACTTTATTTTGTGATAGTAAGTCTGCCTTACATATTGCTCAAAATCCCGTGTTTCATGATCGCACTAAACATATTGAAGTAGACTCTCACTATATTCGAGATGCTATAAAGGAAGGTCTCATTACTACCTCACATGTATCTACGAATGAACAAGTTGCTGACATTTTCACCAAAGCATTAGGTAAGCGCAAATTTATGCATTTACTTGGCAAGTTGGGCATTTGTGACCTGCATGCTCCAACTTGAGGGGGGATATTACAGAATATTTGTTCTTTAATGTATTGGATTGTAATTTCGTAATTCGTGGCATAAATTAAGAAATATTATATTTATGCCATTAATTGCATTTAATTCCTATATTGTAAATTGTGTATATATGTTTGAGATTTGTGAAATAAAGAGACAAGACATACACATATTACAAAACTTGTCAGTTTAAATATAATGATTTTAAAAAATTATAGTACAAGTTGAGTTTTGAAAACTTGGAGGGTTATTATTATAATTATACGTATTATATAAGATCTCTTAAATTTCTTCGTCGTAAGAACGCGTACTCTGTCTGTTTTCTCATTTTTCTATATTGACTATCTCTCCTGTCTTCTCTCTTCCATATCTTTTGTTTTATTTATTTGATTTAAGTGATTTCCGTGTCAGTGAATTTCTCTCGTCAAGAACTTCAAAGATCATATAACTGTTGCAGCCGGTGTCCCTCGAATTAACATGGTATTTGTGACTTCTTTATAATTTGCTGGTTGTTTTCGATCTCATTTGGAGAAACGGTCGCCAGCATTGGAACTAGGAAATAACTTCTCAAATCACTTATCCATTTGCTTTACCGTTTTTGTTGATTCGGTAACCGGGAAACTTGGAATCCTCTGAATCAGCCCTAATAGTCTTATCAGCTTATCTGCATTATTTTATTCACGTAATCCAAGTAGTAACTATTGTTCTTATCTTAATTGAATGATTTTGTGGAAAAATGAAGATTTAAATACTATTGAATAGGAAATGGTTTTTGGAAATGTTATGGCATTTGATATTATTGATACATATATAGTGATTTGAATATATTTATGAAAATATTTTATTTAAATGATATGTAACTTGCAGTAAATGTTTATTTTGGATAAAGACTATTGTCGAATATGAAAACTGGAAATACATTACTATTATGTTATGTGATTTTGTGATATATCCCTATATGGATATGATGGAGCTAAGCACACTAAACTGAAAATAACAGTAAGTTGTAAGACAAAAAATAAATTCATCAGAATTAGGATTTGTTCAGACTGAATTCGTGACCACTTATCCAGTTTCTTCGGTATCAGTACCATCTTCTAGAGGTGAATCTTTTCCCTTTTACCACATCATTATATAAATTGCAAGTATCATGGCGAGTCCCCTAGCAGTAGGGGTGTGCATTCGGGACGTCCCATACCATTCTGAATTTTCGGGACATTCGGTATTTGGTACAGGAATTTTGAGTACCTGAATACCATACCGAAAATTAAAAATTCGGTTCGGGATGTACCGTAATATTTCGGTTCGGTATAGGACAATACTGTAATACTGAATTAGTAAAAAAAATTAAAAATAAAAAAATAATTTTATTTTTTCAACTTATTATTTGAACTTGTTGATTAGTTTTATATTTGAATTAGTTATCAATTTTTATTTATTGTCAGTTGTATTTATATGTAGATTGTTACGTGGGATTGATGTGTATAAAAGATTTAAGATATTCAATTATGTTATATATAATAGGTTAAATTCGGTATTTCGGGACGGTACCGAAATCTTGAATATCGTCTTGTACTGTACCGAATACCGACCCGTATTACAAAAGTTTGGTACGTACCGTACCGAAATTTTGGGATCGATTCGGTATGTCGGTACATCCTGTACTATGCACACCCCTACCTAGTCGGCCGGAAAACAACACAAGTGAAATACATGTTATAATTTAAAAACAAAAAACAAAAAACCCATATTATTAAGACAACTCACCTCCCTAAATACAATTTTTCCTAAAGAAATACCGAGCTCAAGAGAGCACCCATTAGAAGTGAAGTACCTGGGTTATAATGCACGGAGAAAGAGAAGGATTCTAACACACCAAGGCACAATCCTATATCCAAAGATTGTCCGTGATGTTCGATGGTGGCATAAACATCAGTGTGGGTGTGCCACAGGTTGAACTCGTAACCCTTAAGGAACATGAACAAAAATGTACCCCAAATGAAACAATGGTACCAATAACTTTCGCTAACCCAGGCAGCGTTGCTAGTGTAAATGTCTCTAGTCTTTAAAAATAATATAAAATCATAAGTGTAACAAAAATAGTACTTGTTAGATAATGGGGACAAAAGACAACCATTAAGGTACCATTAATATATCATTACAAACCATTATAAGAGAGAACTATCCCTGTCACTCAAATTATATAGATTATCTCTAAGCTATTTATAGGGCAATACATAATCATTACATTTCACCAAATGTCTATATCCATCATGAATCAACCCATTTTTACTATCAATCAATCATATCTTTTTACAATTATATTCCTACTAGTAACTTAACACATAACTTTGTACTAAGAACAATGACCTACACTACTAACTCCAACTAATACAATTACACAAACTAAACTAAATATAGAACAATTAGATTTTGATATACCTAGATTGATTTAGTTGCATGAATACAAAAAAAATATCAATTTCTTAACATACAAGAAAAGTTTCACCTTCGACCGTATTAATTACAAAAACTTTGACAGTACTAATTACAAAATATATAAGAAAATAGAGAAAGTAAAAGATAATGTACCTCAAGCAAACAACTACCAAGTATACGGTGATGGGGTTTAAATTATATCCTACCGCCCCAAATATGAGTGAAGTGAATTTAATGCTCGTCAGATACATCAAAGGGAAAACATCACCCCTATTTTACACACACAATACTATTTTACCCTCAAAATATTTCATAATGAGATAATCATACACAAAATAATTAATTCAAGACTCACCCACACCCAAGTACACCACTTAAAATGGTTAGTATTATGGTATTTTTCGACATCATTATCCACTTTTTCCTATTTAAAAGCATAAACGTAAATGTAAATAAAAAAGTTAGAAAAAACAAGAAACAAAACTATTACCATTTATATATATATATATATATATATATAAGAGGAATCAAAGCTATAGCCCGGAATACAAATCCGTAGAATGCCAATATAGTTATATTCATACCCTGCTCAATTGCCAATTTATGAAAAAATTGAGGTTGCTCCTAGAACGAACATCACTGCTATTTGCATTAACATAGAATGAAATAACTTCTTCATATATTCCAGAACCAAAACCATTTTTCTTTTTGTTTCTCTTCATCTTTTACGACTTAGCAAAAATCAAAAACTTTTTTTTTTATTTTATGTTTCCTTTCTCTTTGACTTGAGCAAAACTCAAAAACCTTCTAATATATAGACATATATAATCCTGAAAATCTCATTCTATCCTCCATTTGCAATTAATTTCCATCTCTCTCCTATCAATCAATCAACCGCGTTACAACTCAGGCGTTCATAAAGACATATTAAAGGTTTCTCCTATCAATCTCTCCTAAAAAGATTCATGTACCATCACCATTTAGCTATAAATGGTATACAAACATAAAATGAAACAGACTCTTTTTGTAGGACCACTAAACGGACATGATCGTGCCCGTCCACCCTTCCCATTAAGGTCTGCAATTTTACGGTCCTAAATTTAATGACCGTACATGGTCACGAATTGCCGGAAAACTTTTTTGCTATTTTGGTTTATGCCCGTCTATGCTCGCAAAAGCCCATAATTTCACAATCATCGATATGATGACCATGCCTGCCCGCATTACTCTTTAGTAAAAAAAAACAAACATCACTTATTTATCATATTTCAATAACATTCAAGCACCACAAACTTCTTTAATTAAAATTAATATCAAATAAATTTTAAAACCTTTCTTTCCTCAATAATTTAATAGGAACACATGATGTAACAAATCGGTTTGTATCTTATCAAAATAATATTATCTTTGGAGTAATACTACACAGCCTACTATTATAGCCAACTCTCGTTGCCTACTCATAGGTGGCAATTCATAATTGGATGATAAATAAATAAAAATAAATTCATAATCAATGCAAATTAAAATCATCCAATCATAAGTCGCCATAAATGAGTAGGCTACTTATTACTTTTTTCTAAAAGATGTAATATCTTTTTAAATTTTAATTTGATAACCAATAATTGATTTATATGTTTAAACACTTATGGAAAATATCATAATAATAATCATACTTAATGACAAAATAATTGCATGAGAATATTTTTTTTTAAAAATAAATAAATAAATTTGAGCAAATATGATTATCGTAATGATAAATAATTGAATG